>JAWWEE010000048.1:1242229-1311734 GCA_035221455.1 Xenops minutus | reverse complement strand
CTCCCCGCATCCCTCGCACAGCATCCCCCGCCCAGCATCCTCCGCTCCGCATCCCTCGCCCCGCATCCCCCGCCCCGCATCCCCCGCCCCGGCAGCAATCACAGCCCGCGCTGCCGCCAGATTGCCTTGTCCCTTCCAATGATCTTTAACTCCGTTTTTCCCCGAGCAATCAGAAGCACTTTCTCGTCGTCCAGGTGGTCTTTTCCCATTTTGCTCTCTGCGGTCCCAGGACCCAGGGCAGTCACATCTCATCACGCCTTTTCTCAAGCCATTTGTACCTCCAGCTTTCTGTGTTGCCATCGATTTAGTGGCAGCCTCCCCTCCCTGTTCTGCTCCCTCCCCTGTGCCCACCGCAGCTTCTTCGGGAATGAAACTCAACATTCAGAGCCTCAGCAGATGCAAATGCAAATCCCTTGCCCCTGCAGCCCCTGCCCACCTGCTTTTCATGCAGATGGTAGGGTGGCTTCCCCAGTTTCTTTTGGGAGAGGGACAATCCCTCAAAAAACTTTTTCCAAGAGAGACTGTTACAAAGCAGAAACAAACGTGGATTTTTAAGGAGGGATCTAGTGGCTGCTGAGGAAGCAAAGATTGAAAAAATGCAGTAATGCTACTTTCTCAAAGGCTTATTCTGGTGTTTTGGGTTTTTTTTCTTTCTTTCAAGGGTGGGGGGGCCCTGGCACAGGTTGCCCAGGGGAGCTGTGGCTGCTCCATCCCTGGCTGGGTTGGATGGGGCTTGGAGCAAGCTGGTGTAGTGGAAGGTGTCCCTGCCCATGGAGGGGGGTGGAAAAAGATGAACTTTAAGATCCCTTCCAACCCAAATCGTTTTTGTATTCTATGACAACAATGGCAACAATAATGATAATAAATTATATTAAGATTACTATTAAATAAGAGGCAGAATCCTTTGGCCATCTGGCCTTTGCCCCTTTCCAATTCCACATGTCCTCCCCTCCTGGCTCCCTCACACTCTCCTTTGAGCAAGGTGTCCCTGGTCACTCCCATACACTGAAGGTCATCTCTGCCCTGGAAGGTCTGTCCTGGTGCTTCCCAGAGGCACAGCCATCCCAGGGACAGGCAGCCCAGGGATTCCTCCCCTGCTCCCAGCCCATTCTGAGGTCCGTGCTCATTAAAACAACAGCATTTTTTTTGTCCTTAGCTTGCCCAGGCTTCACCCTGGACTAGAAATCATTCAACAGCAGATTGCAAAACACAGGATAGTCTGTGCTGTGTATCAATAAAGTAGAAAAATATAAGGATATGGGAATAAAAGATCACTTAATGGGGAGTCCATCCTGTCTCGCAGGCACTGAGCATCAACTCAGCAAAACACTTTAAGTGTGTGATTAAATATAAACTTGCTCTTCAGCCCCTCGCTGTTCAGTGAAGCAGTTTAGCAGGCACTGAAGTATTTGCTGAGCAGGGCTTTGCCATCTCTCTGTTTTTCCTTGGGCAGAAGAATTAAATGTGCCTTGGTATCACCTATTAATAAGGCAGCAAGTAGCCACAGCAGCGCTTGTGCAGTGCAACTGAGCTCATCATTTTTCTATATAAGAGCAATTAAGCTGCACCAGGAGGCCTATGTCTTTATATCATCACCTAATGACAGTGTAAAAGTATTCCAGGGAAGGAGAGGGGGGAAAAATCACATCCATATTTAATTGGCAAAGTTATCACCTTCGCTTCAGAGCCCGAACTTGCAGCCCTTCTGGCCAATTTCCAAGTCAGATCTATTTCCCTAGACTGGAAAGTGAGGAAAGTGTCCTTATATTATACTTCTGCAACTAAATACTGTTTGAAAGCTTGTGAACATGCTCCCAACTGCAGTAAATAACCGATAGTCTCTGTTCTTTGCAGCAAATGAAGATATCTTTGAGCTGTTACATTCCTTTCAGTTTTTTTTAAGGAAATTATTTGTCTTATTATTATTCTCCAGCCCCACACTTGCCTGTCAGATTAAATTTTTTATTGCAGTAAACCACAGAGCCATCTGGAGCCCCTCACATCCTGCTCTCAGTACCAGAGTGCGGCAGCGTGGCCCTTCTCTCTGCAGCATTTTGATTCCTCCCAAGGTCTTTTTTTTTTTTTTTAATATTACATTCTTCAGCCCGTTGTTTCCATCCCTGTGTCCCCTCAGCTGTGTTCCTTGGGGCTCAGCATCTTCACAGCCTGTCCCTCCTCCCCGTGTCTCTCAGGGTGGTGGCACAGTGAGGAGCAATCGGGGCTGTCCGCTCTCATTAGGTGGGTGAGGAGATCCCTCGCTGTTCCAGAGGACTGGCTCTCTGCAGCCAAACACCTCGTTTTCCAGCTTCTCCCTTTCATTTTGCAAGCCCTGAGGTCTCCTGTCAGTTTGCAACACTTTGCTCAGGCCCCAGGGTTGAACTGAAATCATTTATCTCTTTTTCCCCTTCTCTTCTCCCTCCTCAGTCCGAATGGGGCCGTGGCTGGTGATGGAGCTGGTGGGATCCTCAGGTGTCATGATGTGCCTTGGCACTCCTCAGCTGCCTCGAAATGTCAGCAGGGTCTGGTGGCTCCTCCTGAGGGTTGTCCCTGTGGCTGTGCTGGAGCTCTGGCACTCACCAGCAGTGAGACTGAGGGACCCTAAACCATGGTGGGAGAGCAGGTCTGTCCCTTGTTAGCTGACATTAGGAGTGACCACGGAAAAATGTCACCAGAGAGGAGCCCACCTACCCTTTCTGGGCTAGACCACCCAGCCCTTCTTGGCTTGACTTCCACCCTTCTGGGCTAGACCACCCAGCCCTTCTTGGCTTGACTTCCACCCTTCTTGGCTTGACCACCCAGCCCTTCTGGGTTTTGCAGTGCCCTGTGGCAGGGGATATCACCTCACCATGTTCTGAAGAGACAGAGAAAGGAAAAGAGAGAAAAAGGAGAGGAGAAATATCAATAACTTCCATCTCCTCTAGCCCAGTAACTAGCTTTTGACACTTCTCTGCCACTTCAGCTTCACAAAGCCCTGGCTCTCTGAAGATTAATTGATGTAGGCCACTCAACCTATTTTCAAATCCCTTTCAGTTACCATTTAAAACCTTTTGATTTATTTTTTTTGATAAAGTCACCGAAGCTTTTTATGGATTCTCAAATGATTGTCCAGCTTGACAAATTGGATTCTTAAAGCTGGTTCTTTCAAGAAAAGGATGTGGTTTGACAAGACAAGAAACAGCTCATCTTTGAGACAGGGGGATAAATAAAAAAAAAAAAAAATAATCCCATTCTTCAAGTCAGGTGTTGCTCAATGGGTGTCTTGCTCGTCACTGATAATCTTATCTGGCTGTGATGGGAAGGGACCCACACAAAGGGGCCCGACCGGGCTGGAGGGCTGATACGCCGCTGATTAATAGTTCTGTCCAGCATGTGCAGAGCCTCAGGAAAGGTGATTAATGCCATTTGATATGAACTCCGACCCCTCCCCTCCCCGACACCGCGCTGGAGGCACCTCCTGCCGCCGGTGATGGATTGACTCCTGCCTCCCGGTCCCTGCACGGTGCAGCTGGCAGGGGGTGGCAGCTGGGGTGTCACCCCAGCCTTGTGCTGAGGTTTGTAAGGTCGTGTCGCTCCCCAGTGCTGCAGTTGGTGTTTCTGATGGGGTTTTTGTTGTTCCTGCTCGAACCCCGCTGGGGTGTCTGGGTACCTGCTGTGTCAGCCCAGGCTCTGCGAGGAGCAAAACCGTGTTCATGTCTAGTGTGGGGATGGGGCAGCACAGCTGTGGGGGTGAGAAATGCGTTCCTGATGTTTATGGACCCAAACAGGGATGCGCCTGTATGATGCTGGATGGGGCTTGAAGCAACCTGGTCTAGTGGAAGGTGTCCCTGCCCACAGCAGGATGTTGGAATGAGATGATCTCTGAGGTCCCTCCCAACCCAAACCATTCTGTGATTCTATGACTTCCCTAAATGTTAACAGTAAATGCAAATGTCCTTTAGGATGTGCCTGAATAAAACGCAGGTGTGGAAATGTACCCAAGGCAGTCGCAATCTGAGAGCAGTTGGAGCAAGGACCAGCCCAGGCTGGGACTGAGGAGATGCTCAGCTCTGGCCATGCAGAGCCACAGTGCAGGAGGGTCCTGCAGGGCCACCGTGGGCTGTGGTGGCAGGGTGACACTGTGGCACACTGCTGGTATTCCTGCTTGGACTGCAGGGAGAAAGAGAGGTGAGGAGAAGGGACCTCCTCAGGGCTGTGGTCCCACCAGGAGCCAGAGCACATGGTCTTCCCAGGCAAGACAAGATGTAATCTCTCTCTGTTTAAGTAATGTTTTTCATTTTTTAATTGACTACCTTTGCTTTGAATATGTCCCTACCTGGCAGTTACTCTGAATAATGGAAATGCATCATAACTCCTACCTGCTCCCTGCATTGAATGACTCTAGGTGATACTTTATATCTTATTATGATTATTTATTATGATGTCCAGTTTGGTTCTGAAGCAGAGGGAGATCATTAACCTCTCCTGCAGTAAAGAGAACTCTCTGTGTTGTTTTCAAAGCCATTAAAGCTTTGAAAACTCCTCTTTTTTATTTTTTTTTAAACTAAAAAACCTACAGGGCTGCATAATAAACTGCTGACACAGATTGGTGAATGCAGGAGGAGCACAGACCCTCCCGCTGGGTCCCACGGAATTGCAGACAGAGCTCGGAGTAAGGAAGAAGTTATTTGCTTGTTAGAAAACACATGTGCAGTGCTGGGAACCCGGAGGCAGATTTTGATAGTGCTGAAAGAGGAGAAGGTGGTCTCAGGAGGGGTGGGAGATGCCACCTGAGGTCTCCAAGGACATGTGTCCCCAGGCAGTGCGTGGGCAGAGGGAGGTGGAGGCTGCACGGCCACCCTTCCACATGGGTCAGCAGCTCTTTGGGCTAATCCATGCACCAAATTCCCTTGCTCCTCCAAGAACACCCATAAAATCCCCCATAGTCTGTTGGTGTCTTGGGATGCTGCCCTGGTTTTGGATCTTTCTTCCCCTGTGCCTCGGTGAGAGTGAGGAGCCTCCAGTACAGACTGCTGCTCTCAGAGCCTGCATATGGTCTCGTGATGTCTATTTCTGGTCACTTAATGTCTATTTATGGCCACCTAATGCCATCTCCAGATGCTGCTCCTGGCTGATGGACCTGCATGTGGTGGGGATGGGGAGAACCACTCAGTTTTCCATGGCTGGCTGAGGTTTCATCTTGGCTGTGGCTGATTGCTGGACACATAGCTCAGCTCGCTGGGAGGTTTAATCTGTTATATGGGGAATTTATCTACAAATATGGAGAGAGATAAAAGCAGATGCCATGTTTCCCACTTGAGCAGGCAGCATCTCCCTCCTGGAGATGTGTATCCACTCTGGAGCCTGCGTTTTGCTCCGTTCTGAGTGCTGATCCTGATTAAAATCCTGTCTGTGATAGGAGGGATGCTCACGTCCTGCAAAGTCACCTTGTCTCTCCCTGTCCACACTGTGTTCCTTCACACCCAGAAGATCCTGAAATAAGATGTTCCCCATCTCCATGTACCCACAGGCTACTGTAACGTGATGGCTGATGGTAATAAAGCCTTTGTAGATGTCCTGGATTTTGGAAGCACGTTGTGCTGCCCATATGGCTGGGGAATACAGAGGCTGCAGACATGATGGGATGCTAATGAATCAGTAGCTTTATCTGGCCTGTCTTCGCCACTCAGAACCAAGAAAATGCTGTTCATTAAGCTCTCGTTGAAGTGCCATCCTAAAGAGAAAAGCATCTCTATTTTTAAAAAAATGCTGCAGTTCCTTGTTCACTTCCCAGGTCTTCCAGCTGAAATTTGCTCTGTTTGAAAGCCCAGAGATGGTTTTCCTAATGGCTCTAAGTACATTGCTCTGTTCTGGCTGCACAGACTTGCTCCTGTAGCTGTGATGTACCTCGAGGGAGTGAGTGTTTGTTTTTCTACTAAGCAAACACCATGACCTGAGGGAATATTGAGAATTAGGTGCTGTTTTCACCTCCCCCAGGAAGCTGTGGCTCCATGTACCTGCTTGCAGCACCTCCATTTCTGTGTCCCAGGAGTTCTGTCCCATGTCAAATACTGCCTGAGAATGAGGTTCATCACATGTAGAAACCTTTTCATGCCATTTAAAAGGCTGAGGTGTTGAGGCCCAAAAGAAGTTGAAGGAAGTGCCTGTGTGGGAATGGAGCCCCAATCTCCAGACACCCAGCTGGGGCTGTAGGCACTGGAGCAGAGCATCCATCACCTCAGGGTTAAGTGAGCAGAGACCGCTCAGCAGCCTGAGGAGGTGAATAATAATTATGGAGTATTAATATTATCCAGAGAGCATCTGTAACTGTTCCAGCAGATCCTGTGGTGTAACCTTGCTGCCTGGCCAGAAATCCCTGCTGGCTCCTAACTCATCACAGGAGCTTTCAGCATCCTGTGTCAGCCCGGTGAGGTGGGTGGAGGCACCTGGACCTGCAAAACCTGAATTGCTGTAAGGGGTGATGTGTGGAGCTGCCAGCCAAGCCCTGTGGAGTGGTGCTGTGCCAGGGCTGAGTGCTGGTGTGCAGAACTTGTCTTCTTCTGGGCTGAAGGAGGTTTCACCCTGTGTTACCCTCCGTAGCAGCAAGGTAGGGCAGCAGAGCCCTACCTGGTCTGCTCAAGCCACTTGTTTTCTATTCTGCCAAACCACTGTGGAAGGTGAAGCTCGTGGGCACTGGTCCTCACACACTGGCCTTCAGTATCAGTGGACCTTTGCTTGCAGAAGCTGTGGTCAATGCACAGGGAACAGCCTGCATCCCACCACAGGCATCCTGGGTGCAGGAGTGTGTTTGTGGCTGGTGCACCACGTCAGTCTGGGTTTGCAGAGGTGCCATGTGAACCATGTGGAAGCTGTGAGCCCTTCTTTCCCAAGAGCTGGGCTGGTGTGTGCCCCTGCAGGGGCTCACAGAGGGAAGGAGCAGCAGTTTGAGATCAGAAAGGAAACTAGGCCAGAAAATGCAGCAGATAGTTTGCAAAAGGATGATCCAAGCAGCTTTGATATGGATATGTTCCCTTGCAAAGACAGAGCGCTGGAGAAGCTCTTTATCAGTGTCAGGCGATGACAAACGACGCCGGGGAAAGTCACGGGGCTGCGGCGCCTCGATGCAGCTGCAGCACCTTGGAAATGGCACAGGTATCACCACTGCTCCACGCCTCGGGTCCGCTCCGGCCTTAATTAATCACCGAGGAAAAGCACTGTCTTCTCCTCTCTTCTTTTTATAGCACGATAAATGAGGGAGGGAAGGCGAGGAAGAGGGAAAACTGCATGTGGGCACGTTTGGGGAAGATCATACCCCATCTCTGGCTTGTACACAAAGACATCCCTGCTTGGCTGGTGGATTTGTGAGGAGAAGCAGGACCTGCCCTTGGGGTCAGGCAGGGAGTGGGGCAAGAAGAGGAGGGGAGGCAACAGCAGTCAAACAGGCACTGGGAGCTGGCATTGTCCCTGCAGGTGCTGCTGGAGCCAAGGGTGGCACAAACCAGCAGGGCAGGTTAAACAAGAAATTCAAAAAGGGGAAAAATCAAACCAGAGTTTCTTACTGTTACCTTCAGTCCTTTTTTTTTTTTTTTTTAAGAGTTCCCTTGAAGCCTTGTCTATATAAATGTTGAATTATATGGTTCTTTGGCTCTTTACTAGAAATTGCTCTGAATTACTTTTTTTTATGTAATCTGTTCCATTTCCAGCTCTCTGCTGTATCTTGCAGAGGAATATCTAGAGCTGTCGACTGGCTCATTCTCCCACTGCCAGGCAGCTCTGCGTCGTGGTCTAATAAAGTTGCCCCCTGTTCCACTGTAGGGCAGCAATCTGTAATGAAAATTTTATATGAGTGCTGGGAAATGGAGTTGGAATCTGGGTTTCAAGTATGATTTTCATAATACTCCAGGCATATACGCACACACACACACACGATGTTTGGGTATTTGGAAATAAAAGGGATCTTTTCCCAGCAATTGTGTGTTTGCTAAACTTCTTGGTGGAATCAGTGGGCATATTGCCAGCTCCGAACATTCCTTTGGAGCCCCTTTGATGTGAATTTAGGAACAAGAACAACTGTCCTGATGCTGTAACTTGAATTTCTGGGCCATGCACTTGTTGATCCCATGGAATATGTTTGGAGCTGGTGCATCTAGAAGGGAAGTACCAGTGCTTGCCTCCTTCCCCCTCCTGTGTCCATATTTAAGTATTACTTATGGTTCTTTCAGCAGTGCCCATCAGTGCCAGGCCCTTGCTAGCAATGCCTCCTTGTCTTTCTCTTTGTGTTTGCTTGTGCTGTTCACCCAGGCAGACTCCTCAGCACAGGCATTGTGACTGTGGTCCCTGGTGGGATGGGGCAGCACCAGGACATGGCATCACGGTCATCTTTCCCCGTGGAGGTGGCACTCCTTGCTGTGGAGTGATTGCTCTTACAGCTCTGTGGCCTGGGATGGGATCCAGGCAAACTTTCTGTCTCAGCCACCACTGTTTGAATTTGGCACATCTATGCTAAACACGCAGCGTCAGCCCTCTCTGGGGCTGATCAATATTTAATGTGGAATTTACAAAGATTGACTTGAGGATGTGTTTAAAATTGGAGCTTTAGCCGTGGGTGGCAATTTCCGAGTCGCAGCGGTGGAGTTTGATTATTTAGAGAGATGGCATTTTGCACATTTAAAATAATCCTCAGGACAGCGGGGCTGCCACAGCCCCCTCTTCCCCTAAACTGTTGACTTTTCAATTGTTTTGTTTGTTGATGTTCAATATTAATCACCCTGGCTGCTCCCTCGGTGCCAGGCTGGGCTGATGGGCTCAGGCTGGCAGTGATGGGGTGCAGGTCCCTTTTGGGGTTTGGTGTTCCACCAGAGTCCAGGAGCCAAAGGAGTTTCAGGAAAGGAGTCCTATGGTGTGCCTGGTGTCTGCTGGCTGTTTTCAGTGTGTGTGGGACATGCCCAGCTACTCCAGGCTGGGGGGGCCAACACACTGTGTGTGACCCCACACCAGAGGCAGTGACACATACCTATTTGGGGACATTAATATTGGAACTGGAAGTGTTCAAGGCCAGGCTGCAGGGAGTTCTGAGCAACCTGGTCTAGCAGAAGGTGTCCCTGCCCATAGCAAGGAAGTTGGAGACAGATGATATTTAAGGTCCTTTCCAATCCAAAGCACTCTGTGAATCTATGATATTTAAACTGGGTGAGTTTCCACAGCCACCCCAGGCTGGGGTGCTCTGCAGAACCCCTGGCTTGTGCCCCTTGCCTGCCTGGGGACACTGCCATTCCAGCCCCCAGCAGCTGGGCTGGGGTCTCCCCTCCCACCCCAAACTCTTGCTGTCATTGCTCATTTCCCAGCACGCTGAGGCTGGGGTGGGATGTTCTGCGTGCACGCAACACCCACTGATGAAATTGCTGGTTTATCTTGGTTTGCTTGTGCTGCTGCCTGTGCTAATGAGAGCTGACAGGTTTGGAATAGCTGATCTGCGTTGGTTTGGGTCCTGAATGCAGCAATCACAAGAGGCTGGGCCATGGGGTGGAGTGTGGGGACTTGTCAGTTTATGGACTGGAGCTGTAAATGATGGATCCATGGAAATCGACTGTCCAGGGTGCAGCTGGAGCAATACTGTGCTTGACTGTGTAAAACCCTCTCAGGCTTTGTGTTGAGGCAACCACAGAACTGGCCCCGAATTTAACCCATCTCTGCAGTCCTTGTGGGGAGAAGGAAACTCTTGTAATTGCTCATATAAAGAGGAGAAAATATTTCCCTGCCTTCCCTTTATCTAATTGTTCTACTAAGACTTTGCTTGATTTTCTGTAATTAAAAAGCTTGAAAGCAGCTTGTTTCATATATGGAAAAGGAGTGCAACATATGCTGGTGCCAGAGCTGTCCATAAATGTGAATGTTTTTATATTAAAGAAAAATAAAAGTGGAATTGCATTGCTAAGTGCATTGGTGAGGTGTTGGTGAGGTGAGGGGGGCACCCATGGGTGCAACCTCAGCACCCAGCCCCACAACTGTGTCATGGCACCAGATGTTTTATAGAAAACTTTAATGTTGGTGGTTTTTTACTCAGTCACAGAGCCTCCCTTACTGCCTGCACATTCCAAGCCCTGAATGCCACAGGCAGTAGTGGCATTGCTGGGATCCAGCCATCGGTGGGGTCTGTGTTGGGATGCTGGGTCTGATTTGCCATGGCAGGTCCCTGCTTTCACACCAAATAGCATGTGCAAAAAAAACAAGGGCTTATTTGCCTTCTCCTCCCCCTTCAAATTGAAGCACAAATATGACAAGTGTTATGATGAAGGCTGAGCGCGCCCCGAACATCTCTCCCCTTGCAGATTACTATGTAAATCAGCCACTTAATATCTCTGCTTCCCTCTGCTGAGCGCTGTGTGCCAGCCTGGGGACGTGCTGGGTGACAACCCCAGCCCGTGGTGGGTCACACTCCACCAGGCTGGCGGGTGGGGGACGCCTGTGCTGTGACACAGCAGCTCCCATGGCATGTGTGAGGCCTGGCTGATGCAAATCTGGACAAACAAGTAGTTTACTGGCCTTTTTAATAGTAACTTGGGATTTTTTCTAGAAACTTTTGTCTGGAAATCCAAGTTCCCAGAGCTGGGGGGAGAAGGCGGCATCACTGGGGACTCTGGGGACAGGAGCTGTGACTTACATCACCCCTAAATGCTGTAATAAGCACTCACAACACATTGCTGCTGCCCTGGAAGAGGAGGTGCTTTTCCCAGTGCCCTCACTCTGTAAAGTTTTCCTTGGTAAGAGGGAAGGAGATGGCTCTGGGTGACCATGGGGGTGGTAAGAGGCTGGGCTCATCCTGCTCCTGGGCTCTCCATGTACAAATACTTCCCGTTCCTAGATGTAGAGATGGAGAAGGAGGTAGGGCTTGATGAATGAGCAGAATGAAACACAGATTTATTACGTGTGTGATCTTGTTTCCTCTGGAGCTGGGACTGAGACTGGAGCACAAGCTGTTGGGATTCACCTTTGGGGTGCTCCCAGCAGCCACTCTGAGCAGTCCCATCAGAGCAATGGCTCTCCAGCCCTTCCAGCAGGCTCCCACCTCAGGTTGCTCAACTTAATTAATGTCACACCTCTAATGACTGCATTACAAGAGACCAGGGGGCTCAGTTGGCCGGGGGGGTGCAGGGCTGGCCGTGGGGCTGGTGCTGCCACTATCCTGCTGCAGCCATCTCGCATCCCACCCCCATCCCCTCCACTGGGGATTTAGCCATTAACACACGCTTTAATAACCCCCTCATAACTCTGACCAGCCGAAGGCCATTCGCTTCTGTTGGGTTTTAATCTGCCCTTCTGTGGTGCTTTATTCTGTGAGAAGACTGGAGCGGCAGCGGGACGCGATGAGCTGCGTCGGGGTCGTTATTGCAAAGCTGCGATGATGGAAATGGTTTCGGAGTAAAGACATTATTAATGAAGACGATAAGCAGGGAAGGTACGCCACGCTCGTGTACCTGAGCTCGCCCGGGTTGTACTTGGCCAGCACATCCATCTACTGGTTGTATTCATCCATTTTTTAAAATGCCTTCACGGGTGATGTCAGCCTGCCTGGCAGTTCTGTGCCATTTAAAAGAATCAAAACAAATTAACTCCAAAAAGTTCACATCTGAAACGCTGCTGCTTCCCAGCTCCTGGCTGTGAGTGAGGGGGAATTCACCCCCGGATGGCCACTGACCTCAGGGATCCTTACAGGATTATTCCTGATGCATTAGCTGTGCTGGGATGGAGCTGAGCTCCTATTGCCATCCCAGGGCACAGAGCACAGCCCTGTGCCCACCGTGGGGGTCAGGATTGTGGGATCTTCACAGGGCTGCTTGTCCAAGAGAAATGCAAATACAGGACAATCAGCCTCTGCAGCAGCAAAGTGGGATGTGATGAAATCCAATCAGTTAATAACCCTTCATGGCACTGGGAGAATTGTAGATGAACGTGCTTTTAAATAACTTTTTCTTCTTCCTCGTCAGAACTATTCCTGTGTGGTTTTTGCTGAAAAAAGTGCTCATTTTGGTTTGTGTCTGGCACAGAGGGCCTTTGGGTTCACAGCCCAGAGCCAGGGAATCTCAGCAGAGCTGTGCCATTGCATCCTCCTGCACCATTCTGGCTCCTGAAAAGGCACCTCTGTCCTAGCAGGTGACCCCTGAGCCTCCAGCTGCTGGAGGGGGGTCCCATGGGGTTCTCACCTGGAGCCCCAGGAGTGCTGCCCCATGGAATGCTGCACTGAGCTACAGCTGCTGGCATGGGAATAAACACTGCCAGAGCAAAACGGCTCACCAGATAGAGCTGATGAGCATGAGGAAGAGGAGGCTGTGAGACCCGGATAGTAATCAAGGCTAATTTGTTGATTTGCCATCCGGAGTCATTTCTTACATTATTTTTTTCCCCTGCACAATTTGTTCAGGGAGGGGGAGTGTGAGCTCTCCATCCTCTGCCGAGCTCCGAGAGAGCTCCGTCTGCCTGATTAGGGGCTGTCGGGATGATTGATGTGTTCTTGCTGGAGAAGGTGAGTCCCTTCACTGTGACAGCTGGGTCTGACAGCCCAGCAGAGACAGGTCCTTACCAACACCTCCTCTTCCCATACCTGTATGTTCCCAGCTGGACAGTGCTGGGCTCTGGCTCTGGTGGCACACGTCCTGCCAAGGTCAAAGCCTTGGAAATGCCAGCATCCTGCCCAGCAGGGCCCTTTGAATCCTCTGGATAAGGATGCAGGAGGAGGAAGGGGCATCTCCTGGGCAGGTAGTGCCCCTGCCAGTGTCTGTGGGTTTGTGTGGAGGTGCTGGATGCTTTGCTGCCATGCAAGGGCTGGTGAGCTGTGACGCTTCTGGGAGAAAATACCTTATACCAGGAAAAAATCTTACTTAAGTCTTTGCAAAGCCACAGATAATGCACTGTGAGAGTGAACAACCAGGATGAAAAATAATTGCACTCCTATTTTTCTCCAGCTTTTCTTATCAACGACTTTATCACCTTTGGTTTTATTTTACACCTTATTTAGACTTTACTGTAATCCCAGCTATTTCACCATTGACACCTCCTTAATACCTTGTCTAACACCTCTGACACCTCTGGCTAATGCCCAGGCCCTGCTCCAGCGCAGAGCAGGAACAGAGAAGAGCTGAAATGGAGAGAGGGAAAAATTATTTGCTGCCCAGGCTCTGTGAATAATAACCTCTGAGGAGGAGGTGGGGGTCGGCCCTCCCTGTGCAGCTGAACTTTGGTATTTGCCGCATCCATCTCCATCTGCCCAGTCCCAGCTATGGAACAGGGGTGCCACAAGTGTTCCACGGGATGGACAAGGGAGAGGATTTATTGTTCCAGGGAAACTGCAGCCCAGAAAGGCTCAATTTAGTGAACTGAAGTGAATTAATTCCTCTCACTTGGACACTCTGTGTGAAGTTCCACCCTATTTGAAATATTCCATCTCAGTGGGTCCTGCTGGTGTTGGCAGGTCTGGTGCCAACCTTAGTGCCTGCTGCCACTCAGTCAGGTGGTGGAGCTGCAGCTGGGGCTCTGCCCCTCACTGCACTGAGGGTGCTTTTTGGGGGCTAATTCTCCTTTGGCAGCTGAGGATGGTACCTGTGAGTTTGCAGGGATCTCTCTACTGCAATACTGAGAGAGTTGCTAAAGAGCTGTTGGCTATTCCTGGGTTTGTAGTGGAAAGGAGGCTATATGGGGCGCTGGGTCACCTGGTGGGCTTTCAGTATTGCAGTACCATGGAATAGTTTGAGTTACAAGAGACCTTAAGGCTCATCTCCTTCCACTCCCTGCCAGGGGCAGGGACACCTTCCACTAGCCCACGTTGCTCCAAGCCCCATCCAACCTGACCTTGGACACTTCCAGGGATGGGGCAGCCACAGCTTCCCTGGGCACCCTGTGCCAGGGCCTGCCCACCCTCACAGGGAAGAATTTCTTCATAATATCTGACCCAGTGGTCTCCAACAAGGCTGACTTTTCCTGACTTGGAAAAAATTCCACTGAACCCTAGCACTGAGGATAACACAGCACTACACTGCATTTTTCCTTTCTTCTCTCTGAGCCTAAAGACCATAGCTACATTACCTAGATTTAACTACCCATTACACAAACTATATCTCTAAAGCGAGGGATATGGCAGCTTTATTATAAGTTTATTACATGCTAATTCAAGCAAATAAATTTGCTCCAGCTGTGGAGCAAAGGAGATTAATAACCTCGAAGATCACTTCGCTGCTTTGATGAGTTTCTTGAACAGAGTGGAGTATATTTAGGAAGAGCAACTAGATTAGTCAAAAAACCCCTTTAATTATTAGTGACACTGTGCAAACTGCTTTTTACGAGTGGAATACCAACTACTTAACTCCCTGACCTTATTATTCAAATAAACACTGCTTATTATAGTGACATGACTTGCTCATCAACACATCAGATCAGCTGCCTGGGTGGGGGTCTGGGGGTCCCTGCTGTGTTGGCAGCTGCCAGCTGGGGCTGCGTGAGGGGTATAAAGACCCAAAAGGGTTTGAAGGGCTCCATGTGCCACACAAGAAGTGGTGAAAAGGCTTTGCTGGAATGCTCTTGGCACTTGCCCCTTCCCCTGCTCAGGTTGTTGGTACTGGGTTTTATTCTGCAGTTAATTTAGATTTTTCTGGAAGTGTTTAAGTGTGGAAGCTCTGTGCTGCCTCGGTGTTGCTGATGTTTTAACATGTGGTTTGTAGAACAGCCTTGAGGAGGGGAATGTGGGTTGTTCTTGTTGCTGGTCCTCTCCAAGTGATTGTTGCCCTCCTGTTTGATGGAATCCAGGGAAATTCTGCACTTGCTGGTTCATCCTCATTGTCTCTGGGGTGCTTGGTGGGATGCTGGACCAGGGTGAGGTTTTTTCTCCCCCTTTTCATAGATAAAAAACGGGAGAAGGGAGGCGTACAAAACTGATTACAGATGTCACACAAATATATATCTGTGTTTGCCAACAAGTAGATAACTGTCAGAGGGACTTCCCAGCACAAAGAGTTGTACCCTGAAAGTTTTTCTGGGGAGCAATGGGATGCTGCAGGATCCTGGAGGTGGTGATTTGGGAGGGCAGCAGGAAGCAGGGGCTGGCACAGGGCTGTGCCGAGAAGAAACCCCCGCCTGTTTGGGGGGGAACCAGTGTGCTTTTGCTCGTCGCCACTTGGTAGCGGGAGAGGGGTATTTGTGGCCCTGTATCAGGGCCGGGATACGGGAGGGATCAAAAGGCACCTTCTGCCTTCCCCCTCCTCTTCATCCCGCGCCCTTAAAGCGCAGCGGCTGCCCTTGAGCCTGACGGATGGGGACAGCGGCTCCGGCGGAGCGGAGAGGACACGGGCAGCGATCCGCATCACGAGCTGCTTCCCTTCCTTTCCTCTGGTCCCCTTTTAGCCACCGGCCCAGCCCGACTCGGGGGATGCTCAGGGGACTGGGGGTGTCGCAGCGTGCGGAGGTGCCAGGGTGTGTCAGCGGGGACAGTGTGGGTCCAACCACTCCTGGAAAAGCAGCAAATCCAGAATATTCTCCTGCCCCTCTGCTCCCCGCTCTCCCGTCTCTCCGCAGAAGGCAGCCCCCTCTGCCTTCAAACAGTTTCTATTCTATGTAGAGCAAGCAAAAATGATGTGTTAAATACAGCCCGGGCTGAAGCTCTGAATCAAATCAATTCCTTTTTGATTCTCCAAGCTTTTGAATCCCCAGCCCTGCCGGAGGATTGTTAGCACAAGAATGGGGCTGAAGGAGCAATCCTTTCGCAGCGCTATTGACTCAATTATTTTGCCTCTTGATTTTCTATGAGCGGCCGCGCCGATATTCTGATTGCTGATGGCAGGGCATTGTTCCGCACGTCGGGCTGGAACACCGACGGCCGGGGCTGGGTCCCCGCTGTCCCCCCTCGCCGCGGGTGGCACCGACACCTCGTTTTATTGGGATGGATGCAAAGCGCAGCGCACAGGGCGATGTGCAGAGCCCGGCGTTTCACCGCGGGGACCCTCCGCGGGGCTCCGGGCTGCCTCTGCCGCTCAGGGTTGCGGCTCCCACCGGGCTGGGGTGTGTCGGTGACCTTCCTGTGTGTGCCCTGCCATCAGCCGCGCTCCTGGGATGTTCCCGGCGCTGCGGAGCGCTCGGATCGATGGGGCCAGCGCGGCACGGAGCGGGGAGCTCGCATTTACACAGTGTCACGACTATCAATATTGACAGCTCGGCCGCCCGTCCTTTGGACCGGCGTGTGCTGGCAGACGGGTTAGTGATGCCCCAGGGGCCGCCCGTGTCCTGAGCCCCGCGTGGGGGGGAGAGAGGGGGGTCACCGGCAGCTCCAGCCCGGTGTCCAGGTGGTGATGCTGTGCCCGGTACCCAGGTGGTGATGCTGTGCCTGGTACCCAGGTGGTGATGCTGTGCCCGGTACCCAGGTGGTGATGCTGTGCCCGGTGCCCAGGTGGTGATGCTGTGCCTGGTACCCAGGTGGTGATGCTGTGCCTGGTACCCAGGTGGTGATGCTGTGCCCGGTGTCCAGGTGGTGATGCTGTGCCTGGTACCCAGGTGGTGATGCTGTGCCCAGTGCCCAAGTGGTGATGCTGTGCCTGGTACCCGGGTGGTGATGCTGTGCCCAGTGCCCAGGTGGTGATGCTGTGCCCGGTGCCCAGGTGATGATGCTAAGCCTGGCATTGGATGCTGTACCCCTCCAGGTGTTCACCTCCCATTAGCATCTCAGCTCAGGCATCCTTTGCTGTTACCCAGCCACTATTTGGGCAAAGGAGGACAGGGATGGGATGTGGCCTCGGCTCCACCCCCAGCCAGGAAGGCTTGGAGCCCACAGCCTAGCCAGGCTTGCTCTTTCAAGATAAAAGAGAGGAATTCCCCACCCATCAAAAGGTGGTGAAGGACCGATAGGAAGCACTTTGAATCTTTGGATGAAAGGGGCTGAGGAGGAACAAAATGCTGCCTTGCTTTGAAGATGCAAAGCCCTGCATAATTCCTGAGCAGTTTCATTGGTGGCTCAAAGGCGTCGCAGGCTTAGAAAACAGGAACTTTCTCCTGCGTTTTATTCTTGCTGATGTTTATGTCATATCACAAGTGCTGAGTGCTCTGTAGGATGTGACAGCCCTGCCTGGCATCACCAAGTGATGGAGGCACTGGAAATGCTGATTCCGTACCCGCTCCCATCTCCGTGTCTGGTGCAAGCCGGGGTCGCCTGGTTAATGCACGTTTCAGTCTTCATTGCCTTTTTAACTAGTTTTTAATCAGTAATTATTAGCGAGTGGGAGCGGTGTGTGGGCTCCTCTCACCGCTCCCTGGGCAAGTGCCACTCAATATGTCATGGCAATTAGCACCCAGTGGCAGCAGCAGGCTGGGGGCTGGACACTGTCAGTCACTGGGACCTCAGCTGGGCCCCAGGCTGCCAAGAAATGCAGCAGAGGATGGGAACGTGCCTGACCCCATTCAGGGGTGAGTCCTTAATGCTGCAAAGGTCAAACTGGGTGTGGAGATTTGGGGACCTGGGCTTGCAGCCACCCTGGGATACAGCGGCTTTGAGGAGTGGGTTTTTCCACTGGAAAGAGACTTTAATTTCACAAGGGTATGCAGTGATAGGCGAGGCAGGTATGGCTTTAAGCTGAAGGAGGGCAGATTTAGACTGGGTATTAGGAAGAAATTCTTCCCTGTGAGGCTGGTGAGCACTGGCACAGGTTGCCCAGAGCAGCAGTGACTGCCCCATCCCTCAAAGTGTTGGGCACTTGGAGCAATCTGGTCCAGTGGAAGGTGTCCCTGCCTGTGGCAAGGGTGGGTAGAACAAGATGGTCTTTAAGGCCCTTTCCAACCCGAATCATTCCATGGTTTTGATCTCCTTTGTTTGCTCCACAGGCCAGAATGATGGAGGGGTGGCTGCGTGCAGCAGCCAGCACCGACCCGTGGGAGCCTGCTCCGTGCTAATTCCAGCCGTTGCCGTGGAGGTAAATAGCAGGAATCAGCCTTTGCCTGATGCACAAACGGAGTCAAGTACCGGTGCCCTTTGCAAAGCGCTAATGAATTACAAGTGTCTCTCCATGCACCGGCACTGCCACCACCTCGTGACCAGCTGAGAACCTCAGCCCCGCGCCCTCGATGTGTGGAGCTGCTGGAATTGCTCCTGCCTGATGGTATTTAAAATAAGTGAATGCAAAATAGTATAAAGGGGTGCGTTTTTTGGGGTGGGATTCATTATCATCAGGGTTTCAGTGCTCCCAGGCTGGGTGGCACCCGGGCTCGTGGTGCCGCAGGGACCGGTACCCAGCGGAACAAATGAGCTTTAAACCCCCCTATTTTATTATTCTTTATTAATAATGAGGTGGCCCTTGTAAATAGCCATGAAAGGCAGTGCTTAAGCTCGTAATTAATAAATGCTGGCTTGATTTCTGCTGCTGAACTGCAGCCTCCAGAAGCACGATGGGGAATACACAGTTCTGACAAAGAGTGGAGGGTGCTCAAATTCTCAGTTCAGGTTAATAAACCTGGAAAACACCCCCCTGAGGCCCTGGGATAGCCTGGACAGCCATCTCCAGTGTGGGGGACCACAGAGCTGAGCCCTGTGGAGCAGGGCTGGGGTGCCCTGGGGCTGGGGTACAGCATGGGGAGGGATGGAGCACAGGGATGCAGCAGCTCTCCTGCCCCGTGGGTACCATGGCAGAGGTTCCCCAGGGCTCAGTGCCCAAAGCCCCCAACACGGGTGACACTGCACAACCCCAGCAGCCCCATCTGCCTCCTGCAGCTCATCCTTTCAACTCGGCCATAAATGTTTATGACATGAGGGAGAGAAAGTAAATCACATTTATCTCCCTTGTTTTCTTTATCGGGGCACTAATTTGACAGGGAAGGGAAATTTTTGCTTATTTTACAACTCTGATTTGGGCTGCAATTTGATTTCAGTAGCTGGGAGGCAAACACAAAATCTTATTTTTATTCTGGAACCGGTATAGAAATTTACATTTTGACACCGACCCCCGCTCCCATTTCAGTGCTGCTACAGTGGGCCCGCGGGCTTCGCACAAAACACATCACCCACATATAATACACTCATAATTCACTAATGTTTGCTGAATGACAGGGTTAAGTGGCTGCTATTCCCTGCCTCCCACCACACTAATGTACTCCAGACCCGTGCTCCTTTTCTTCTGGATTGCAGTCAAATCGTTTCCTGCAGCCCTCGCAGTGGAAGCTCCTTCCACCCCGAATAAACACGACTTCCGAAATTATTTTCATTTGTTTTTCTAATCTAATTTTCCCCTTGGTGCTCCACTAATCATCAATCCCATTAAGGGCTTGATGTGTTGACTGCTTTGCAGAGAGCCCGTCCTGTGTCCTGCCGTGCACTGACCTTCACCAGCACCATCCCTGCCGAGACCCTGCAGTGCTGCTCCCCAGGACCCCGGCACAGCTGGACCCAGAGGTGATGCCTGTGGTGGGGCTGGTGGTGTGGGGGGGTTTGTGGGTGCTGTTGGGGCTGCAGCATCCCCTCCATCCCTGCCCAGTTCTGCACCTTGACATCCTCAGGGAAGGGACCTGCAACAACTTGTGTCGTCCAGGGTGGAATAATGTGAATATTGAAGACCTAAAGGAGGAGGGGAGAGGGAGGGTTGGCTCTGCTCCATTCTGTGTGCCAAAGGGAAAGAGACTCTGGGGGAACATTTGAGCGGAGAGAGGGTGCGAAGCCAGACAGCACGTGTCACTCTAATGAGGAAAATACACAGTGAGCACGTGTGGGAGTTCATCCAACTGGACTGGGAATACACAGCCACCCGCTGCCCCTCCTGCAGACAAGATTAGTGCTGATGATGCCAAAAAGGGGCCTGGTGGGACACAAGATGAAGGACCAGACTCAGGGCACTGCAACAAGGGTTGTGCTGGGCCAGCCCTACCACTGCGAACACGAAGGGTAGCAGGATGATGCATTTTTGGGGCTGATCTCCCCTCCCAGGAATAAATATTCCTCCCCCCTCAATGAAAGGGACTCCATGAATCTGTTCAAAACAGTTTATTGTATTTTTTCGTCAGACAAACACATTGATTTCTGGACCACAGTAGAGGATGGAAACCTTTCACAAACTTATTTATTTGAAAATACAAATATAAAATTATACTTTCCACATCTGTGATGTGAGAGACCCCCATCCACATAGTATTTTACAACAGGGCTTCAGAAAGCCATACACAGAGACCTGAAAGATGCTTGATATATATAGATACATATATATATGTATATATATAAAAAAAAAGTCACTACCAAAGTTCTCATCAGTTCATACTAAAGTATAAAAGGAAGGGCTAGGCCTGCCACTGTGCCATAGTTTATTTAGGTACATTTATGACCACCTGAAATGCTCACTTGCATCCTAGTACTGATGGAGTTCAGACCTCGTACAACAGAGAATGACGGGGGTTTGCTACCTACGACGGTCGACGCGACAGACGAGCCCAGGGTGGTGTGACGGGGACGGCCCCGCTGCCCCCGCGCCGGGGCTCGCCCTGCTCGGACACGGAGCTCTCAAGACAACACAGTCGGACTGTTTGGGGACCGAGAACCGACCACGAGGATTTTACTTTCTCAAACTACTCTTCGGCTTTTTTTTTTTTTTTTTTTTTTTTGTGTTTTTAAGCTTTTTTTTTTTCTTTTTTTGGTAATTTTATTACAGTATTAAAGTATTGCTTAGCTTACAGAATCTCCTCACGTAGTGTTCGCACACGGCAATGGGTTCGACTGGATTCTGTACGTAGGAAACTCTACAGTGTCTGTGCGCAGACCGGGATCTGCCAGTGTGTCTTCGATGCATCCTGTCTCTTCGCCTTAACTCTAATCTCAGTTTTTCCTCTCTTTGAACTATTTCGCTTAAAAAAACAAACCAAACCACTAAAAAAAAGAATTCAGAAGATTCCACCCAAGAGACATCACCATAGCATAAAAGACAGCTATGAGTTAGTGTTGGTTTTCGTTTTTGTAAACAGTTTCATATGCAATATCATACAGAACCATGGCTGGCCTTCGGTAAAAATGTAGTAAACTATATTGCTTTATTATTGATTATGTTGCATTGAGTGAATGGCAGAAACAAAACAAGAAGGGAGTGTGGCTGGAGTCGCTAGCCCTCATTCACACTATGGATGAAAGCAGCACCCGAGGCTGCCGAGCAGGGAAGAAAAGAAATCCCAACACCTTTCAGGTCGTTATCACCCACAATTACCTAATGGTTTAACTAAGCCTAGCAAGATGTGTGACATTCACCAGCAGACGCTGCTGTACAATGGAAAGAAATCAACTTACAGCAAAGAGAGCCATGCTACCTTAAAGTCCAAGCTACAAATTCAACTCAAAATGAACATTTAGGAAGTATAAGAAAAATTAAAAACCCCAAAGGACAGATCAGGCTTCGTTTTAATCAAGCCGATCACAAAGGACTTGGATTTTTTGACAGGGAAGGGTCCCCAGGCTCTTGTGACTCCTCTCCAATGTGCCTGGTGTTTGGGACACGGCCCGTCCCACGGCATGGCCGGGCAGGGATGGACCCGCTGGTGCTTTGGGTGCCCAGGTCACCCAGGGTGGTGGAAATCTCTCTTTTTGGTCATTCTGGGGGTAGCGGGTCCACGTGAGAGATCTGGAAAGCAAAGGGCACTATCCCTCATAATGAGGGATGCCCAGAGAGGTCGTGGACTCTCCATCCCTGGAGGTGTCCAAGGCCAGGTTGGACGGGGCTTGGAGCAACCTGGGCTAGTGGAAGGTGTCCCTGCCCAGGGCAGGGGGTGGAAATGGATGGTCTTTAAGGTCCCTTCCAACCCAAACCAGTCCATGATTCTATGATCCTTCGCTTGTTGGGCTTGACTAAAACAAAGGTGGAGCTGAACCTTTGTGCTGAAAAATTTACAAAAAACCCCCAAACGAAGAAAAAGAAAAAAAATCCTTCAAAATGGATTTCTAGATGAGTGGGGGACTAACGTGAACCTTAGTCTAGGTAGCCACATCAAAACATCTTGGATTCCACGACATTTGTGCTATGGGCCACTGGGACTTCTCAAAAGGTATATAAACATCTAAAACATATTCACACAGATTAGCAATTTCTTCTGAGCATTCTTAAAAAAATATGGTTTTTTTTTTTCTCTTAGTAAAATCGTTTTAATATACCGTGCCTCCCTCTTTTAAAAAATAAATTAAAAAAATCCAGTTTTGCATATCTAGCATTAGCATTTAAGGTAGTATGGCACATCCCCTATCCAAAGTCAAGGGTGGGGATCTACAAATGCCTTAAGAGTTTGCCAGCATTTTTAACATTGTGAGACCTTTGGTTAGTTGAAACCGCATCAGATCAGCAAAAGAAAAATAATAAACAAGAGAAAAATAAAACAGAAAGAGAAAAGAAGAAAAAAAAAAAGGAAAACCTTCCCAAAATTATTAGCTTTTTTTTTTTTTCTTAAATAAGAGAAAGTTCTATCCTTACTGGTCCTAAATCTGAATAACTACATCTAAATTTTTAACCTTAATTACGATACACCTACCAATATGTACTAGAAGAGGAAGAGAGAAAGAGGGGGGGAAAAATTCACTACACTAGCATCAGGACAGCACTCTTACAAGATAAGCCATTTTATACACTATTAACATACAACAATGATCAACAAAGAATATTCTATGAGGTGACAGGGAATGGAGAGGAAAACCAACTGGTAGTACAGTACATCATCAACATTGACAAAATAGCAATAAAAAATTCCCTGACGGCACATTGAATCACAGGGAATTTGGTTCATCCTTTTTTTTTTTTGTTTTTTAAATGTTTTTATTTTTTAAAGAATCGGTTTATTTCATTTATTACTTGATCAAGTCTCAATATTTAAAAAGCGTCCAGCATTTTGCTTAAACCTGGTTGTTCTGAAATAAGAAAAAAACCTAAAATATTACATAAAAAGCATGATTTTTCTTTTTAAAAACAAGAAAAACAAGGTTTTCTCCTTTCGGTTAGCAGTATGGTGCCTTGTTTTTGTTAAAGATGCCTTGCTCTACCTTGTCTATTGAATGTCTACATTAGTCTACTTGTTAGTAAAATTTACAAAAATAGGAGTGCAGCAGCTCTTTTTAACAAATGTCGCATTCAGTGTCTTATACTGGCTGTACCTAAAGTACCAAATTTATAAACGTAACAATTTAAAAAAATATTAATAAAACTTGTCAATATTACGTTAAAAAAAGAAGAAATATATCCACACTACAGTATGTTCTTAATGCCACCTACCATGTTGTATTTCTAGTTTGCTGTTGCAGGCCTATTTACCAATATTAAAAAAATTAAATTAAAAAATATCCTTCATAAGTTTCCTCCCCCAACAGAGGACCATATATATAACAGCCAAATATTAAACATGTGCAAATAGGAAACTGTCAGTTTTTCCCCTACCAGTCACAGTGCAATGATGTTTTATACTTTATTTCTTTTAAATTCTGTTTACAACTACAATAAATTAAAATCTTCCGTTGCTTCTAGGGTGAAACTTGTAGCACTGAGGTATTCCCAAAAAAAAACCAAAACAAAAAAAGAAATCAAAACCAACCAAAGTTGCCTTCCTAATTTGTTAATACAGACAGTGATGGATAATAAAGGAAACCATGCAAGCTGGACACCGCTCTGCCCGCAGAGGGGACGACCCCGGGCTGTGCAGGGTGCCCAGAGCGGCTGAAATGACTGGACAGCAAGTTGATCTAGTTTAAAACAATGACTGAAAAATTAAAATTAAAAAAACCCAACAAAATAAAGGTGTGCTTTGAACCGTAAAAGAGCTAAGTAGGAAAAATCGTAGCATCTTGATCAGTCTTGGGAAAAGCAGGTTTTAAATTAAAATAAAAATACCACTAGACTGCTCCTTTGTAAGCTGTGCCCGTCTGAGAGCGAAGCTGCTGGTTTGAACTGGGAGAGCTGGGAGGGTCCCACAGCATCACGACCCACCCCCGGGCCAGCTCCGGCAGTCGCTCCAAAAGGCTACAACTTCCTTGTCTTTTTTCTTCCATTTTCATAGAGAAACTGCCTTAGGCTGACTCCATCACAAAAATAGGTTTGTATTTCTCTTTCTTAATAGTTTCTATGTAGTTAATGGAATTGTATTTACAGCATTTTATTATTTTTTTCTTTTTTTTTTTTCAGAATTCACAATTTCAAAAAACCTTATATCACCTCTTTCAACAAAAAAAAGCACTTATAGAAAAAGGACGCGCAAAAAGTTTGTCGCCCTCGCCTTATTGCCGAAAATAGAGAGAATTAGAGTTAACGAAGACGCCACAAAGGAAAAGAAGGGCTAGAGAACCTGTTGCTCACCCTCCCGTGCCCCACCGGCCCCCCGTGCCGTGCCCACCGCCGGCAGAGCCGGGACCGGCGGCTGAGACTCCTGTCACCATCTCAGCATCCTTTAAGCAACAACAACTGCGTAAAACAGGAGGGAGGAGGGGGAGGTGGGAAAGAAAAACCAAAGAAACCCCTTAATATAACAATTACACTATGGTTAGGCTGCGCTAGATACACAAAGAATTCCAACTACGTGACTACAAGACTATGTCAAACACTACGAAAAAATGTGGGTTTGGAGAGGTTTAAAAAGGAGGGGGGGGAACCCATCGAGAAAATAAAACGAACAAGAAATGGGTTTTATATACATACTTTTAAAAGCTGTTGTTTTTATAGTACAGCAGATTCATGAGATGATGAGAGAGATTTTAAACAACCCAAGTCCTTCGAGTGCCACCTCCAGTTTGCGTTGGCGGTGAAGATGATGATGATAATGATGTAGTGCTCAAAGTCTGATGAGATCACCCAACCATGGGCCCCTTCAGAAACTTCGCCCCGTCTTGCCCGGACATCCAGAGAGACTCTGCATGGGGAGAAGGTGGACATGGACACAGGGAGAGGGACAATTAATTGAGGTCAATTAGGATTTTTAACACAAAAACCTCCAAGTGTTTGCAAATGCTTTGCAAAGCCACATCCTGCTCCAATCCACAGTGAGGGTGGATGCAGAGCGACAGGCTGGAATGCTGAGAAGTTCCCTGGACAGCCCTCACAAGAGAGGGTATTTCATGTATTTCCTGCTCTCACTTTCCAGTTCCATCCCAGCTAAGCCTGGACTAGAGGCAGGCTGGGCTTAGCTGAGGGTTGGGCTGATTTAGGAACAGTAAAATGTGACCCGATATATGGGAAAGACAAAACCTGTTCCTGAGGCATCTGTTACGCCAGGAATTTACACGGCTTTGGCAAAATGAGTTTTCTCTAAAGTACTTGGAAGGTGACAACTTCTACCCGGGCACACTGCAGTGGCCAGGATTTATTTTATAACAGACGCTTCAGCTTCCAATACTCTGTCCCTGCTGCTGCTTAATGCTGAGATATATAATGTATAAAAGAGATATAAATATTAGGGACTGGTTCTGCATGCAACTGCTCACAGGGCTGGCTGTGGAGAGGATGATCCCTGGTCACAGCTTTGAGATGACCTCCAAAACCCATTCCCAAATAGCCGTGCTCAAGGTGAGGCCCCACAAGAACCCCATAAGGATGTGGGAAGTGATCCCTGTGCTGGGGACCTGCAGCTCAGCCAAATTCATCCCCTATTGCCCCACCCTGCCCCGGGGATGTGGGGACAGCTGGGGCAGGCAGGATGTGCCACCGCAGGATGTGCCGCTGCCGCAAGAATTTCAAACTCAGTGTTCCTTGAGGAATTAATAATAAGGCTCATTTCCTCCTCTCGGAATCTATTTTAATTAGTAATGAGCAACATTAAAAGCACTTTGTTTTGAAGTCGTTAATGGTTTGAGCCTTAACACTGGCCAGTAAGTGATGGTTACGGGGATGTGCTGTGGTAAGTGCGAAGTGATTACAGCTCATCAATCTGGTGACGGCGCCGTCACCGCGCGTTATTAGCCTGAGTTATGATGTTCTGCTCAGGCTCCAGCCAGCCTCGGGTACCACCTCGCTCTTCCAAAGGCTGACAGCCCAGAAAACGTGAAGGATTCTGACAAATTGATCGGCGAACAGACACCGATATGTGCAAGTAATAGCTGGGATTAAGCCAGAGTGCTTATGGCACTTTCTTCTCTCCCATAAAAAATACTCCTTGGCGGATCAAATCAATTGACGGAACAATTTCAGGTAATCTTGGGGGTGTGTGTGGAGACAGAGAGTAAACAGAAACCCCTTTTATCCACTCGTGTTTAGGTATAAATCTATTTTTATGTAATTTAAAGCCTCCAACCATTCTCCACAGTTCCCAGCCCCTTGACTAACTGTAATTCTAATTTTGTAGATGGATTTTTGAACATAAAACATGTGACATTGATCAGGTAATGCTGGGCAAAAGGCAGAGAAATAAAATCTGTAGTATCCATTCCATCTGCCTGTCCAGGCTTGGAGCTCTGCAGGTAAACCCCGGCCATTTAATTGGGATAACTTCTGTTTTTCATTGAATTTTCTAATCTATTCTATTCCAGGTGTTAAGAATATTTGTTTGCAAAGATGAATATGCCAAAGGCCAAATAATAATAAAAAATAAAAATTAAACATTTAATTAACTCAAGCTTAGTTCAAAGGGTAGGAAACTGGCAGCGATCCAGGGCTGTGGTGCTCAGGTAATGTCTTTAATTTAATTTGCTCAGGTTTAATTTTTTTTTAATCTTGATAATTGCTCTATGGTTACGACTTACAATGTTATCTTTTAGCTGTAATATTTAGTACAGCACTTAATTATGAATGATGGTTTCCCTGCAATAAAGAAGGGGGCTTGGCTATTTTTAGACCAGTGCGTTGGGAGCAGATCTCAGATCCCACTGGGATGCTGGCTGCTGGCCCTGGGGTGATTCCCCACAGCTTTCTGGGTCTTCTGCAGGATTTCTGGCTCTTCAAATTATTGCACAAAGCATCATGAATATGAAAAAGTAACTTTTGGGGGGCTTTAGCTCTGGATCTGTCTTCCAGTTTCCAACCTGCGAGGTTGATTTGAGTAACACAAATCACAGAAAGGAATGATTAAAGGCCAAGGAAAGATGAAATGAAGATAAAAAATTGTTCACTTAAAGTAAATATAGGGGAGATGGTAGTTCAGCACAAAGTACAAATGGGATATACTGTAATACCTCCAAGTGAGATGGCAACCAACCATGTGTAACGTTTCAATGGTATCCATTTGTAAAAGCCGTTGCAATCAAAGGTCCCTAAAATTGTACAATTGTTAAGTTCATCAGTGCTCTATACATGGGAACAGCTGATTATTAATTTTGCCAAGAAATTATCAAAGGACTTGAAAGACTGTGTTGCCAGCATGAATAGGGATTTCCGAGCTGTTCTGGTCACCAGGTGTGCTCCACCCTATGGTTACCTTTCCAAGACCATCATCTTCTCATTCCCCCAGGTGCAAAAATAAGCTTTAGAGTTTTCTCTTCTTGATTTTTAAACCAGGGTTAGTAAATGGAAAGTGTTAAATAAGTATGTATGTAAAAAAAGCTACGGGATTCTTTGCAGTTATTGGGGGAATTAAGAGGCTGCCAATCTGCAAGTTAATTGTAAAATGGTTCTTTCGGGGAGTTAGTGCAGACAAATCCAGATACCCGTGCTTGGACCTCGCATCCTATCACTTGAAAAATTGGGATATTGCTGAGGTCAAAGTGTCCAAGTCTTCAAGCACAAACAGGTCTTTTTCTTTAGGTGAAAAACGGAAATTGTGGCAGTTTGAACTGATGCAGCTCCAAGGGGAGCAGTAATACTCCATGTCTGGTACTAGAACTAATCCATAGGGATTGTCCAGTCCCTGGTGTGACCACAGGAGGGGCAGGACCAGGATGGGAATTGAGCCCAAGGGCACAAAGGAAGGGAGAGGGTTTGTCTTTTTTGAGTACCAGTTGCTTATACAATACCAGTAACACAGCTGAGGGAACTTTGTCTGCACTACACTCCCACTCCCCTCATCCAATTCCATCAGGGAGCTGAGTTCTCCACTTGGTTTGAGGGACCTCAGGGGAGTCTCTGTACTTGCCCCTTGTACAAGAGGACAAAAAAATAAATCTCATAATTCTACTCCAAAAAGGGCAAGGGCCTCCGACGCAGACGGTGCCTGGGAGAGTGACAGCTGCAGTGGAGGCAGTCCCATTCATGCTCACACACAGTGACACAGCCACGTGCAGCCTTGTTAAGCCAATCTGTGCCCCTCATTAGTGCGATTGCAGACCCAACGCGGCGTTAGGAGGCACCTCCCGCTGACCCCGCGGCGGAACGGAAGCGACTTGCTCATAACCTGTGGATTTGAGGGACTGTGAGTGATGCCATGACTGGCTGGAAGTGATCCCAGAGGTCAGCAGACAGGTGAAGGGGAGCAGGACACAGCTGTTCCCTCGCCAGGGTGGCCATGACCAACCTGGGGTCTCACCAGTTGAATTAATGAGCTGATTTAGGTGGGAACAGGGATGGCTGCTCTATCTGCCAATGGGTGCACCAGCCAGGATGGGTGGCTGGGCTGATACAAATGGATAAACAGGAATTGAAATCCTGTAATTATTAAATACTGCCATTTGAGATATGTCAGGTCTGGCTGCAGAAGGCTCCACGTGAGTGTCTGCGCCAAGGGAGGTTCAGGTTGGATTTTAAGAAAAATGTCTTCACCCAAAGAGTGAAGGGAAAGGAAAGGGCTGCCCAGGGCAGTGGTGGAGCCCCTTTCCTGGAACTGTGGCAATTTGTGACACGGTCAAGAGTGACAAGGTGGTGATTGGTCAAAGGTTGGACTTGATGAACTCGGGGGTCTCTTCCAACCTTAACGATTCTGTGATTTAACGATTCTGGCAATTGCAGATTGGCCACTGGAGTGGTGGGGCGGGCACAGGTCTCACAGGTTACGGCAGCAAGGCGCTGCGCTCGCTGTCAGGTCACAATCAACCACAACCCAACATACCCCCTCCCAACACCACCCAACAACGACACCGCCGGCCCGAGCGGTGGCTCCGCCGCCGGCACGCGGTACTTACAGCGATCCCGTGTCCGAAGCCCGAGCCCGGCTGCGGGCTGGCGGCGCTTATGTAGTTACCCACGCCGGAGTCCTGGCTGGCCGTGCCGTAGAGATCTGCGACGGGACCGGGGCTGTTGGCCCCGGGGAAGCCTCCGGGTCGCGCTGGGTTGGAGCCTGCCGGGGAAGCGGGTGCGCCAAAATTCGGTTGAGCACTGTAGCTATTCAAGACTGGTGTGCAGAGAATAAAGCTGGGTATGAGGCCAGACGCCGGGCATGCACCGGTATTACAAAGCCAAACACCAGAATAAACAGCCTAGGCCCAATTCTAACACTTAACCAAGGCCATGCGAGAGGAGAGCAAGTACTGGAGAAGAGTCAGCCCGGACTACTACGAAGCTTAGAGCTCCAAAAATATATATATGGATATATATATAAAAAAAAAGAACAATCATTCAACACACTACTGCAACCAGAGACTGGAGGTGCTCATTTTCACCAAATTATCACAAAATATAATAGGTATTTTTCAACATCTGACTTGATGCTCATGCAGTAGTAACAAGTTCTCTAGGTCTGGGCACGCCGAGACAGCATTCACATCCCATGCAAACTACAAAGGAACTAGTTTGAGACTACACATTGTGGTAATATTGATATTAAAATGTTGACAGCAAGTAATTTCAATCACGTCTAGGAAAATTGGTTTTTTGGATCCATTCGATACTTTTGGAAAAAACCCGCCCTTTTAGATCAGTAAGCTGTAGAAATAGTTCAATAGTTGATTTTTTTTTTCTTTAAATGGTATGGAATGGAACAGTTTGGATTTTTTGTTTTAAATATGAACAAGGAGAGTGTCTTTTTATTTAATTTTTTTCCATTTGATTTGGAGAGCGAAGACCTACCTTCGTCTCCAAAACCATGCTTGGGACATCAACCAAAATTAAACAAATAAATAAAGATCAAAAGCAAAAAAGAATTCCAGAGGGTGGATGACAACTCACCTCCTAATGTGGAAGTAAAAGAAAATTTTATTTTTTTCCTCCCTTTATTTTTTTTTTGAGAAAGAAAAACAATGTAAATAAGAATGATACTAAAGAAGAAATTTAGATATTAAAGCATGTTAGATGGTCAGGCTTCTGGCATTTCTCACGGCTGCTCTTGGATGTAGAATTTATGAGTAAGAAGTTTCAATGCAAAAAAAAAGTCAGCGGACTGGGAGGAGCTGGATGGAGATGGCTGCAGGAAGCTGGAGCTACACCTGGGTGGTATCTGCAAGGTCCCTCAGGAGCACATGGAGCCTGGTCCACCCACACCCACTGGTGCCTCACCATGTCCCCACCGTGGGCAGTGCCGAGACACAAACAGACAAGGGGACTGGACATGGGCAGCAGTGCCCAGACCACCCATCCGGGTGTCCCCACGAGGCACCCAATCCCATCACCTCCATCACCAGCCTTCCAGGCTGAGCCGGGACATCTTCAGCCTTCCCCTCCGGCTGCAACTTCCCACGATCTCCATTAAACACTAAAATGGATTATAAAGTCTGGCAGCCTGCAGTGCCCCTTGCCAGCAGGTCAGAGCCACCCGGACTGACCTGGGATTTTCCTGGGCATGGAAACCAGCCTGGGAACAAGCCCCATGCTCTGGTTTGGCAGCACCATACATGGGCTGTGGTGGGCTCAGCCTGGACCTGCTGTGGAGCCACCACCTCTCCTGCCCTGGCCCCTTCCTCTGCATCACCCAGCCAAGGGGTCTCCAGTTTTCAAATGAATGGACTGATCAAAAAAAAGGCCACTTTGCAGCTGGTGGCTCTGTAGTGACAGGAAAGTCAATTTAACAAAATATATGATTCACTGCAGCTCTGAACTGGTAGCAGGGGAGGGTAAGTAGGACATCTAAGCTAGCAAGTTAAAAGAAATAAGGCGTGAGAGAGTAAACAGATTTTGGACTTTGCTGGCAAACAAAGTGCCTTTTTTATTATTAAAGATTAAATGTCAAGATAACATTTGGCCTTCTCACTCGTGAAGAAAAATATCCAGCTGAGATGTTCCAAAGCCCTTTATTACTAGAAGCCAGCACTTTTTCCCCTTTTCCTCCTTCTGGTTCAATAAAATGGATGTGAATTTTCCTGCCAAGTCACACAGAAAACCCAGTTGGCCACTGTGAGCGACAGCAGGAGCAAGGCAGTGGGACACAGCACAGAGAGGGGGGTCCTGTTAGCAAAATACTCCTGCACATCCCAGAGGGACAGGGCTGTGCCACTAACCCGTGACCACAGAACTGTGCATGGTGACAAGGGACGTGCTTGGCCCTGTCCTGAAACCTTGAGAAGAGCCAATGGAGACTGAAGAGCCAAAGAGACGCTCTTGTCACCCAACATCCCACCCCGGCCACTCTCATTCGCATCTCTAAGTCTGGAAATGCAGCCTTCATACCTGCAGGAAGACCTGGCACTGGGATATTCAAAGTCCTGATTGCATGTAGGTAACATAAGAAAAAGGTAATTTTCCATCTACTGCCCATGGGTTGAATGCTCCACACTGCTCACAGGAGTGCCCAAGGAAAACGGGCATGGCAAAGGCACAGCAGCTGCTCCAGCGCCTGGGAACTGCTGTGCAGAGGCTGGGATGCCCTGGCACCACTCCATATAATGCCTGAAAAACTCCACAGAAAGAGCTGGAAGCTTTTCCAGAGCCAACACTTTGCTCCAGACCCAATAAATGAAACACAAAGCTCCCATAACTAGCAGGAGGCTCGGCACGCCTCAGAAAGCTGCATTTTAATGATTAGCTCAGCCATGGTTATTTGCTAAATATTTGTCTTCTTCTAAGAACTCAAGTGAGCTCTCCTGGAACAAGAGACATCTTTACCACTGCTCAGAAACAACAGCAAAGGGGACCTTGAACAACCTCTCCAAAACACAAATCCTGATGCATTCTGATAAGAAGTACCTGGAAACAAGTTTGTTCTACACAAACCTGGAACAATCTCAGACTCAAAGGAAGAAGAAAAAAATGCCTGAAATCCTCCAGACTCCAGATACTGCTTCAGTAAGCAAAGGTAAGACTGTCTGGAGACACACATCATTATGACAAAGCTCCTGATGCTGGGGGAGGCAGGAGCTGTCCAAGTTCCACGGCTGCCGTGAGCTGTGGGGATTACAGAGCATTAACATGAATTCCCTGCACACTGGAAGGAACTGGAGACTTTCCCCCAGCCACTGACATCCCACGGCAAGAATATGATTCAGGGCAGACACGGCTGGAAGTTCATTGCTGAAAAACTGTCAGGGGACTGTGCTGTCTCAGGAGGGGAGGGAACCACTGACTGTATCCTGATGCCAGTCAGGGTGAATCAGGAGCAAAGCCTGACCTGCTGTCTGGTCCCAGCAGAGGCACTGCCGAGCTGACCATGAATCTCTGGACTTTGGTTTGCTGGGAGAACCCACCAGACTGATTTAGCACTGTGTGGGGGTTGGCAGAGCCATCTCCTCCCCTTCCAAGTACTGCCAGCACTCAGAAAATCCTGGCAAAGGACCCATTTCTAGCATGCTCCAAAAGGTTCTGGTCCCATTTCCCAACCAATTGCACAGGAAGCCATCCTGCACCAGGCGACTTCACAGCTCCGAGGCTGTGGCTAAGTGCCTCCAGCTCAAAGGCTTCTTCTACGCATAATTTGCAATCCCAAGCGTCCCCTGGAAGCCCTGTGATAGATCAAGGTCAGGAGAGATGTGGAAAAGATTAGATGTGCCTGTAAGTCACAGTCAAGCACCTTTTATCTTCAGCCCCAGTGATCCTCCATCCTCTGGGCTACAGAAGCTCCTTCCTGCACCAAGGGAGATCAAGGGCCAGCAGTCAGGAGCTGTGGCAGTGATGGGACCAGGGCAGCATAACGCCTTGCTTGCTTCACTTTGAATCTGCTGTGGGTTTTCTTACAGAAAAGGCTCTGAGCCAGTGAATTTTGATCAGCAGGTGAATGTTTGCCTGCAGGCCAGAGGGATAGGCTTTGGGGAGCCTGGGGCTTATTCTGCCCAGTGTCATGGTGGCTTGGGGAGTGCTGAAAAGCAGAGAGGGAGAGCAAGATGGGGCACAAAATGTTATTAAAAAATGTAGGTTCATAAAGCAGCCCCAGAACAGGTTTTTAATGTGAAGTGTTGGTGCTGGTGGAGTTGGGAGCTGCTGTGCAGAGCTGGCACAGCAAGAGCTAGACCCCTCCAAGCAGTGAGACTGCTTTATTACTTACTCATCCTGGTGTCCTTCAGCAGAGCCATCTTTATCTCCATCTAACATGCATGTAAGATGCTTCTCAACATTGAGCCAATTTATGTCAAGGAGCCAAGAGCTGGAACCCCAACCAGCCTGGCTGAGGCAGAGGTAGGAGGCTCAGGGCTGGGTGCAGGGATGTGTATCCAGTGCCTTCTCCTGCAAACTGCCATGTTAACACAGACCCTGTTCAGACGTTAATCTGTGTTCAACAAGAAAGGTCATCATTGAAAGATAAACCCTCTCTTGATGAACTCTTGAGAAATTGCTAAGTCAGGGTTGCTGCTGACATTTGCCTTACGAGCAGCGTGTTACACTAACGAGGATCTGAACGCCGTGGGGGCAGAGAGGGCGGCTGGGCAAAGCACAACAAGCTGGATGCTGAAATCCCACACAAATAAACTCAGTTCAGCCACGAATGATGAAGGGAAAGAGGGAGGGAAAAGGAGAAGAAATGTGAGGGTTTTGACATTACTGTCCTACAAGGGGAATTCACATGGTACCAGCCTGACAGTCAGGTCCTTAGGGACTAGTACATGAGACCTGATGACAAATATACAGTTTTAAGCACCACTAAAATAAGTTGTAGTTCAAGGGAAACAAACCAGGGAAAATATAGACAGAGGAGTAAGACAGACACTTCATGGGGATCATTGTCCCCTGTACACAGCCCACCTGGAGCCTTTGGTGACTCTTTTCCCTCTCCTACAGCTGCAAAACCCAAAGCCTTAAACACCATTGTGGGGGTTAATAACAAATATGAATATTTCAAAAGTTAAAAAAAAAACAGAATAATTGTGTGGCTGCCTTCCCCACCACAGTACACAGGCAAGGAAGTGCTCATGTGTGAAAGATACCACCACGATTTACTGGATTTCCTCTTTGAGCAGAGGCAGGATATTCAGGATGAGATATTGCACCCGGTTATCACAGCCAGAAATACATTCTGCACTGGAGAAAGCAGCTGAGAGCAGAATGGAGCCAGCTGGAGCTGCCCCATCCTCTCCCCACCCACAGGCATCCATATCCCTGCCTGCACCCTGCAGGGATATGGGGTCTGTGGGTCACACTGGGACACAGAGACTGTGTGAGTTGATCAGTACCAAACCAGTGCCCCCCAGAGACCCTTGTTGGCTGCTGGCATCTCCTTGTCCCTGGGCAACCATGCACAAGGTTGAAGCCTTTTCCAACCTAAATGATTGTATGATTCTCTGATTCTCATCAGAAACTTGTTTTTCATCTCATGTCAAGCATATTCTACACCCAGTGCTGGTCATCTCCAGCTCCTTCTCTCCTGCAAGACCCTCCTCACTCCTGCCTTGTCACACCATCCACGGTGGGTTCCTGTACAAACAAGCTTTTTCACAACTTGTTGATCCACTGCTCTAATTTCTGGATGACTCTCTCATCTACCATAAACAGCTACGCACAATTTGGCAGGCATTTCTACCATCAATGTTTATGATAATAACTAAACGTGCTTGAAAGCAGCAGGAAATTTTCAATATAACTATCATTAAGACAAAATGCTTTAAATCAAAGCCATTACCCACCACCAAGACTCAAAGCTCACAAGATTAGGCTGTTTTTCTATCTTTATGAAAAATTCATAGAACATGCTACAAACATCATCTTCCAGCTTGAAGGAGTAAATGATATAACAACATCGAACGCTGCCATCAGGGATGGGAGCAGGCAGGGGATGGGGGGCAGGGGACTGAGCAACCCAGCTAAGACAGGGACAGCCTCACAGTCTGGTGGCATTTAATTGTAAAGCCAGGTTGAAGAAACCTGGTACAGTGGAAGGTGTCCCTGTCCATGGCAGGGGGCTTGGACTAGATGGTCTTCAAAGTACCTTACAACCTAACCCATTCTAGGACTACAATTCTGTGAATTTGAGATACTTGGGGCCATTTACAGCTGGATTTCAAGACAAGATTGTTACAGAAGGAATATCACCTGTTCCCAAGCATTGCAGCCTGCTGTGCTGCCTTTGCAACCACCCAAGCACAGCCACGGCAGAAGACATTACAGCAAAACCACGGTGAGTGGCAGGGGATGATCACACCTTCCTTGGGGATCCCATGTGTCCTGGAGCATGGGCACTAATGGCCACGCTGTCGCACACATGACTAACAGACCAGCACTCCCAGCATGATGCTGATACTTTAAATAACCAGCAGAACTTCAGCACTGCATGCAAATCTTACATCATTAGTGCTTAGAGCCTTATAAATATAATTAGCAGCACTGCACCCATGTTACAGACCGCTCGGCCAAAGCTAATTCTTTGTGCAGTCAGGGCTGAAGTTAATGGGAGCTTGTACCTTTCTTTTCAGAGCTGCTAACAACCAGCACATGATTTACCAGGGACTGGATGTACAAATTAACGCCAGTCTGAAATAAGATGTTGGTGCTCCTGGTTCTTGGTGGCTATTCAGGCTGCAAGAGTGCACTGGCACAGCACTGAGAATTAAATGCTCACATTTCACGCTCTTTTTTTCTATACCAATCCCCTCATACAGCTCCAAACTCCTTAATTTGTGGTCAGGTTGAGTCACTGGAAGCAGTGCTTTCTTCTGTCTGAGCTTTTACAGAGCCTTGGTTTTTGTTGGAGACAGCACGTGGCACACCTCGAACTCAGATCAATGCTCCAACTCACAAATGTCTCAGAAATAATGAGCTGGAAACACACAGATATTCTGGAGAATAACAAGGTACAAACAGCTCCCAACTTGCTGAAAGAGATAGTGAGAGACAAACCAGGAAAACAAATAACCCCAGTGTCATGATGAGAGGTGCCATGTATTACATCTCTCATGGAGACCTGCAAGGCACATCCCTCCATTCCTGCTCTTCCCAAGCAGACTTGAAAAGCAAACTCCTCTCTGTAAGAACCCTGTGGCAGACACAGCTCCTCTGCAAGTGTGAAGAGCTACAGATATTTTTTACGTGTGACAGTTGGCTCAGTCCTGACTCTGGAGAATCAAACGCGAGCTCTGTGCCTTCCCTGTCACCCCGACACACTCTGTAATGGGGAGCAGCCAGGCTGCCTCGGGTTATCCCTCCCCTGCAGCTACATTGGCCCTGCAGGAAAAAAGGAAAATGAAACAACTGTCGGGCTCATCAGCAAAATAAGTGGTGATGAGGCTGAGAGACACCAAGATCTGCCCTAACAAGGTACTATTTGTACGTTATTTTCTAGCTGCAGTCACACTTTCAAAGGTTGTTCTGCCTCTGCAGCCCCTTTGGAAATGGCTTCACACATCAAAACATCACAGGGTAGCGACAGCAAGCAGTGGGTGGTGAGCAGGTTCCTGCTCGGCAATTACTGCTGGAACCGAATGGGAACTGGGAGGGAGGGCTGAGTGCTGCCCACCTGCCCTTGAGCTGGGCACAGGGCATGCTTTGGCAGCTGGGCTCTTGGGGCAACTGCTCCTGCTGCAGCCCCAGTGTCCTCCTGCAGAGGGATAGCACTGGGGCAGCTCCTCCAGCTCCAGTGCCAACGCTGGGCAGAGGCACAGACACAAGAACTAAGTGCTGAACTACCTCAGATGAGCAGAAAGCAAGAGCTGGGAGGCTTCCACAAGCCTGGGCAAGCTAAAAATTCACCTGGTGCAGGTGTCTTACAACCCTACTGCTGCCCCCCTTGGCATGCTTCTGCTAAATACTCCACTTAACACATCCAAGGCATCAGCCACATCTGGAAGCTGCTGATGTGCACCAATTTGCAGAAGACAAAACACAAAATTCAACCCCTTCAAGCCCAGCTGTTCCAATTCCTGCAGTTATGCAGGAGGACAAATAACTGCACTTTGCAGCTCAGCTGTAATTTTTTGCCAGCAATCAATATTTATTGCCTAATCCCATTTTCCATCCCACATGTTACCTGTGTCACTCGCGCTGGGCCAAGCGCGACACGGAGGCCACACAAAGCTTCACTTGTAGGAGCTACAATCAGGGAGCCAGCTCTTGTCACAGCCTTACAAAAGGATTTCCTCTCAAGCGGCTCATCTTTAATCATTATAAAAGCACAGAAGTTTAATCCATTTTTGATGTAAGCGCTAATAGCTTTGTGTCCTTGAAGTTCAAAGTGGTCTTCGTGCATGTCGCTAATTAGCCGAGCAAGCAGCCATTCAGCTTCCTCTCATGTTTCTAATTAGATCCTTAACAACAAACAAATGTCGACCTTACAAAGGCTCTGCTACGATTCCCTCCATTAGTTAAACAGTTTGGGAGGGATGCAGTTCCCTGTGTCCGCAGCCCCCTCAGTACAGTGCTCGGGGTTCTGAGTTGGGGTACTCAACCACTGGAGAGGTTCTGCCTTCCTGACAGTGTTTTCCAGGGGTGCTGAGCATCCCAGGGATGCAGGGAGGGGGTGACCACCCCACAGCCTCCCATGTCCCAGCTCTGCACTGCTCCTCTGTCTCTCCCTGCCTGCACAGGACAGTCACCAGTTGCACTGGGACACACAAAAAAACCAGAGGAGCAAATAAACACTGTCCTATTAAGTCATGTTCCTAACTGGTTTCTCTGTCAATCTAACTGGTTGTACAGTTAATTTAAAATCTAATGTGCTTAATGTTTACATACTTCATAGAATCTCAGAATTCCAGAATGGTTTGGGTAGGAAGGGACTTTAAAGATCACTCCATTCCAAACTCCCTGCCATGGGCAGGGACACCTCCCACTATCCCAGGCTGCTCCAAGCCCTGTCCAACCTGGCCTTGAACACTTACAGAAATGGGGCAGCCACAGCTTCTCTGGGCAACCACGCTCACAGTAAAGAATTTCTTCCTGAGATCCAGTCTAAATCTACTTTCTCAAATGTTTTGGACTGTTTCCTTCCACCCTTTTTTATCGATTCATGTTTATACCGTGCGATACTGGAGTCGTTTCAGGAACACCATGCTCGTCCTGCTTGGGTTTTGAGGCAAGTTTCTTGCTCCAGCCCTGGCATTTATCCAAGGGGGATGAATGAAGAGCTGTCTGCATCAGGAGCCGCTGCTGTCGCGTTCTCCTCGCACCCCTCGCAGCCTGCGGGCGCTTGCTGTGTGGCAGGCTCGGACCCCAGCACTGTACCTGCTCTCTGTGCCTGCACATTAAGCCTCAACACTTATTGCCACCCATCCAACTGGCAAATAAGAGCTAAAGCTGGGATGCTGGGATAACACAGACCCGTCTCTAACCATTTTTTCATTTAGAATGAAGGAAGAGCTGAGCCAGGCGATGCCAGTGCCTTCACCTCTTGCTGAGGAGCACGAAAGCTGCTGTTACTTTTACCACGGGCAACCACATCTGCATTAATTGTTTACCACAGTCTGGACAGGTCTTTTATTAATATTAATGAGTAAGACAGAACAAAAGGCCCCTTTATTTTTAGCCTACTCTAATTGCGTAGTAATTACTCATCTACAAAACAAATGAGCCGAACTCCATTGCCATGGCAACAGCAACTCCGGCCTCCCACTGTACCACATTAACTGGCTATCACTCCTGTAATTTGAAATTGAAGTCTTTTCTACAATAACGGACAATACAGGAAGAAAATTAAACCAAAACCAGCTCTTTGTTTTGCTGCCTGATTTAAGTTAGGGTAGCAGAAGGGCATTGCCTGGGGGGCACCTTCTGGCTGCTGATGGGCCCCCATGGGCTGGGAGGATGTTTGAGAGCACAGAGGGGTTATCCAGGTAACAGAGAAGGAATCCAGCCTGCAAACCCCCAGTCCTGTGCAACCATCCTCTCCTGGGGGAGAGCCTGCACTGGACACCTGCACAGAAAGGGGTCTGGGCACCTGGAGTAGACCTGTCCGGACAATGGGTGCCAAGGCAGGGTGAGGGATCCTCCATGGTATGTGCAGCAGCTAATAACACCCCCCTGAAGGAAAACCTGAGCTCATCAATGAGGAAACAATGCAAGAAGCTGCTGCCCACCATAAGGTGCCTGTGAGAGAGTTGGTGGCACCAGCTCCAGTGCCAGCAGCTGATACCCCAGCCCTCAGCAGGACACAGACACCTCCCAGTTCTCCTGGCACAGAGCTCTGGGCACTTTTAACTCCTAGGAAATAACCATAAAAGCCCCAACTGTGTGAGTTTATTATTTTTAAATAGCTCAGGTTTATATACCTGCAGACCCATTTTGCATTCTCTGGCAACGACTAACCCACTGCGCTCCACGAGCTCACACGGAGCCAGATGCACACTAACATCTGCTGTGAGGAAAAAGTCCTCTGCCCCTTTGGCAGGATTTTTATTTCAGGGAGGAGAGAAGGAGAAAAAACCCAATGTAATTATGTATTTACTTTTAAAGTATCTGGGGAGAGAATCAGCATGAAAATACTGACAGTAGTACGTCAGTAGAATGTGTGCTGCCTCCCAGTTAGCAGTTGTTCCACTAGTGGGTAACAGCCTGTGACTGCTGCCAGAGAGGCAAGTTACCCTCAGCTCTGGCAGTATTTTACCTGTTTAGGGATTAAAATGCACAAGACATGATCCTGTGCTCAAGGATTTCATTTCACTGGAGCACTCGTGCTGAAACCCCACTTCAAACTCTGCAACAACTCGCCTGCATCTTGTGTGGAACAGCCTAATTACAATAGCCAAGAGCTCTGTCCCTCCACTTCCACTGGGAGAAAGAGTACAGAACACGGATAACTGGCTGTGGCAGGGCTTTGGAGGGTACCAAAGTGCTGTCACCAGTGAGCCAGACTGCACACTGGCCATCAGCCTGCCCATGGCACGAGGCAGCGGCCACGTCGTCACCCCTTGACAAGTGTCAAGAGCAGCAACTGGGAGAGTGGGATCACAGGATGACAGAATCAAGGAATGGTTTGGGTTGAAGGGACCTTAAGACTCATGCTGTTCCACCCCCCTACCATGGGCAAGGACAACTCCCACTATCTCAGGTTGCTCCAAGCCCTGTCCAACCTGGCCTTGGACACTTCCAGGGATGGGGCAGCCACAGCTTCTTTGGGCAACCTGTGCCAGGGCCTGCCCACCCTCACAGGGAGGAATTTCTTCCTAAATGAAACAGCTCTCGATGAGCTCTCTGAGGAGTGTTTTGCTGTGGAAAATAATTCTCTTGATGGAAAAGACTGTTAAAAGTTACCCACTAAATTCATTACAGATTAACTTCAACTGCACTTCAGAGGTGGTCACTAATTGCACTGGAGATGATTTATCAAGTGCACGAGATTTTCTATTACAAAATTATTGATTAAAGCTGATGTATTTTAACCTCAACAGACTTCAGCCCAGTGCCCTGTCAAACTGCTCTCCCAGTCTCTCTGCCATGGCCGAGCAGCAGCAGCACCAAATTACTTTATTATCTACTGAATTTTCTCCCTGGCACTGCAGGAAGCTCAGTCCCTCGAGGATCAAGAGAGATACAGAAGTGCCATCCTACGGTAAAACAAGACACAGGGTTTCTGCCTGAAGTCTGCACTGTGGAAAGGACCTGTGGGATTCCCATCCTGGACCAGCACAGCACTCCTGAGCTAAGGAGAAATGACTACCCTTCTACTATTTTTTTAATTTAGGGTAATAGTCAGAAAAGTAACCATAGTGCTCCCAATAATTCTGCCAGTAATGAGGCCAAAACCACCTACAGGATTGTAGAGTGGCTCCTCCAAAGTGCATTCAACACCCAGGGCTGCTCTGAGCAGAGCCTGGCTGCTGGAATTCCCATTTTAACCAGGAGTTTGTCCTTGTGCCCACCCCTCCCTGAAGGCCCTGCAGTATGAGGTCCTTGCCTGGCCACCTGCAGTGCTCCCCAGTGCAGACTGTCTCTGCCAGAGAGATAAGGAAAGGATAAAATCCGATGCAGCCATTAATTTCCCGATGCATCACCCGCCAGGCTCTGTCACACAATTACTGGCGGTTCCAGCAGAGTGAGAAATTCCAGCCCTTGCTGCTCCCAAGCGGTCCACTTGTTGGGTTCTGGCTTTTGAGATTACATAGCTTGGATTAAACTTTATGTACTCTTATGGAGGAGAATAAAAAAGGGAGAGCAGTTCCACCAGAGCTGCCATGCCACAAGGGAGTCCTCCCAATGGGCTGTATAAATCCCAAACTGGTTCATTGCTGATCTTTGAAATGCTCCTCCTGGTATCTCCAGGAGCAGCTCCTCTCCCCTGCACACACAGACCCAACAATGTCCCCCTTTTTATGGCCATCATTTGCTAAACTATGAGAAGATTAAATTTTAGAGCACCTTCCTTAAGTGCCAGACACGACTTCCTCAATCCCATGCAATTTGTCGCTCTGCTGACTTTCACACAGACTCCTCACTTCATCATGTGCTGGGCGCACTAAACAGTGCAGTGGGTTCCCCTGTTTCCCTGGAAGATTGAGATCCAAAGGGAACATTATCCCTCCCCCTTGACACGAGTGTTCAGCACCCTGGCAGCACCAGGGGCAACTCAGCTCGCCTTGCACCACGTCAGTCCCATCCCAGGGCTTGTCTGCTTGATTTACTTGACATTCTATTAGAGGTAAGGAGCGGATACAAATCCTTAATTACGTTTGGAAAGCCCATTCTGGATGTTTTATTTCCTGGGAAAGCGCTGGCTGCTCTAAGTCCATTAATGACTGCGTGGCTGTGCCCAGCACAGCAGGAGAGATGCTCCCACCCAGCACAACCGGTTTTGGGGATGGTTGGGGCGTTGGGAGGAGGGCAGGAATGACCATGCTGTACAGGAGCTTCTCTACTCCCAGCAGGATGTTTTCTGCCAAACAATGAACTAAAGAAATAAACCAAAGCTTAATTTCAGATCTCAATTACCATCTGTTAAATTTACTGACTGTGTTGCTGTCTGTGAATTTTCAAAGTTTAGCACAGAAACCCTGGGCAGGAGAGGCAAAGCCACTGCTGGCTCATGGCAGACAGGATGAACTTGCCTCGAACTCCTCAGGCTGATATTTATGAAATGTTAAATCTTCATTTAAAAATGTTCCCTTAAGCTGGGTGACATGGCAATGAGTACGACCCATCACTAGCTCAGAGTCTCTGTTGCATAATAAGATTTAAGGTTTATGACCTACAAACAATCACTTGGTGGCTCAGGACAGGCTGCGAGGAGCCGCCTCACACACACGGAATTATTTGGATTCCCAAATGGAGTGATTTGCGTGTGGCACATCTGGTCTACGACCGCCAACAAATGAGTCTATGGGCTAATATGGACGAGTAACAGGCTGATGGAGAAACCATGATTGTAAAATGATTTAAAAAATATCTTAAGTTCTTTTGGATACAAAACAAAAATAAGAGGATATAGTAATAGCCAGTGTTTTAATTCCTAGGGGGGTTAATTTGAAAAAAAATAATGGCAATTTTACTATCAGCATAACAGCACGTGCGGGTTCTTGTACGGAGGGTGTAGGTTGCCTACAGCCGGCTTGAATTTAAACTTCCAGATAATGGGATTTAACGAATAGGGCACTATGGATCCAAGCCTTTAGCAGCTCTCTGCTGTATTATCCCTACGCTTTCAATCAGACCAAGGCTCTGCTTTTATCTGCCACGCTCGTTCGCGTTGATGGTGCCTATAATATCAACTCGACAATGCATGTTCTACAACTACATCTACTGCTACCAGTACGACTACTACAGTGCATGCATTTAGTTCAGTCCCACAGATACATACACTCTAAGAACAGGCAAGGGGAGATGTGAAATGTTTTACGGGACGACAGGTGTTTTGTTTTTTAAGTAAGGGAAATTAATAAAAACATCAAAAGAAAGAAAGTGTACAAAAAAATAGAGACATTTCTCAAGAGTTGATATGAGTCGTTTCTTGAACCGTTTCGTCCGAACAAGCAAAAAACATGCAACCAGCTGCTACTAACAAGAAGCTGGACACTGAGAGAGGATTAATAGGTGTGGACAAACCTTCCCGCTGAGAGCGCTCAGAAGAGTGTTTGAGAGGAGGTGTGCACGTCCGAGTGTAAGAGAGGCCGGAAAGTTTGCCTCAGAGACACCCTCTCTCACAGCAGCCCCAACCAAGCAAGAGAGAAAACAACAAAACATAACTGCTCACACTCACCATCAAGGTCAGTAGCTCACGTTACGAGATTTGTTATAGCTGGCAAGTATAAAGTCCAGTAAGGGGTTGTTGGGGCGCAGGGCTCAAAGGCAGCACTGGCAAGCCGGGACTGGCGCCCAAAATCCAGATGTGCCAGGGGTTGGGGTGGGGAGCAGCTCCTGGTGCCATGGCACCGCACTGTCCCACGGCGCCATGTGCCGCTGGCTGGCTCGGTGAGCAAAGCGTGCCCAGGGGAGCTGGCACCGCTCACCAGGGACAGGGCTGGGGTATGGGTGGTCTTATAGGTTTTGACTCCAGTCCTCAGGGAGGAACAATTGGTGGCAACAGGTTGGGGACTGGAAAAATCTCAGATTTGTTAATGAACCAAAGAGGAAGGAAAGAAAACCCTCTCCTGACAAATTTTCCTTGTCTCTCTCCTGCCAGATGAGCCCCTCCCATGTCAAATGCAAGAGAAAAATGTGCCCCCCCCATGACGGTATCTTAAAAAAAGTGTTTACACGACAAAAATGTTTTACACGTAAAATATGTCAGGTGGATTCAAAAGAAATGTGACATTGATAGTGAAGTTGTCTAGGAGGAGTTTGCAGCATTCAGACTTTTAACTTTGCTTGTTTTCCATGGCTCAGGTCCCAATTCATTAAAAAAATACAAGAATGGGTGAGGTTGTCAAAACCAGCAGAGGGATTGGGCAGCACAGTCCCATCTGGAGTGAATGAATGTGACCAGAGCTCTGTCTGCTCGAGGGACCTTGGCTATGGGACATATCGGGGACATCTACTGGGGACATGATTTATGAAGAGCAGCATCGCTGTGCTCACCCTGCTGGCACACGAGCAGCTACGTGGGACGTGAATTTATGGGTGGCACTGAGCACAAGGAGAGGGACACGTCTTTCTGCTGGCTGTAGGACAGAATTGCTGTGGCACATAAAAGAACTTGCTTATCTAGCCAGATCAGCTCGTGACACATGAAAAAGAAGGGGCAAAGGCAGGGAAGACCACGTAGCACAGGACCAGGGCTGGGCGCTGCCCCGTGCAGGTACTTGCCCCCAGCTGGCTTAGCAAACATGCAGGTGTCCCAAGAGATGGAACATCAATCCAGGGAGAAACCAAGGTGGTCAGTACTCAGGGGCTTGGAGTGAGAGGGCTGCAGCTTCCCTGGGAGACCAAGACGTGCACCTGAAGGTGGATGCTCTCTGTGGGCACTCAGCCTCCGTGCTGGCAGTGATGCCAGGAAGGTGGGGAAGAGCCGGCAGGACAGGGGCAGAGAGCAGAGAAGGTCAATTTTGGGTGAGCTGGTGGGACCGGAGCGCTGCCGAAGGGGCAGCAATGATGGGGACATTGATGACATGGATTGTCATCAATGCTTTCCAGGAGCTTCCTGGACTGCTTGCTCTGTGATGGGGGCTGCTCCAGCAGCCCTGGGCAGAGCCCTCCCCAGCGAGCTATGGGTGGTGGGATGCGCCTGCCCTGGTGTTTTCCAGCTCTTTCCCATTTCCTGGCAGAAAGGGCCAGTAGGGCCAGCTGTGCAGCGCTCTGTGCTGTGGATCAGGCACAAGTGAAGGAGGACTGTGAGAATTTGTGAAGGAAAAAGAAAAACCCAACTGAAAAGAAGAAAAAAACCCCAACCATTTTTCTTGTAATGAATCGGGCCCGTACACTGCAGCGCAAGATCGATCGGACTCCACTGCTCCTGGATACAATTCACTACCATTGCTGATGGAGTGGCGAACCCAGGATGTCCCTTCCAAAACCAGCTTTGGATGGAGATGACTCTACAGAAAACCCCACCGTTCCCAGAGCACAGTCTGGTGTAGATGTAAGTGGCCATGGGGCCAGTGACAAACCCATCTTCCTCCTTGAGACCTCGGGGCTGGGGAGGGACGGGGGGCTCTTTGGATTCAGTTTTGGGGTTCTGCCAGTTTTGTGCATGCAGGCAATTTTGAGGCTTGAAAAGACATTTCCAAACACCATACTGCTCTTTAAACTTGCCAGAAAGGGTGCTGTTAATTTAGGGTTAGATTTAGTTTCGTATTGCAAGTTCAAATCAAAAACCAAAAAAACCGAAAAAACAAAACAGAAAACCCAACAAAAGAGAAACCAAAAAACACTCAAATTAAAGACAAATGATTTTCAGGCACAGAATTGATCAATGCTCAGTTCAGTTGTAATGGGCACCAAAAGCACTCCGATTAAAAAAAATAATAATAATCAGGGAAGCAACGTCAATCGAGCCAAACCCTCTGTGCCTTGCTAAGGGGCAACTCACCAGGTCTGTTTGCACGTAAAACAAAACCTGAAAGGGCAAAACATGAGGAAGAGGCAGAAACAATGAGGTCTGTTTTCCTGGAAGCATATGCAAAAGCAATCTTGTTTTTTGTTTGGTTTGGTGTTTTTTTTTTCCTCCTTGGGTTTGTTTTCCCCCCTCTGTGATGGGGCAGTAGGAGAAGCCAGGAGATGGGGGATCCCCACAACCAGGCTGGCAAGTCACCCCTTAGGTGCTCTCTACATGCCACAAGATGGAACTGGTACAGAGAGTCCTTTGTAGCCTGCAAGCAGTGCCAGTTTGCATGGAACGGAGTTCTCCTGGTGTCTTTCTTTGGCCTCCATGGCATCAGGCTCGCACTCGAGACACACCTGGGTCTGCACCCTCCTCCTAACCCCTCACACAGCCGTGGCTTTTCGGGAAGAGCCCTGTTAACCCACCAGCACTGCCGGAAAAGCCACTGAGAACCCCCAGCTCAGCCATGAGCGACCTGAAGGTGCTGCCAGTGCCGTGTCCTGCCAGGAGACACCAGGGCAGAGGGCACGGCGCTGGCAGCGGCTCCGTCCCAGCAGCAGCTCCGTCCTGGTCTGGTCTGGGAGCCAAGCCCACAGCTCACTGATGGCTGCTCTGAACTCTTTGCCACCTAGCAAAGTGCTAACTCATGTGTTTAGCAAAATTTAAACCTAAGGCAGTAACGGTAATTGGCGATAATTTATTTATTTCCCTTAAGGGGAAAAAAGAAAGAAGTTTTCAGAAGGACAGAAGAAAAGCTTTGACATTCCTCATGGAAGCAATGCCAATGCCGATGGCATGAGTGACACTGTCCTCAAGGGACACAGCCCCTTGCTGGGGGGTGCCCTGTGCTGGCTGTGGCTGAGGAGGTGACAGTGGCTCCAGGTACGGCGGGAGCACCCAGAGCTGCTGCCACCGTCTCAACCCAACCCCAGCTTCCCATGAGAAACCAAACTTTTTCTTCAAAACACACAATTTTTTTTTTTTTTTGGGGTGTCTTTTAGAACCTCGAATTTAAACCAAAGAAATAAAGAAACCAACACAATAAAGGAATAAAGAAAGAAACAAATCGGAATATCTACCCTGGTTTTGGCAGTTCTCATGCCAATCTCCTGCAGGTGCTCCAGCCCCCGTGGCCTCTGCTTGTAGTTTGGGTTTGGGTCGGGACTGATTACTTATTTTTTGTATAATTTATTTTTTTGGGATCGTTTGTTTTCAGGTCCCCAGGATAAGTGTGAGGAAAATCAGAGAAATGATGGAGAGCTGCAGCCACACAGAATACCGACAGAGCTTTTACCTGACCCTGCACTCTGAGGGTTTGCTCTTCCACGGGCCCCCCTACCTGATCCTCTTGCTGCCGCCACGGCCGCCGCTGCTACTGGTCCATAAGCCGCTGCCGGAAAACCTGGCCATGGAGAAAAGGAGAAGGGTAAAGAAAGAAGCCAGCGGGTACTACGAGTCTCTGCGGGGCACAGGGTGGCCACAAGGGCACGGCGTTCCCGGAGCTCGCGGTGCTGGCTCTCCGTGCCACCAGCAGGCACTGCGGTTGGGAAGAATGGAGAGCCCTTGCCAGGTGCCCGCTGCCAGAGATCCCTGCCGGCACAAATCCCTTTGGCAGAGGAGGAATGGGGCGCCTGGCCATGGCATGTCATGGAGCCGAGGTGGGCAGGCTGGAGGCAGAGCCCACAGAGCTCAGCTCGTGTCTCTGTACTCCCGAAAACAAACGGGGTCAGCTCGCTCCACAACCAACCAAGGAATTCTCCTCTGGGCTTATTTGCAAGTGATAATAACGTGCTGGTCTATAGACAGAGCAGTAATGGAAAATATGAGGAGGTCCTTGTGTCAAGATCACAGATTTGCTGGGATCAAGCAGAAAAAATTCAGTGGAATGTGGTTTAAAAGAGAAAGAAACAAAGAAAAAAGCTCTTGAAAGCAAAACAGCCGCAGATCAAGGAGCTCAACAACATACCCCCTACTCCAGGGAAGCAAACCCTCCAGAGGAATGGGATGCTGCCAGCAAGATCACAGATTTAATGTCTTTACTTAATTAATATTCAAAAGATCTGCCACAGACTGTGACTGTCAATATATGTATTTTAACTGTTCAATGGCAAAGTCCAGGTGATCAGCAAGAACCCCACACCCCAAAGTCACAACTCCTGGGAGGTTCCTGGTCTAAGGGAGCTCCAACTGCTCCTGCCACCTGACAGGACAACCCTGGGGGTGGCTGCCACAATGGGACTGCTGCTTGAGTGGGCCCAGGACTCTGATCACAGCTGCTTTGCAAGGCTGAGGAACCACAGAAAAACAACTGAGGCACAGAGAAAGAGAAGGGCACGCTAGAGAGAGAAAGAGAGAGAGAGCAAACCCCAGAGAGACTGGCAACTATAGCCTCTACCTCTACACTAACAGCCCAGCAACAGCTCATCTATCAGGGGAAAGGAGCAGAGCACTAGACTAGAGTGACTTCAAACTACTTAAAGCATCAATTAAAAAAAAGACATACTTGCATTTAAATATGGTAATAGGGCTGTTAGGGGAAAAAAGAATAGCACAGGTAAACGTATGCAAAGGTTCCCCAGGCTGCTGCTCCCCAGAGCCCAGCACTGCTCAGCCAACCCTGGCCCTCAGGGCTGATGTGAACCTGTTTGCTTGTAACTGCTACAGCCTCCATGGAGTGGGATGCAGGAGGAAGCACATCCAGACTGGGGGATGTTATAACCAGCGTTAAACCTGAGTGTTAAAGTTCCTCTTGCTGGGGATGGAGCCCTGGTTGGGATTCCCTGATATACGATTAGTGCTGGAGCTGGGATATGCTGCACTGGCAAGACTTTGGAGTCAAACTAACCTCCAAAGAGCAAGGAAAGCACTTGCAGGACAAGGGCTGAGGCTCCAGGGCTTCATTTTCATGCAGAGCCGTGGCTGGGCCAAGCTCTGAGCCCTCCCACGGCGGCTCAGGCAGGAGCAGAGCTGGCACTGTTCCCCATTTCTCCCCCTCTGTTCCCTGCCCAGCCCAGCACATGGCCCAAGAGCAGAGTCCTCAGCGTTCCCATGGCACCTCCACGACCAGCTGGCCACCCGCAAATCTCTCATCTGGAGGCTCCAGGGGCTCCCTAAACCATCCGTAAGGAATCAGAGAAGCTATGGATTTTCCACAGAGTAAAACGCCTCTGCCAAAACCAATCAAATACCCGTCAAATCACCAAGCATCCCCTGAGAACTGCACAAACAACAGGGCTGGAAAGTTTGTTTCTCTTGTTCAGCTGCCAGGGACGCTCAGGATCTATTTGAAATGCAGGACAAAAAGTTTTGCCATGCAAAAGAAGAGTGAAAAAACAAGGGTGGAGAAGGCACTCCACGGAAAGAGCCCGAACAAAGGCTTCGTTATTGCATTCCAGTGGACAGATGTGTGAAAAATTAATCCCTCCGCCCCCAATGGAAGCTTTTATCCCAATGCTGAGATAAAAGCATCTCTGCAACATGGCACTCCAAACAGCTCAAGTGTGATGGGCTGCTCGCGCTCCGGGCGGGAACGCTGCAGGCGGCCGGAGGCGGAGCAGCCGCTGCACCAGCTCCAGGAGCAGGAGATGGAAACAGGGATTGATTATCAAGACTGGCAAAACCCTGCTCACTGATACACTCACAGGCTGGTTCCACCACCAAAGGATTCCCAAATCAATGCAATGTACTAAAAGCAATCGATTCTGCTGCTAAAATGCCCCTTGCCAGGCACCACATCCATCAGCTCGCTCAGCTGGGAACAGATTCCCTGGCACTGCTGCCGAGCCACTAATGCTGTGTGACCTCTCACCACTGTGCCAACTCATTGTGGCACCACGTGGCTCTTTGCTCCTGACCCCCCTGGCAGTGGTTGGCAGCTGATGCCATCCCACTCTGTCAGATGGGGATTCCAGCACGGGGCACTGGGAACACCTCCGAGAGCTGGAGCAGGGGACAAGGACAAGCTGCAGCCAGCAGAGCCCGGAGTGTGAAAGCAGTGGCCCAATGTCACTGTTTCCCCCCAGCAATGCCTGGGAAGTGCAGGCTTCTCCAGGAGACAGCAGTGCCTTTGGGGATGCACAACTGCTGCTGTGGGGGACCCCAGGAGCCAACAAGGGCTGTCAGCAGGCCCTTTGCACCCTGTGCCAGCTGCCAAGGGACTCCCAGTTCATTTGTAAGAGGTGGCTTGGAGGTAACTGGGTGACAGGAATGGCTGTCTGGGCAAGAGCACCTTGAAGCCAACAGGAGCATCGATGGCAGTGTGCTCCAAATCCCACCCTGGCCAGGCAGGGAGCATGGCCAGCCCCAGCCCCACTCCCTCCGAGCCCTCTGAAGTCCACTGGAAAATCAAAAGGGTGGAGGGAGAGATAAATTCATTCCTGATGTTTGTTTTAGGTGCCAATTCCTGCCAGAACGATCCCTGTCCTTTGTGTACATGCTGTGCCCAACTGCCCAGAGAAAACAAGCTCCCAGAGCTGTTCCAAAGCCAGCGGTGCCCACTTCAAGCACTGTAATTAGAAGGTATTTTACAATAAATGGTTTGCACTGGGCTCACACACTGTCCAGGAAAGCCCTGAGGATTCACAGCAATTTCATGCTCTCTCATCGCTTGGAACGAGCCAAAACCAGCGTTCCAAGTGCAATTTTTCACATATAAATTTTCCCACTTCTTGCATCAATAGTTTCTTTTTAAACAGTGAAGCAGCGAGGGAAGATGGACACATCTGGGTTAAAAGCTTTGCCCTGAGGTCCCAGATTGGCTGGGGGGAGGCACAGGTCAGTTTGGGAGAGAGGGGATCAGGGGGCAGCACAGCCCCAGCATGTGGCCCCAATGTCTTGCACTCAGCATGGCACTGAGAGCCCAGGATTTAGTGGATTTTCCAGGGGTTTTATAAACAAATCTGGCAAGAATGACACTGCCTGAGCAGGGCCCGTCTTCATGGGGATTCAACAGGTCCTGCTCCATCTCCCACTCTGGTGGGATTGCTCCTTCTAAATCACTGAGTTTTCCTTCCTCCAGCCTGGACCTGGCTACAAGGCAATCACGAGCGAGGGAATAACACAAGAACCATACTCCTTTCCTCCACACTGCCAGGACTCCTTTCCTTGCATCTCCAGCCCTCAGAGAAATCACTGACTCCTTCAGCCCTGCTCTGCTCAGCCCCTGAAGACCCCAGATATCCTGCATCCACAAAGCACACGTGACCCTGTCCCCTACAGCCAGCCAGACAACAGGAATCATCCCAAAAAGAAGTCACAAAGATCATGAATTCAGTTCTTCTATAAAAAAATACCATGCAAAGAATTTTCTCTGCTTCTAATGGCTAAAGCACTTAGACACCTGAGGTTGCATGTTCAGACTTCAGCAACGAGCACAAGCATTTAAAATAAGAATGAAAATGGAAGCTGAGATGCTCAAATCATCACCCGACTTCAGAAAATAATGAAAATCACAGGACACACATAGAGAATAAAATAAGAACCACCATAAAACTGCGATTAGGAAGCAACCCCCTTTTCCTGTGTTCATGGAGCATTTGGAGTATTCACACACATGGGCAGAGGAGTTGCAGACTGCTCTGTGTGGGGCACTTTGGGGGTCCCTGTGCATGAGGGGATCAAATTCTGAGGCTCCATCACCCCCAGCACTTCACCTCTTCCACTGTGGTCCCCAGAACACTGATCCAAATGCTGCCCATTCAGGAAGGTCACTTGATCTCCCAGGAAAGAAGTGCAAAGGCTGGAATATGAAATCATGTGCAGGTTGAGCAGGAAGAAGAGCAGGGAGGCTGATCCCCCCCTTTTCCAACAGCGTTCCCAGCAGCTTTGATCAGCCCGAAAAGCCGTGCGAGGCTCACAGCTGTCATTTCAGATGGGTTCTCGCTCCCGTTATTCTTTCCATTAGGCAGTGTTATCCTCTTTGGAGGATCTTTAGGCTTCATTTCAAAAGTATCAGAGACTCAAAACCATGAAGCAGAAGAGCCTGGTAGTTTTTTTTGAAGGCAGGCAGGCGTGGGTCCAATTTACTGGACAAAAATGTCATCTTTAATGGTGAGCACACACAAGGGAAAGCTCCATCCCAAAACAATCCCTTTATGTTTAAAACCTTCATCTTCCAGGCTGTCTCACACTCTCCCTCCCTTTCTATAAGGAAACACGAACAAGAAAGAAAAAAACCTGCTACTACTCCAAGCTTTAGATGAACAACTCACAGCTCAATATTTAGAAAAGAACATACACAGAGAAATCAAATATTCCCTGGAACTGATCAAAGTTTGGGGTTCTACCAAATCATTCACAACTCATTACCATGGTTTAGTATCAATTAACTCTGGGATTTGATGGCAGACTGTGTGAAGCTCCTCCAAAGTCTGTAGGAATGCAGAAGCAGCAACAAGCCCTGCCTCGAATGATGTGGGCTTCCCACCAGGCAGGTCTGTCTTTGGAGAAGGGGGATGGCACCATCCATGCCACAGTCAGTGGAAGGGATCAAGCACGGGGCAGGGCAGATCCCCAGGGAAACAGAGAAGTTCTTTCCCAAGGTTTTGATCAAAACTTGCAGCATCTCCAAGCCTGCTCCAAGTCCTCTGTTGAGACAGCCCCATTAAGTGCTTCCCTTGTCCTTTTCTGCTGCATGACATCGAGCTGATTAAAATCTACTCCAGAAAATTAGGGAACTTCAGCCAGAGCACATCAGGCATCATGGAACCTCATCCTGCAGTCCCTGGGTCATCCAGGGCACAGCCACATGAGTGAGGGTCTGTGCCACATCCGACACCCCCTGGATGCACTGGGCACCCGATGTGTGTTATGATGGATGTTTTGACAAGTAAATATTTCTGCTCTGGAATTCTAAAAAAACAATAAAACCCAAACATAGTTAATTTAAAATTTGGGACTTCTACTTTATGTACAGTAAATGACCCGTTTTTCAGCTGTTCCCACTCTCAGGCTGTGGGTTTTAGGATGAGAATGGTGCACTTCTGCCCAGTAATTACTTCATGCATCAGTGAGACAAAGCCATGTTTGTCTCCAAATTATCATTCTGTGGCGTTTCAGCGCAATAACCTTTTGCAGTTATTCCACTGTACTGAAAAGTGGGAAACTTCTCAAAGGCAAACAGTTTGTTCTAAAAAAGTCATTTATTAAAAAAGCCACGCCCCAAAAAGCAAAAGCTGGTGGCTGTTTGAGGTTATTTACCTAAAACCTATTTCTACCCTACGGCAGCTTCAAGGCTCCATTCCTCAAATATACCCTGTGGAAGTTCCCACCATCCAACACCCAAACCCAGTATGGAACTGGGATTGTCCTTAATTAGCAGCTGGTGAAACACAGAAAATCGTGTGAAGAGAATCAAGTGAACGGATGACAGAGAATTTCAACCAAATCGCTTCCTAAAAGCAAGGAATTCAGTTCAATATGGAGTTGATGGCTCTGATAAAAGCATTTCATAGAATCATAAAGTCATGGAATAGTTTGGGTTAGACAGGACCTTAAAGATCATCTCGTTCCACCACCCCCTCCCCATTTACCATCGATTTTTAATCAACAAGGTAAGTATAAACAAAATGATCACTGCAGGGGGAGGAAATACCTGTGAGCTCACTGGCCCCAAGCTGCCTCACAGCACAGCCACTCAGAATTTCTGCATTTCAGTCACCTGCTGCTGGATGAACAAGGGCAGGTTAGATGGAACCACATTAAGGCGCCTATTTAAAGTTCAGCAACGTGGCACTGATTTGCTTCAAGCCTCATTTCAGTTGCTCCGATGGTAAGGAAAATGAGCTATTTGGTTAAGCTGCTTGCTTCAATTTTTATGAATGATCTAAACTATCTGGGGAAGTATTATTTTAAGACAGGTCCTTGATGATGAACAAAGGCATAAAAAGAATTTGTGTCTGGAGGCTGAAGCTAGAAAAATTCAACACAAAGAGGGAATGCAAAAGAGTACCAAGGTAGTAAATCACAGGACAAGGTTATCAGAGGGTGGGAAACTCTTCACCACCCACACGTGCCAAAGTGCTGAGCAGACACCCCTCTCAGAGATGCTGCAGTTCTTCCAGCATGGCCATCACTGACAGATGGGGACCTTCCCAGTGCCCCATGAGAGGAAAGGCTACTGGGCATTCCATAACCCACACAACAATCAGAGGAGAGGATTGGGATGCTGAGCCCAGAAACCTTCAGGGCATCACTGTAGGGACTACGTATCACCACTCCTGGGCAAGAGAGGACTTGGAAGCTCCTCAGCCATCAGCTGGAAATCCTACTACTAAATGTGATGGCAAAACATCCACATTTGAATGTTTCTGGGCTATAAGGAGACTGATTTCTTCAAGTTCTTTGCAACCCCAGCTCCAATTTTTAACGGCTTTACAGTTAAAAATTGTCTCTACTGAGGCGTAAGGCATGAAAGCAGGTGAGCCGTCGTGCTCTGGAGAATTCCTTACAGCAGGATGGGCATTACCACATCACGGTCCTCCTCCTGTAGGGTTTATCCGTGTTTTCCTCCACACACGAGTGTTTGTGTTATGCCTCTTTACTCTTGTGAATAATTATTCTCATTACACCTCCCGGTCACTGCAGCTGTGGCCTCTTCACAGCCAAAACCATTGCTCCGAGCTGCAGCATCACCCCAAAACACAAAGACCTCCAGAGACACTGGCACGTTTGGAGATTTTTTTTGCCTTTTCTCGCCTCTCTGTTCCTCCAGGATCACTCATTTCCAGGGCAATGACCCTGAAGTTTTTAAAGCCTCCAACTCCAGGCACGGATCAGTGAGCAGCTGAGAATAGGACAATCAGCATTCAAGTTCAATGTTCAAGATGTTCTTACTGCTCAGTTACTAAAGTTATCAGTGGAGAAAAACCTAATGAAGATCCAGGCACTTTTGGTCCTCTGCCAGACATGGTATTTGGGGGAACCTGAAAATCAGCCTCACTCACATCGAGGAGATGGAGCAGCAAAGGGGGACAGACACCACTTTCACTGGCCACGGTGGGAGCTGGACCAGCAGCTCAGATCAACAGCTTCTCTCTGGAAAACCTCACCCTAAATTTAATAATCAGATTATTTGATGGAGTAGGGGAAATAGGAGACGAAAAAGGCATTTTACACAATTCTCTGCAATGTTATAAAAATGCAGCTCTTCTCACAAAAACTGTGCTAAGAGGCAGAGGTGCTTCAGCTCTGCTCAGACTCAGAGAACAGCTCTAGAGACCCTTCTTCCCTGCATCAAAACACAAGCTACCGTCACCTAGGCAGAATTTGAAGGAGAACCTTCTGGCTGAAGATTTATAGGCTTTGCTATATTATTTCTCAGCTTGCTGTCTGCAGTTCCAGCTGCTCCTCCCTCCAGGGATGCACCTGCAATGGGAACGGTCTCTCCTCAGCAAAACAATACCTAAAATCTTAATTTTAAACCAGGTCCAGCCTACAGTCTTTGTTTTCAGTGATGAAGGCTGAAACAGAGAGGTGGGAAGAGGTAATTCAGGTGGTTCCAGCAGATTTCAAATGCACTTTGTAAACCATTGATGCCATGCAGATGCAGTGATGTGTTTAGGTGAAAACAAGGCATGCAGTGCAGGAGTGATCAGAGCAGATTTTAAGCAGTTAAGAAAGGGTTAGACAAAGGAGTGAGAAACTTCTCCAGCTTTGTTACACATCTCTTGGTGTTACAAGGCTTAACTAACTGAACAGACAATTTAAAAGAGGTTTTACATTTCCTCCTCTTGTTTTGCAGCTGCCACCAAGTTCTCCTTTCCTGTTACATTTGATCATTCCAGTATCATGACCAGACAAACTTTGCTCCCATTAGTAAATGTTATACAAGCCTTACACTTGTGTAACAGTGCTTGAGGAGTGTTTTACAGAGCTGACCCCTATTAATACTGACTTTATCACTCCCTACGGGTGCAGAAGCCACGTGTAGGCAGCACTTTAAAATCACTTTCCATCACCAGAGTAGGCAGTTGGGTGTTTGAGTACAGGGGAATGTGACTCAGGGTTGATGAAGCACCACACACCCCAGGCTGGGTGTTTTACACCACTGCCCCATGGTACACATGGAATGGTGGGCTTTTGGGGATGCTGGAGCTACACTCTCTTCCATCCCCTCTGCACTTCCCTTAGAGGTTATTAATCACAGGGGGAACCTGCAGCAGCAACAGAACTTGAATCTGGGTGTTCTAAAGACCAAACACAGCAACCTCCTTCCCTCACCTACCTCCCTCAGACACTATGACAAAGAAGCCTTAAGCATGTAAAAATAATTGCACCCTTGTCTGTCATAATTCTCCTCGTCTTTGGCACCAGTTCCTTTTCCTTACACAGAAAGTAACTATTTTCCAGTTATTACCTAGTAGGCAAGTGCCACAAACAACTTTCACACAAAATATCTGCCTGACCCACACTGATGGCCAACGAGTGAACAGTTTGGGACTGGCATAAGGAAAGAAACAAAATTAAGTTCTACAGATTCACAGAAAGTTGGTTTAAATGCCCTCATAATAACAAAGCCCACCAGTCTAGACTCTGAACCATGCTGTGTGGCAATTCCACTTCCCCAGGCACTGCAGGAGGTGACTCAAGGCTGGGCTTGTGGTCTCTGCAGCACCATTATTAATAAGCAAGTGTATTTCCCTGAGCTCTGCAAAGTTTGTGAAAATATTTGTTTTTCCCACCTCTCCCCATACACAAAGGTTTTAATAAGCTTTAACAAACATACAAGCAAACAAAACCTTAATTAAAATAAATAATTTAAATTCCTGACCTGAAGGCTTCTACAAAACTTCAAGAATCCCCAAACATTCAGGTGATGATGGGAGAAAGTATAACTGGGATAAAGACAGGGCAGGAACATCCCACCACAGTGGTGGAGCATCAGTGGGGATGCTGCAATTTTAACACAGACCACTCCTCTCCCCCCAGTTACAAGTGCAATGTTGTCTTTTGTTTGAGTGTAATTTTTACTGTAAACACACCTCACATGTGACTGTTCCTCTGCAGGTTCTTCAAACACCGGGTCACACACTCTGAGTGATGGTTGTTTTATTCTTTTATTCAACTGTCATTGGTACTGGTTATTTGGGGGCGTCCAAACCAAAATATTAAAACTGCAAGCTAAGAGAGCAGCAACACAGCAGATCCGTTGTAAACAATTTATTATTATTTTCTACCTCAGTTACTTACAGGAAAAAAAGTCATAAAAAAGAAAAAAAAAAAAAAGAAAAGCACAGATGGACTATTTACAAAAAATGGGAAAATTCACAATAGCCGAAATGTTTGCAAATCATGCACACTAAGACAAGTTCACAAAAGCAAAGCAATTCATAGCAAAAAAACCCAAACAAAATAATAAGAAGCCATACAGATTAAAAAAAGCTATTGCCTGCAGAAAAGTCAAAAGAAAACTACCCAATTATTACATCAAGCATCTTTAATGAAATGAACAGCACAGCCGTGGATTGTAGAGCCTTTGACACTGACATTTTAAACAAGTGGATTAACAAACATTAAAATGCATTACAGTTCTACTGTAAGCATGCAACATACTTCTCACAAACTTATCAAAATGGGTAGAAGCACTTCAAGAAAAGCAGAATTTAAATATAATGCGTGTTTTCTACCCAAAAGCCCAGAATCCAGTCTTGTTAAAGCCAATGGCTGGAGGTTTGCAGCTCTCCTGCGATTTGGGTGGAGATGAAGAGGCGCGATGCAGCTTAAGCAGGGAAAGCTTGGCCAGGATTGAGGAGCTTTACCCGTGATTTGCAAGCACAGTTTGGAAGGAGAAGCAGGTGCAGGGAGTGTGCGGGAGCAGCGCCGGCTGGGGGAGAGGGGCAGCCGGAGGGTGGGATCACAGAATCCCAGAATGGTTTGGGCTGGAAGGGACCTTAAAGCTCATCCCATTCCGTGCCCTGCCACGGGCAGGGACACCTTCCACTAGACCAGGTTGCTCCAAGCCCCGTGGGCTCTGGAAGCAGGGCAGGAATTGCTGTGGGGGCACAAACTGCCTCAGCCCCTCTCTTGGTGGCATCTCATCGTGGCCTTTGTATGGTTGTGGCAGCTCTGGAAGAGCCACCGACCCAAAGGGAACAGAATGGGGACACATGTGGGTCTGCACTGGCCACAGCCACCAGTGCTATGTGGTCACCTAATTGGAATAATTAAACCCTGCACTGCTAATGATCCCAGGGACAGGAGACACCCACCTTGCTCCACCCTGGATTTGTGCTATTACTGGACATTCCCACGTTAAAAAGCGCCAATCACTCTCTTTGGGGCTGTTTGTGAGACCAAGTCAACCCAATCGCTCTTCTTACTTCCCTGATAAACGATTTATAAAAAGTTTGTGAGAAGTCATGCCTTCGAAACGCCCCCTGACCCCATCCTTGTGAGTTACATTCCAAGTGGGCATTAAAAACTCATAACAAAGCAGAGGAAAAAAAAAGTAATAAAAAAAAATAAAAAGCAAACTCAAAGCAGTGAGGATATGGAGCCTTTAAAAAAATAAAAATAAAATAAAAAGTCCAGTCAATCAAACCAGCCAGTAAGAGCAGCAATTTTTCAGTGGACATTGATATTAAACATGGACCACCCAGGCTTTCTCTGTCTCTCTCTCATTAGCATTGTAGTAAACCCCGATTAATTTGTTATGCATCTTTAAGAACTAGTTGATAAAAATTATGTCTTGTGAAATCGGCAAATAGTCTGCAAAGTGAAATAAGAACAGAAATTAATAGATTAAACTGAAAAGATAAGTCCCAGAAATAAAAAAATAAAATAAAAAGAGACACAGAAAGGGAGTGATTGCAATTAAAATAAAAAGAGGCAATGTGCTGCATGAGGAAAGAAGGGATGGAGGGATAACGGGATGGGAGGGGATAGAGCAGTCGCCAAAGGGTTGCACATCTTGTCCATGGAGCCAGGGGCTGTCCCATGCCATAGGAAATGGCTGGGATGTGGGACAGGATGTGGGACAGCCTGTGAAGGGACCCTGCCCGCAGCTCCAGCAGTGCTGTATCCACCCTGGACATGGCAATGCAAATGGCTGGGGTGTGGCATTTGTACCTCCTTTCACTTGCACAACAGTAAACACTATCAGGGCAGTTCAACCAGATGGGAATCCCTGTTTCTTGTTTTAATTTATTAAAATAGTAACCAGGCAGTGTAACCTGTGCAGGGATGGTCCAACAGCACAAAGGGACAGTGCCTGTGCCAGCCCAGCTGTGCCCTGACACCCTCCAGGGTGACCCCAGCCCGGCCCCCTTGCCTGGCACACAAAGCATGGCCAGAACACAACTGTATAGTGTAAAACACACTGCCAGGCCTCCTCTGAGAGGAACCCAGGAGTGTGACCATATATTTATATGTACATTCATAAAGAATGGTGTGTCTGTACCACCACCACATTTGGGTGTCACAGATCCAGGAGGCAGAGGAAGCTCTTGGACCCACAGCCCAGGATGCCCCTGCAGAAACAGCTGAGTATTTCTCTCTCCAAATCACAACACTGAGATTTTGGACCTGACAACTTATTCCAGAAGCAGATTTCAGATTCCCCTCCATTGTTTTGCATGTGCCTGCCCCACACTCCAAGCCACAGCTATACCACAGGCACTTCTGTGAGAGCCAAAATGCACCAAGGGAAGGGTTGGCACATCCCTGTCCTCAGCACCTGCCCTGCTCCCAAAAGGCTCCCTGGCACCAAGCTGTGCTCCTGCGGCACTGGGCTCTCTGTCCCCAAACACTGCTCCAGCAAGGGGGACACCCCATCCTGCTGCTTGGCCCCCAAACCCTCAGGCTGTCCCTCCAGCTGGGAGGCTCCCATGCCCCACGCTGCTCTGACTGGTTGTGTTCCCAGAGACTGGAGCCCCAAACTATCTGAGAACCCCCCAACAACTCCGATTGCTGCTAAGGAATAACTAATCTGAGCAGGAGTGGAGCAGGGGCAGAGCTTTGGGGCAGGGAAACCCAACAAGGTGAGACAGGACCCTGAGCATCTCCCAGCGCTGCCCGGCTCTCACGGGCCCCACCACAGCACACAGACCTGCCTTTCAGTGCTGACAATCCACTTGGACTTTTTTCTCCATATTCAGTCTCTCAGGAGACTGAAAACAGTCAGGCAGTAACTGAAAGGCCTGCTTTGGAAAAACAAGGCCCTTAATAAAAATATATCTAAGGAGTGCTGGAGTTGAAGGGTGCCTGTGCTGCCAGCCAGCAGACATGTTCATTTTAGATGTGTCTGTGATTAAACTCCTCTAAGCTCTGCTGATTTCCATCACCAAACCTATCAAAGGTGTTGCTTGTTCAGTGCCTTCATACGAATGAGCTGGTACATGGGATTGTGAGGACCAGGGGGAGAGTGTGAGACAACACACCAACACCAGTGCCTGCTGAACCTCCTCCTCACACCCAACTCCCAGCTGCAATCCTGCCAGACCAGACTCTCCTGCTGGCTCCAGCAGAGCAGCAGTGGAGTCTCAAGGGGGGCAGCTGCCTTGTCCCCCCCAGCACCATCTCACCCATTGCTGCTGACCCTCCCTGCCCAGCACAGCACCCTGGCAGCTCCACTGTCACCCTGGTTGTTTCGGACCTGGCCTGGCGTGGGAGGGTGTAGCACAGGCAGGAAGAGAAGGCTAAGCTTTTGGGAGAATTCAAAAAATAAACCCTCACAGTGCTGTTACCCTTGGTGCTATGAGTCCTGTAAAAACCAGCTGCACAAAACTCCCATCCCAAGGACACTGCTCATCCTACAGATGATGACAATCTGTATTTTTGGAAAGCAGGGTCTCATTCTAATCACCTAGGGCCAAACACAAGGCTCCTTGTTTGCCCCAGCCTCCAGATCCAGCTGCAAGCAGAGCCAAGCATTTGTCCACCTCCTCACCAATTCTAGAGAACCTTCCCATGAGGGTGCTGGTTTTCCTGCTGCCCCACTGTTGCTCACTACATGGGGTTCACTTGGTTTCCCCATTACCCCAAGATCTCACCCTGTCATTCTGAGCCCTAAGGAGCATGGCAGGAGGTGGTGGGGCTGCAGTGTGAGAGCCCCTGTGACAAAGATGCTCACAAAATTCAGGCATGGCCCACTGGGGTCTCACAGTGCCCAGGTGGGGCTTCAGCCACAAACACAGCAGTGCTGCTGGGCTTGTTCCAGCTGCTGGGAAAACCCCAGGGTGAAAGAAAAGGAAACTCCCTGTTCTGCATGGTGTCAGCCCCACTATGGCATGTGCTGGAATGGACAAGGGGTTTTGGATGGGCTTTGCTGGATGTCCCATCCCTGGAAGTGTTCAAGGTCAGGTTGGACATAGCTCTGAGCAACCTGATCTAGTGGAAGATGTCGCTGCTCACTGCAAGGGGGCTGGACTAGATGACTCTTGAAGGTCCCTTCCAAACCAAACCACTCTATTCTATGACTCTCTTTCCTCCTGACCCTGTCCCACCATGGCAAGGCAAGGGGGAACCAACCGACGCCAAACTCCACCATCGACACATCCAAACTACTTCTGTGAAGGACCCCCAAGACCCCGACAGAGAACACAGGAAGGTTGGACTTTTCACTCCAAAGCTGAATATTCACTTACCACAGGACAGCACGGGAAGGGGTGTGCGGGTCTCTGTGTGCGTGTGCGTGTCTGTGTGTAGCTCTATAATATATATGAAAGGAAAAACCCATCAAAGGGAGGGTAACAGCTCTTCAATGATCTCTCTTGCTTTATGTTTTAATTTAAGAAGTTTGTTTTCAAATAACCAGTACCAATTTACACGTTAGGAAAAAATGTAGTTAAAATATGTCTCTATAAATATCTATTTTAAAATAGCAAAAAAAATTTGCTGTTGTGTGAGATGCTCCCTGCAGACTTGCCTGTCTCAGCTTGCAGCTACGGATTTAAAAAAAGGAAAAAAAAAAAAAAAGAAGGAAAGAGGGGAAGTAAAGCAAATCTGCAAATGAAATATACATACCTGGGAACTGATAACTGTAACTTGGGGCAAATCCAGGATATCCTCGGCCATACGTTGCAACAAAATTCGGGTAACCTTGACCACAGAAATGCAAAAGAAAAAAGAGAGAGAGAGAGAGAGAGAGATATTTGAGGATTAATGAAGGTTTTTGGTTTTTTTTAAATACAATACACAATGACAGGGAGGATGGGTGATTCTTGATTTTACAGAAGGTATTAAAAAATCAGATTTATTCTGCTCATGCCAAACTGCAGAGAGGTTTCATCATTATCCTGAATGGAAACATCTAGAGCTGCCGGCGCTCCAGCGCTGGCCCAGCTCCGAGCAGGAGCCCTGTCACTCTGGTAATTAACATGCACTTTGGTGTCTGGAGCCCAAGGACTGTGCATACTTGTTAGCTGGAAGAGTAAATGCCAAATGCTAAGGCTAAACACATAACACGGGTTTGCTCTGACATTTGGAGAGCTTACAATGAATGTACTTTGCTTCAGAGCTATTGACAGTTGGAGATTAAGGTAGTAGTAATTCTTTATCCCGGGAGTGTGAAGGACAACAGTTAACACATCAAAGAGTTGGAGGCAGCAGCAGAAACAGCCAGGGAGTCAAAGAGCTTTTAATTTTTCAGGAAAGTAAAAGGAAGCTGCGCAAGGCGCTTCCGAAAGCCATTTCTGAGGTAGAGCAGCAACACAGCTGACCTCTGGCAGCTCTGGGAGGTTTATTAGGAGGAAAAACCACTTGAGATCATTCTGTTCATAAAGATGCCTCAGTAAAGGCACAAAGTGGCAACTCTGCAACTGGAATGGGCAGCTGGAATGTGAGGGCAGAGCCCGGGGAGGGTGCTGATGGACACTGGTATCACCACTGGCCCTGCGGCACTCGGCTGAGGCTCTCCCCACATTACGTGGTGCTGGGACTACAGCCAGTGACAGCCAGGCCAGGGGAGGGGGGCTTCACTCTCCTGTTTCTGTACATGCTGGAAGCCCCACCAGTCCCTGATGGTGTGTGGACTGGCAGCAGCCTTGGGGTCACACTCTGTGACCCCCTATTTTAACCTCCCCACCCTTACACAGGACAGCTGTTCTCTGTGGTCCCACCGTGGCTCTTTGCTGCTTGGGCTGATGGCCCAAGGTGTCCTGTACACTCAGGAGGGTTTCCTAAAATTCTAACCTCATACTGATCCTCAACCTTTCCTTGCTCAGTTTTCTTAAAAACAGGCACCACCGTTTGCAATTCCAGTGCACTTAACTTTGCAGAACATCCCTGATGAACCTCAGCATCAGCCCAGACATCTCCAGACCAAAAAATCATCACAAAAAGTTTGTTCCCACTGTCTGAAGTCAGTGGGAATCTTGGCAGCAGCTGGGCTGGAGCCTGAGAATACATTCAGCAGCTGAATGGCTCTTCTGGGGGGCTCCTACCTCTGCTTTTATTTATCCTTTAATACTCTCATCCATCACACAGCTATTTTCCTGCTGCAGCAAGTCCCTCCATTTCCGATCAGATTTATATATACATATAATGTACTATTAATCATAATCTAAAACTGGAAGATAAAAATGCTTGGATGAATTCTGATTATGGGATTAAGCAGTGCCAGGCAAAGGGAGCCCTGCGATGCCCAGACAGCACACTGCGCTCTCAGCGATATGTACACACCGCTTAGCCCTTGACTATTTATTTCACAGCTCAACAGCTGGATTCCCTTAGAAATTAATCACCTCTGTCATTAAATCAGATCTTTCAGAGTTAAGCTTTACAAACCTTTTTTCCTTTCTACTTTTTTTTTAAACAGCCCTATTGATAAATGGATTGTTTGCTAAGTAAGTAGCGCCATTAACACCACTGCTGAAAAATCGCTCTGCGGTGTCCGACCGCAGCCCCTCTCCTTGCCAAGGGAAAGAATTAGGTTTTATTCTGATTCAGACAATACTGAAGCAGCTCTGTGAGCTCATGACTGTGTGGGTGCAGGGGACTGATGTGTCGGGCAGCACCTGAGGTCTGCAGGCTGGTGCCTATGGCCCCGGGTGGATCGGCGCAGTGGTGGATCCACTGCCCATGGTGGTTTTGGATGCCACCCCTTCTGCTGCCTGCCCTGAGATGGTCCTGCCTCTGACCCCAGGGTGGTCCTGCTGCAGACCCACTCTCCCTGGCCAAACATGACTGTGCCCAATGGCTGCAGCACCAGCCCAGCTGCCCGGGGGCTCCGCCGGCATCGCCAGTGCTCAACGCTCTCTAAGTCAGGCAGATGAAATCATAAATTTATAATACAACATTACTTCAATTTTCCTCTTCATTTACTGCTGCAGTGCCCAGCTCTGCTCTAACGACTCGAAGCCTGATCCACATGGAGAAATTGCCTGGCTGAATATCAATAGTGTGTTAATGCCACGCCCATGTGGATGCTTCATCAAGCCAAATTATGGCCATGCTGACCTACCCAACATTCCCATTAGGTGCCATCGCCATCCTGCACTGGGCACTGAGCAGTCGATTTTCTTTGGGAGTCCTGAGGAATGATCAATCCCTTTTACTATCCCTTGCTGGTAAACCAAAAATCCAAGTTTTGCCTGGATCACCTCCTCTGAAGAGAGACCCTTCTGGCCATGGAAGCAGAACTCAAATGAGTAACCAAACCACTTTCACACTAGCACTTCCATGCAGCTCCTGTCCAGGCTATGGAAATGTCTTTTTAAAATTTGGTGATCTGAGATGGACAAAACTCATGTTCAATATGTGGGAACACTGAGCATACCAGGGACCTCTGAAAAATTAAGTCAAATGCTCTAGTAAATGCAAGAAAATTATTGTCTCCAAAATGTTGCTCTGAGTGAAGAACCCTGGGTTCAGATCAGAGAAAAGGCAGGGTCTTCCTGCCAAAGGACAGCCTCACACTGCAACGAAAATCCTGAGGGTCTTTCCCAAAAGAAACATGCTGTGACCTTGACAAAAGCATCTGCAGCATGAAAAATTAAAGCCAAAAAGCATCTCCTATAGACACAGGGGTGGTCACATCCTGGGGAGCAGCTACAGAGAAGAAACACATCTGCTGGAGAAGCTTCTCTCTTGGTCTGGGGCTGACCTGTCTCCTACTCCACGGGACTAAGGAGGGATGCCAACGCTGGTGCCAGCTGTGCCCCTCAGCAGTGGCCACGGCGGGTGCTGCTGCTGGAGCCTGCAGTGCTGGAATGCTGTGCTAGCCTCACAGGCAGTCTGTGCTAACCAAGGGTTCCCTGTCGCAATCCTGCCTCAGAGGCAGCTGCTCCTCCACTGAACAGTGTCTGATGGAAAAAGGAATGACTTTCTTTGAAGGGCACAAGCTTCTTTGATGCGTGAGCTCAGCCTACCTAGACCAAGAGCGTGCAGGAACACAGAGCCCTGCTACAGACCTTCCAAAACCCAGTGATCCCACCAGACATCCCTCTGGCACTCCAGGGGTGTAAGGTTGGGGGCCGAGTGCTCCCGTCTCTTGAGGGCGTTGCAAGTTAAAAGGAGCCCAACTTTAGTACTAAACAGCAGGAACATGCCCACTGCCAGGAGGAATGAGTGCTGCAGGGCCCCAGGTCAGGGCAGGCAGCTCAGGGTCACATTCAGATCTGGGTGTCACCACTGGGACCACTGCCATGGTGGCTGCAGCATCCCAGATGCAGAGAGCAGCTGCAGATGGGAGGGGAGACAGAGACCACCTCCTCTTAATGTTGCTCCTCCGTTGCTCTCTTCTCTCTTCAAGTTTAAAGGCACAGACCAGAACACAGGGCAAAAAACAGTGAGGCAACACTGTGACACCCACACATCCTTGGGTGACAGGGCTCCTGGTCTGCACACCAGGACCAGGTGACAGCAGTGAGGAGGCTTCAGGCACAGGGTGAGCTTCTTGGTCACCAAACTGCTCCCACTCAGCCGCAGACATGTGCAAGGGGGACATGGGACCTATTCAAGAGCATCCACAGGGCTGCAGAGCAGCTCTTCCTGACGGATGGGCTGACAGGCAGAGGAAGATCAGTGGAACTGAAACCACTCTGACCAATCTTTATGCAGAGAGGCTCATTAATGTGCCTGATCTCCCTGAGACCACGTGTGTCTCAGGAGCAGCCTGAGCCCCAGACAGCCCAGAAACAGTCCTGGCAGAAGACTCAGCCTGCCCGTGCTCTCCGAGTCAAAAAATCCTTTCAGAAGAACACTTTAATTTTGCTCCAATCAACCAAATCATCACAGAAGCGGCTGCCTGCGCACCTTTAGACCCCGGCTGCTGCAGGCTCCTTGGGGAGGCTGTGATTAATGAAAAAGACCAACTTCCTTAATAGCTTTGGAGGGAGTCCCTCCCTGCTCCTTCCTTTGAGTTGTCTCGTGCGTTCGTTCCTCTGATTCTCTCCTCTGCCCATGAACAGCAGCTGGAGAAGGTGACCTTGAACAAGGGCTTCTGGAAACAGGTAGAAAAATCCTTCCAGAGTAGCCCCACTTGCTCTGGTTCAGGCCACTTGGGCATGGAACAGGAGGAAGGGAATAGGGCCGACTTGGTCTCCTGAGACCCTGCAGAACACTCTGCTGTGGCAGACACTGCCTCTGGCACGATAGGATTCTGTGCCTTATTGGGATTCCATGCCGTGTCATCTGATGGGTTAATTACAGCCCTCTTCCCAGGGGGATGGGCCCTGCAGCCCTTAAAATGGGGGTTTCTGAGGGCCATCCAGGCAGCTCTACTCTCCTGTGCTGCAATCTCCTTGTTTAGCATTTAATTATTTAACATGGTGCCACTGTGGCAAGCAGGAACTGGGAAGACGAAACACCAGCTAGAGTGGATAATGAAGCATCTAGCTTTCACCATGGATCAATCTTAATGCTGAGCAAGTCACTCCAATTTGAAATGTAGGGAGAGCAGAGTGTGAGACTGGTCGGAGCAGTGCTGGTTGGGTTGACCCAGCCCCACCACTGCAGCAGGACAGGGGCCTGCCAAGAGGTGCCCCATCTCTTCCCCTGTGCAGATCCACTTCCTGAGGGCTTCTTCCCTAACTTCTCACAGCTTGAAAGGGTCACTGCCCAGAGAGGCAACTCCGGTGGGAATGACTCAGGCTGCAGCCAAGGGCTGAATTTTCCCTTCAGGACATGGGGATTAATCTGGCTCCATTCACTCCCTGCTGCAAGGAGAAGGGCTGAGGCCATGGGGTGGCCACAAGAGGGATGATGATGCTGGGGATCTTCTTGGCTTCCCAGGGTGATGGGGACTCTCTCCTCCCACAGCTGGCAGGTCTGGCCAGCACGGTGGCACCCACCACCTCCACCACTGGCACACACTGCCTGTACCATCCCAACCTTGGGCATCACAGGTGGAAAAGGAAGAGAAACAGCAGAAATCAAGTACATTTGCTCGAGCACACTGGGAACACACAGGTAACGAAATCATGACTGACTAGAGCAAGATAAATATTTTAAGCAGAAAATGTAATTTCCAAACACTGTGGGGCAGGGTGGCAGTGGAGCGTGGGGACAGCAAAACAGATGATCAGCTGGAATAACCCAATTACACATCCCAGAAATGGATCGCTCCAGCCACACGAACAGAAGTACTATTAATTCAAAGATAAAGCAAACATGGCAGGGAGTTTTTCCTATCAAATCAAGCAGTGCCTGGAGTCAGACACGTCAGCGTAACAGCCTGATCCTCACAGGAACCTGATGCCCACCCCAGGAGCTTTGGGGTTTTCCAGCATCTCAGACAGCTCCCAGATTTCCTTGGTGGAGATCAGGGCAAGACAGCTTTCAAGGCTGGGTGTTGTGCTCAGTTTCTGGGATCATCTAAACCCAGGACAGAAAATTCAAAGCATCCCAGAGAGACTACACACCAGGAACATTAGCCTGAGAAAGACTCACTGCTGCCAGGGAACACCTCCAGGTGCCCACTCAATCCCACACGTTTTTAGACACAGCATGTGACAACTGAGGGGAAGTCCAGGGATACAAAGCAGGAAATTGAAAATATACTGGGTTTTAGAAAAAAACATTGGATTAGCAGCATTTTGGCTGAAGACGGAGTATCCAGAAGTTGTCACATTATATAGAAAGAACAACTATCTAGGCAGAAACAAATGAGAACCAATTATAACTAAATAGACCTTGTGCACAAATAGGATTTTGCCATTAAGTATCATTTGTCCCATTTAATTAGTATTTTCTGGACACAATACTCAGGACTAAAATACCATTCCATCTCCTTGAAACTTGTAATTATTGTTGTGACCTGTCCTGTTCCGCATCTCCCCGCTTCCTCCATCCATGCCATTTAAGAACCAGCAAGATTTTCAATTATCTATGTTGAACTGTCAAAGCTACCTTTAAAAGAAGGGGAATAATGTGTGACTCAATTCCTCTAAAAAAGGGGAGAGATCATTTTTAGTCAGAATGAACACACTGCATCTTTCATCATTCTATTTTTGCGAATAAGAGTAAAACAGGCTATTTAAAACATCCATTTAAATGCAAATTTTTTATATTGCAGGTGGGGGGGAGTTAATCATTTACCACAGACAGGATTATTTTCTCCACTCCACCCCTGCTAAAGTTTCAGCCTTGCACCCACACAGGTGCAGGGATTTGCTCACCCCTAGGGTTTAAGGGGTTGGCAATCAGAGAGACAAGACGGGAGCTGTGTGGTGGCTCCGGCACTTACCCAACATTCCCATCCCTAGCATGAAAGCGTCCATGGTATACGGTAATCCACGTGCCCTTCCTCTCGTCCCTGGTGGAAACATCACTTCTTTAGGTTGTGCTTTCTTACATTCTACCTATTGAGCAGAAACATGTACAAATGAGATGCAAATGAATTCCATGTAAATGTCAAATGCAGAAGTGATCTACTTAAGGGGGGAGGTTTATTTTTAGCGTTTGCCTCCCCACACCTCCTCCCCCTCAAAGGTGAACTTTCAGAATAGCGTAACCAGATTTAAAAGAGCAAACGTGTATGTCTCTTTAACCACCCACTGTAACCCCAACAAAGATGACAGAAATGCTGATTTAAGAAGTTCTGTGTTCCTGAAAGGAAAACCAGCACTCGTGGGAGCGGGATGAATGGAGGGAGGGCTCCAGCAAGGCTCCATTGCAATCGATAACAGAAAACGGCTCCCAGTGATCATTACAAAAAGCTCCTTTTAAAATAGGAATAAAGAATCAATATTTCTACCCAGCAGAAAATTTCTGTAAACCCTATTAATAAAGGATCTGCATTCTTTCAGTTACTCCTGCTGCCTTTGGAAGTTGCTTAATGCCACTGGAACCACGCAGCAATCCCTGCGTGAGATGCTGATCCAGCTCCACAGGCAGCAGGATGTGCAGGACATCCAGGACCCTCAGCCACCCTCTTCCAAGCCAGGAAAAGGGAGAAATAAAGCAATTTTCCATGCTAGAAACCATGGAAAATTGCCCACCTGATCCTAGGCAGCCCCATCAGAGGCAATCCCAGATTTATACCATTTTCAGTAGGTACCAGAAAGGTTACTTGGCTGAAATAGGAGGATTTTAAACAAACCCACCTATTCCTCTCCCCTTCCCACTGCCAACCTCTACAGACCCCATGTGCTTTGCTTCTTTGCAATGCTTCCCAAAGATACAATGCTCAGACTCTGCTAGCACTGTCAGAACACGTGCCAGGCTGCCCCAATCCAGGGAGCTGTGAAGCCAAGTTCTCCTGAGTTTATCTTTCATTCCTTTTCTGCTAAGAAATGTTTGGGTCCTGGCAGGAGGCAGCAGGAAAAGGGCAGAGAGGGACTGAGGACACTGGAGGTGGGTGGGCACAGCCCAAACACTGCTGCATAAAGGAAACAGCACTGATTGGGCTGTGGCCCCCCACAAAAAACCTCAGTGCCCCTCCAAAGGCCCCCAGCTCAAAGCCTCTCCTCCCCACCCAGTGGGCAGGCTCTGGCACAGGTTGGGCAGAAAAACTGTGGCTGCCCCATCCCTGGAAGTGTCCAAGGCCAGGTTGGACGGGGCTTGGAGCAACCTGGGCTAGTGGAAG
>JAWWEE010000048.1:1193657-1236495 GCA_035221455.1 Xenops minutus | reverse complement strand
GGCAGGCCCTGGCACAGGGTGCCCAGAGAAGCTGTGGCTGCCCCTGGATCCCTGGAAATGTCCAAGGCCAGGTTGGACGGGGCTTGGAACAACCTGGGCTGGTGGAAGGTGTCCCTGCCCATGGCAGGGGGTGGAACGAGATGAGCTTTAAGGCCTCTTCCAACCCAAACCATTTCCTGATTCTGTGATTCTTTTTTTGTTTCACTTTATGGATATCAGATTCCAACTTTTAATAACTTCACCCACACACAAAGATTCCCCTGCACATATATCTTATTAGTTCCCATAATGAATACACACTCATTTTTAAATTACCAAAACTCTCAGAAACCTTCCTGGACTAAATAGACAATTATTTCTTTTGAGAGGTACTAAGAGTCAACAAAAAACGGTTCTCAGAAAGTGTATGAAAAAGATTAACCCAAAACAAAGGCGGCTGTTGAAAACGGTGACAGAAATAGGATTCTGGTTGTCAAGGAGCACACGTTTTAAAATGAAATTATACCGCATCCTTCTGAATGAAGCTATTACTGGAAGCTAACAAGCTCTATTTAAGAGATAAGCATTTAACAGAGTCAAACGGTTGGGGTTTTTATTCAAATGAATAAAACTGAATATTCATTTGAATAATCTTTTCTGTAAAAGAAAAGACAAAGAAAAAAAAAATAAAGTAAGAGGCCCCCAAACGAGAGGCTCCGAGCCAAGCGGCAGCATTAAAGGAAGCCGAGACACGTATCCATGACCTTCAGGTGAAAACCCTCCTTTGGCATCTGCTGGGAAAAAGGAGTCATCCCACTCCATTCATCTGCTGGAAAAAGGAGTCATCCCACTCCACTCATCTGCTGATTAATGGGCACCAACAGGCACCAAAATGATGCCAGCCCAGACACCTGACATGCCACGACACAGGACACATCCTCTAACACACCTTACTGACCAAAAAGAAGAATTCAGGAAGAATTTCTGCATGGAAAGGGTGGTCAGGCATAGGAAGGGGCTGCCTAGGGTGGTTGTGGAGTCCCCATCCCTGGAGGAGTGAAGGAGTAAATGGACAGGGCACTCAGTGCTCTGGGCTGGTTGACAAAGTGGTAATTGGTCAAAGGTTGGACTCGATCATCTTGAAGGTCTTTTACAACCTAAATTATTCTGTGATTCTGTGAAAAACCTCCTCTGACCCCAAGTCTTGTTCAGCCACAGAAGCTGCCTGTGGGCAGGTGGCTCCATGCAGCTCTACAGAGCTCAGCTCAACACATTCTGCCATGTTAGTCCAGAAATAAGAACAACATTGTTGAGAGAAAGTGACTGAAACTACAAGAAGATTCAAATAGTGTAAAAGAACAGGCAGAAGCCATAAATACTATTAAGAAGCCAGACTGAGGATACCAAATGTCATCGCTCCTGCGTTCCGCATTTTGTTTTTCTTCCGCACTTGGACAACTATATTTCACAATTTGTCATCACTTGACTGGTTTTACGTCAACCTCGGTAAAATATAGTTGAGATGACGATACCATTGCCACGAAATCCATCTCTCCCTGGCTGGCAGCACCATTCCCACGGCCCGAGGTCTGTGTGCACTGCAATCTGTGTCACAGCTGCGCTGCACACACCGAGCACGTCACTCGTCAGCAGAATTACTCAAAAGCAGCTTACCCAGCTAAAGGTCTCGCTCCCTCAAACCCGTGCAGGCATTAAAACAAGGAAAACAAGGTGCCTGTATCCCCCACCAGAGAGGTTAAACCCAGGCTAGTGCTGCGGTTAGACCCTGCCACAGTGGGGTGCCCACTCCCACACAGCAAGGGCAGTGCCACAGGTGTCACCACCTCCATCACCACCTCACACATGGTTCCTCAGTCAAAACCACCTTCACCAGTGGCAGGCACAGCAAGGCCCATGGCACAGGCACCGTGGCACAGTGAGGGGCTCTTCAGTCACCAGAAAGATGCTCTGATGGGTGAAGATACTGGAACTAGAGCTGGAGCTGCCTGTTTTGACTCCCAGGCTGTCTGGGGGTCACCTGATGATGTAGAACAAGTCACTTCATCTCATTTGCTGTGCTCCCTCTGCCCAAGTTGTGCCCATGCTGTCAGTGAGGCTGCATGGTTTCTGCAGCCAGAGCACCAGAGAGCTCAAAAAAAGATTCTGGGACATTGGGGATCACCAGGGCTCTTTTGTCCTGCACTGCAACGCCAAAAACAGGAGACAAGCATGGAAAGGAGAAAGGAGATTTACATGGCCCACATCACATCAATACAGCTCTGCTTAAACCTCAGTCCTGCCGCTCAGCAAGGATAACCCCAAGTTACAAGTCGCTTGTTAGTGCAGGATCAGTCCCCCTTACACACACAACGCTGGGGCTCTTGCTAGTGCAGGATCAGTCCCCCTTACACACACAACGCTGGGGCTCTTGTCAGTGCGGGATCAGTCCCCCTTACACACACAGGGTGCTCCCAAGCACCATCCTGCTCCCGACTCCCACCCAGCCGGCGCGGTGTGAGCACAGCCAGAGGTCCCTGGGGTCCCTGGGATCCCACCAGCCCCGGCAGGGGAGCTGCCCGAGGACCGGCTGTGCTGACAGATGGGAATATGCAGCCTGACACCCGCTGCAGCACTCAGCATCATAATGAGGAAATATTAGTTCAGGCTGCGTTCCCCCTTTGTGTCAGGGCTCGTACCTGACCCGCTCGCTTGTGTCTGCTCCGCGCCTCTCCTCTGCTACCCAGACTTAAGTTACTTAAGCTCTGAAACAGAGAAAGGTCCAGTCCTGCTGTGGTATTATTTATGCACCTGCTTTCTTGTTTATATCCATAGTTTTGGCAGCTGGTCCTGTGAACGGTAATAAAATGCCTTTCAAAAGTAAAAAAAAAAATTAAAAATGAAGAAATGTGACCAGACAAGCCAGGCATAATAACATTAAAGCCCGTGTCAATTAATTTTTCCTCTTCTTGATAAATGAGCCCCATTCCATCCATTAATAATGAGGGAAGAAACAAGAAAAGTTGACACTAGTTTAATTTATTTTCTCAACTTGCCTGGTCATATTTCTCCCTGTTGCAAAGCTTTCCGGTGCTGCTGGGAATTGCAAGTGGCTCCCACACAGTCGATGCATAGATTGGTGTGAATCAATACCATTCTACTTTATTCACACATCCCTTGTAATCAGAAGGGAAAAAGTTCCTTAGTAAGCTCCCAGCCTGCCAAGCTGCCTTATAAAAATAATAATAATAATGATGATAAACCTGCAGGGGGGGCGGAGAGGGGGACGTGAAATCAAGTCCTGCAATCACTGTCAACGAACCTTGTCTTTACAGACAAACAGAACGAACGAAGCTGAAAGGATGGGACACTGAAACCATGGATGTTTCTAAGTTTTTGCTGTCTGTGAAGGTAACACAAGTCACTGCCCACACAGCCTGGGACCTGAGTGTTTAATCCTGCCTTGGGGAAAAGCCATTTGTTCATTAGCCCCAGACTCCAACAGCCAGGACTTGAAAACTCAGCCCCATTCTTATACTGTGCCTCTGGAAAAGATGCTTAAGTATTCCCTGTGGTCCACATCCCATGTTTCTTCCCCCTCCCCACACTTCCTAGTCCTCTTCTCTGAGTTATCACCTAAGTACTGCAACTCAGCTTGTTAGAGCCAAAAACTATCTAGGAAAAAAGCTGTCAGTTCTAGCACGTTATTTCCTGTTATTCCAATTTCCTGTGCTGCAAACACAAGGAAGGAGAGGTTTTGGTTTCCAGAGAAGTAACTCTCTCCATACGCACACAATACAGCCCTAGTCTGAGACACGTCCCAGATTTTACCTCCTAACTCCAAGGAGGGAAGAGCCATGACCACACCTGAAGGTACCACCTGAAGGAAGCACCTGCTCCAAGCAGAACAAGATCTCACCTCATCCTTGTCATAACCAGACCAGGAGAGGGATGCACCAAGTGAAGGAAGGGGAAGGAGAAGGTTAAAACCTACGGTCTAGGATGGAAAATATCATCCTCATTTAACTGCAGTGTGTGTTCTCCAGCCGTGCTGCTGTGACTGACGCTCACCACGACTTGATCTGCCTGAACATCCAGCGGGTGTTCACGTGCACCCTGGGCTGGGTAGGGAACACAGTCAGGTTCTCCTGGCCGACACAGGCAGCTATTTAGAGTGTCAATATTTTCTCCATGACATGAGAGTAAATTCTCAAAATTAAATCAGCAGACAACTGCCTCAGACCCCCTATGAGGTGCAGGCATTTCCATACCATTGCAGTGGGAGAGCGGAGCGCTGAGGTCAGTGCGCAGCTGGATAAAGGGCACCAGCAAGATACTCCTCTGCTTTTGTTCAGGAAACCTGAGGCTCAGGCTCCTCACTCCGTCCTCCCACGGCTCTGTGGCATTTTCAAAGAGAGGATTGCTCAGAAACAGAAAAAGGCACCTCAGGATGAGCAGCCGCTGCACCACATGGCAGCTTGTCCCTCCAAATGGGCCAAAATCCAAACAAACTGGGTTTTCCCTGGTGGGAGGACGAGGAGTACAGGGACTTGTTCCCTTCTCAAAAGAGCCATTCTGATCAAAGGTTTCCATGTCCAGGGGCCACCAGCTGGGGCTGGGATGCAGGTCCCAGGCAAAGCCCCTGCAGTGTCAGGGGGCACCCCAGGGACCCCTCCAAGGGACACTCGGGGAACCCACCGTGCGTCACAGACTGTGCTCGTGGCAGCAGCACCTGAACTGCCGGCAATAAATTTTTCATAACAACAAATCTTCATTAAAATTTTATTCTATTAACGTTCTGAAATCAAACCAAAGCATTGAGTACATAATGACTGAGACGCACACTACGCAGAGCTTACTAAATGCCAGTTTTATCATATTGTTAATTAACAGAAACCATTAATGCATTCACAGATCATTTAGAAGCATTAGCGGTGACCTAAGAAAAATTGCAGGTACGTGTGATACTCTTACATCTGCACTTTTCCACTGGAATTTTCTACACAGGAGGCCCCAAACTTTGTTCCAACCCAGCTTCTCTCAGCTGGAGACATCATGTCTCAATGGGCACAAATTTGTCAGCAGCTTGGGAATTAAAACATCGGGCTGGAATATGAGAGACTGCAGGAGAAAGTTATTTCAGGCAGTGTTTGCTTTCTCCTCAGTATTTGAGAGAAGACCCACCCTGCTCCTCACAGCCTTTCACTGCTCCCTGCAGTTCAGGTGCAGATCTCCCAGATCTGTAACGAGCTGTGGGTACAGAAATGCTGGGAGTGCTGCTGGGTGAGAAAAGCACGCCACAATCTAACAGGTTTCTTTTTGCTATTAAAGCAGAAAACCCCAAATGCTTGTATAATCCAATTTATCAATCCACCAGATTGGGAGCCTCCTGCTTCTGTCATTAGTGAGGCATGCAGCACACGGAGTCGGTGCTAAACCTATAAATACTGATTCCCACCCTAAAACATGCCCTGCAGCCCCTCACTGTCCCACAAGCCAAGGGAACTGTCACCACTGCCCCAATACCCCTCACCACCTTTCCTGTACCCAAAAGGGCAGAACTGCTGGTGAAGAACCAGTGGGGGGACCCCAGTCCCCCACCCTGGCTGATGCCACATGGCAAAGGACAAGCACTAGTGGAACGTCAGCGAGTGGCCATGAGCAGGAAGATTTTGGGAGCCATGCAGGGACAAAGGTCCCCACCCCACGTGCCAGCCAGCCTGGTCAGGCTCTCCTCAGAAAAGCAAGCTCCCAATGATGCAGCACAGCAGCCGCTGCCCGCCGAGCACCACGTCCTGCCATCTTTATCTGTTTGCCTACAGGCGTCAAATACTCTCTGCCTGTCAATTCTTCCACAGTTTATTACCAAATTTCTAAAATATTACATTTTTTATTATATCCAAATTCACTTTATTGCATTTGACAATACAGATAATCACATACCATATGCTCTAATGTTTCGAACCCAATGCATGTTGACAGCAGTTTTTATTCATGATGCATAATTCCATCCAGGGCTGACAAAGGCGGCGCAGAACCCAGCCTGGTGTCAGGGTTTGGAGGGGGAGGAATCCTTTTTTCCATTTCCTTTTCTCCCTTTTAACAACAGATTTACAGAATTGGGAGGAAAGATGCTTTGCTTTCAGGAGAAATAGGAAATTGGCTGAAAAGACGGGCTTATCAAAGAGATGTCTTCAAAATATTAATAATGGGTGGGGGTTGGTTATTGCAATTATTTGCATTTGAAACTTGCTGCTAATGGGGTGAGGGAAGCAGGATGGCTCATCAGGAGCAAGCAGAGGCTGGAGGGATATGAGGCTGGACCCCCCACTCCTGCACACCTTCCTGCCTGGCTGTGGTCACTCATCACTGAGACCAGCTCCTCTTCCCAAGGGTGATGGTGGAAGGGACACAGGTGTCCTGGGATGGCTAGGGAAGGGTTCCCATGTGAAGGAGACACCTGAGCACTACCCTGAAAGACTTTGAAAGCCACACTTCCATGAAACAACACATAGAATAATGGAATGGTTTGGGTTGGAAGGGACCTTAAAGACCATTTTGTTCCACATCCCCCTGACATTGTGACACCTTCCACTAGAACAGGTTGCTTCAAGACCCATCCAACCTAGCCTTGGACACTTCCAGCTTCTCTGGGCAGTGCTAGTGTCTCACCATGCTCACAGTAAAGAATTTCTTCCCAATATCAAATCTAAACCCACCCTCCTCCAGTTCAAAGCTTTCCTCCTTGTTCTATCAAAGAAGCAAAGCTCTGCAGCCTTTGTCTTAACCCCACTGATATGAAAACGATGGGAAAATGAATATGTTGGTCAAGGGCTTTCCCAAGTGGGGTCAGCCATTCCCATCCCTTCTTCCTGCCTTTCTGCTCATGAAACCAAGAGCTGGAGGCAGAGCTGGTGTGATGTGCTGGAGCAGCCCCTTCCCATCCATAACCCCAAGCCCAAGGACCTCAGATTCCAATTCAGCTGCTGGGAAAGGAAAACCTGAGCAAATCCATATCCCAACTATTCTATTCAAGCCATAGATTCAACAACTTGAGAGATGGCCACGCTGCACAAACCAAACAGGATGCTATGTCTAAATTAAGCTGTAATGACCCACTCGGAGCTCTTTATTAGCCAGGTAATGATCATTTAAGAGGAGGTTACTATCTTGAGCCAAGGGCACCTAATACCATTACTGAACTTGTTAAAACCTGCCAAGCAGGTCGTTATTTCTAACATTATTTCTTTTTCTCTTAACACAGCCTTCTGCCTCTCCCCTTGTGCTGCTCGGCCATAAATCCTGGGATCACACAGGCTTGGCCACCCTTCCCTGGGAGGCTGAATTTAGCTCCCACTCACCACGAGCAGGCTGGACACAAGACAAATACCCCACAAAAAGCAAGTACTTAAAAACTCTGATCTTAAACAGCCATGGAGAAAGGCCACAGTCTGCAGGAGCACACAGAAGTGGTCCCCAGGCCTGGAGGCATCACAGAGCTGGTGGTCCTTTGAAAGCTGTTTGCAGCCAGCACCCTCCTGCAAAAACCCATTTGGCAGCGAAAAGAGGGGCTTAAACAACACCCTTATGAATTTTGGGGCTGATGGGGAAAACAGCAGCTTCAGAGCCCACATGGGAGTGTAGGGTGAGCTCCCCTGGGGACAACCTGCCTGGTGAAGGGACACTGCTGGCACTGACCACATCCCTCAGCAGGAGCTGCCAGGGAGTGAGACTGCAGTGAGCCAAGGGCAGGTCTGCTGCTGGACTTGGAGAAGGACAGAGGATGGCCTTGCCCCTTTCCTAGAAGTGTTCAAGGCTGGATGGGGTTTGGAACAACATGGTCTAGTGGAAAGTGTCCCCTGCCCATGGTAGGGTCTTGGAACAAGATAAGCTTTAAGGTCCCTTTCACACCATTCTGTGACGCTGTGATGACAAGACAATGAGATCCTTTCCTACTTGGCCCAGTCATGTCCTCCCATGAAAACAATTCTTAATCCCCCCAACTCCCTTGCCCACCTCCAGTGTTGCAGAGGCCGCATAAGAAAGAAAAAAAGAAGAGGAAAAAATTAAAAAAAAAGCCCAAAGCACACATGCAGCTGCTCCACGACTTTGTGAAACATTCCACTGGGGGCTGGCACATCTTATCTACTCACTGAGCCATTGCCACTGCCGAGGCACTGAGTCTGCCGAGGATCCCTCCCCAGCGCACAGGAGGGGAGAGGATCCAGCAGCCCCATCCCGGCCACTCTGGCTGGGAAGGAGTGGAGATGGCTGCATTTCACAGTATCCCAGCGTGGACAATATTATGAATGACACCAGCAAGCTGCCAGCTCAGGAACTCATTACTGTCAAGGTAGAGCGTGGCTGGCTGCCAGGCCCCCAGCCCTCACGCTCGCTATGCCAGAACATCCACACACAATTTAATTGCATTATAATTTCAAAAGTGCTTTTCAAACTGGAAAAAGGCATTCACTGATTAACCAGCGAAGAGCAAAATTGTTTATGAAATTGAATACAAAAAGCTACAGAAATGTAATTGGGTTGTTCTAGCACCTAATTTTCAAGCCATTTTCCCACTTATTTAATCACGAGATACAAAAGGAACTAGTGAATTGACTTCATACTAATTAGATTACTCCCCGCGATACTCCAAGCCTATATTCCAACTGGTTGATATGCTGCTTTAAACAGAACAAAAAATGGAGCAACAGCTTGTCTGGGGCCATAACACATTTGTTTCCCATCATCCATCTTCTACTGGAGGGCCATAAAATCCAGGCCAAATTCCCCCTAACCTGCCATTTCCAGTCACCCAGAAATCACTAACTTTCCCACAAAGAAATGACAATCGTTCACCAAATGATCCTGGCTGCTCCCAGGTGCCAGCTTGGGGCTCCCCATCACACTGATCACCACCACCCACCCAGGTGGGCCACCAGCACGCCGGAGTCACCCTGCCAGTGGTGAGCACCTGCAGCCGAAACCAGCAGCGTGTGAAGATGGCACAGATGATGGAGCAGCTGGCTGCCCCCAGGGATGGACACTCAGGTTCCCTGAGCAAGAGATGATGGAGGAGCTGGCTGGGATGAACTGTCTTCCCTAGGGCCAGACACTCAGGTCCCCCAAAAGCAGGGAAAAGCCAGTGAAGGGGGGTTCTGGTTCCCACTGGTGGGTGCAGGAAAATCCCCACAGGCAGAGCTGAGCTCTGGGTATGACCAAAGCCACCACAAAATTACTGCAAGGAACACCTAGGTTATTCTAAACATGCAGTTCAAGGTCATCTCTTGATAGAAAATATTAATTCCTTTGCCAGCAGCAAACCAGGGAAGCTGTAGAAACTTTATTTAATTCTAAATCAAGTCACTAAATTAACAAAAACATTTTATCAAGTCTCTGGTTTCCTAAAGAAGAGTATTTGAAGATCCATCTCCGCCCGCTCCTGTGCAGCATATGCTTGCAGAAGTTTCTTTAAAGCTGCCCAAGACCTACTCTGCACCTGATACAATCTGCTCACAGCTTTTCCACTAATTTTAAATGTTATTAGGTGCAACATAATTGATTATATAATCAAATGTAGAATGTACATTATCAAGATATTGTAGCACTTCACAGGCCATTTAATCAGCATATCTGGGATTGTGCCAAAATGAATTAGCCTGCATTAAATTTCAAGTACATATTATTGGTTGTATTTGTCTCCGTGTTTAAGCAGACGCTTGCTCTTACAAAAGGAATCTGAAATCCTTCAATTATAGAAATAGATTATTAAAAAAGTGGAAGTACTCTCTCCCAGAGTTGTCTCTTCTGCAACAAAGAGCCAGAAGTTGTCTCCTCTCTGACAAGGAGGGGGAACAATGGGTGCCCACCTGTGATGGGCCACTTGTGGGTGCCCTGTGGGGAGGTCAGGAGGGGCAGACCCCCAGCTTGCCCCAGTCCAGCCCCATTTGTGCCCCATGTCATCAATGGTCTGATTTCAGGCTCTGTCACCAGAAAACTGCCACCAAAAGGCACCATCAGTCAGCGTCCCCTGGTTGGTGGCAGGGCCATGGTTCACCCTGCCTCGGTGAGCTGGTGCCTCCCAAGCCTGGTTTCCCCAAGCTTGGCTCTTGTGCCCCTGGAGCCGACTGGCCCCTCCAGACCAGAAATGGGATTTGGAAGACAGGGATTTCTGCTTGATTTCAGCAAGGGGAGGAGCAGGGCGAGGCAGCTCCGTGGTGGAGGAACGAAGCCAAAACCAGCCACAGCCGCTGCTCCTCTCCAACACAACCAGCAAAGCCCAGAACCTTCTCCCTGTTCGTGCTGCCCAAATTCAATCCCCCCCGCTGCCGAGTTCAGGGGAGCAGCAGCTGCCAGAGGAGCCCTCAGAGAAATGATGTGTCTCCAGAACTCACTTTGCAGGGGGGAATGTTTTAAGCAGCTGAACGGCTGCTCAAGGTGACTCCTGCCTACCTGGCTGCTGCAGCAGCAGCGTGACAGCTCAGGGCTGGGGGGACAGACCCACCAGGGCAGGTGAGCACCTCCCTGGAACACACAGGGCCCAGGGGCAACCGGCTGCCAGCACAGGTTACAGAGTCCTCCCTGGAAACTGCAGAGGATGGAACACAGAGTGAAGGGCACTTTGCTGGGAGCATGCAGGTGTCATTCCTCTCATTAACACGTGAGCATCAGCTCAGATAAATGGGCAGGTGAAAGGCCATGCTCTACCACGGGCTCTGAAAGTGGCTCTGGTGACACTGCTGGCAGCTGTCACCAGGTTGAGCACCCAGCCCGAGCTGTGGTCCAGCAGAAAGACCCTCTCCACACTGGTGCTGCAACTGGAAGGAACTGGAAAGCCAACACGAGACTGGTCCAGCCTTGGCATCTCCGCCTGGAACTGTTGTGGGACACCCTTTCTTAGAGCTCTGTACCCCACATGGATGTATTACCACCCATTCTAGGCTGCATCCCAAAGTGCTGGCCAGTCCTGGCTGGGAAGGAGAGCAGACTCTCCATTGCCCTGCTGACTCTATATATCACAGTGCAAAGGAATAACAAATCAGGTACCAAACAACAAAAAACTATTCAAGGAATTGAAATAAATACTGACAAGGGTCAAGGGAAATACCAGCAAAAATGAGCAGCTTAGCCTCAGGTTAAGCTAATCCCTTTGAGCTGTGCAGTATGACCCCCTGGGCTAAAACTTCAGGCAGCACACAACATTCCTGGACATTATTAATATCCTTGGCCAGGACTCCATCCTTGCTGCTCACGCACCGTGTCAGTATTTGCCTAAGCAAACAACATATACTGCTGTGAGAGAGAGTGCCTGGCTAGGACAGATGCTTTGAATACACGCACCAGTTGTTCCTCTGGATACACAAGTAAAGAGCAAAGCATTTGCTCAGCTATTCCTGGAAACCAGCTCCCAGCACCATGGAGAGGCCAACGCACTGCAGCTCCCACCAGCACTGAGGGGTGTGAGATACAGCCCCAAATATCCATGTAAATGCTGAAATAGCCCAGCTTTGCCCTGTGTGCAAAGGGGAAAACCAAGAAGAATGTTCAAACTGCTCTGGTGTGCATTCCCAGGGAAGCTCTGACAGAAGAAACAGAGGAGATGGGTGAAAATACCCTTTGAAATGTAACCTTGAAGTCTGCTTTTTGTCCAGGATCACAGGTAAAGCGAGATAACAGAGGATCACAGAATGGTTTGGGTTGGAAAGGACCTTAAAGCTCAAGTCGCTCCAACCCCTGGCCATGGACAGGGACACCTCCCACTAGAACAGGTTGCTCAGAGCTCCCCCCAGCCTGGCCTTGAACACTGTCATGCAGATGTCATGGTGTCTCATTAACACCACGGATGCTCCTGGCCCAGAATCCATCTAAGCTCCAGACTCCTCCCCTGAACAGGGCAAACAGCTTCACTTTTACAGTAATAGCTGCAGTTAGTCAGAAGTCATCATGTTTTACGTGTATCCAGGAGCAAAGGCTGACAGTGGCTGTTGAAATACATATATCAAATTTTTAATACGGCATGGATTTTTTTATATGGCAGACACACTTATCCTGACATCTGTTCACATGGGAAACCCAAAGCCAGCACCGAGACACTAGGGGAAGCTCAGCTCCCACACAGAGCAGGATGGGGTCCATGCTCTTCCCCCAGCTCGGGGCCAGGCGGGTGCAGTCACTGTGTGAGCAGAGACCACGCACGTCCAACCCATTTGCCATCACCCTCCAGTGACCCGACACGAGCCCAGAGCAGTCATCGCTGCCCAGCCCCATCCGTGCTCTATTAAATTGTGGATGCTTTTGCTTTTTCAGCTGTCTGTCTGCTGAAAGAGCACGGACAGGGCAGGAACACATCGCCTCAGCCTCGCTGGAGCAGAGGAGATAATCCATTTACTGGAGTCGTTTGTTGATATTACCAATCTCCCATTGACCAGAGTAAACCTAACGTATCTTAATCATTTTTTCCACTGTTGGAAGCCAGCAATAAAATAAAAAAAAGAACCCATGAGCGTATTTTGGGAGCACTGTTGGAGAAATCACATTGTTCTTTGCTGCATCAATAAAAGCAGTTTTGCTGTTTGATAGTATAAAGCGTTCAAGAACCAGATGCAACAAAGGAGCAGAATCACCCTGGGAAAGGAAACTTTTAATAGGGACCACACAGAGCCAGGCAGCTCCGTAAAAGGGATCTGCTGGGAAAGGAGAAGGAAAACAAGGCTTAGACAAGCACAAAACCGAGCTCTTTGCTAATAATCACATCTAAAATTCAAAGTACCACATCTAAAGTATGTTTCCCAATGTTCCTCAGGTACAGCAGGTGCTTCCCTTCCTTTGCAGCCACTTTTCAAGACCATGCATGGATAGATGAGGTAAAAAGAGAGGGACTTTGTCTGCTGAGCCATCCAAAACCCATGATTTTGTCATCACTGAGTGCCTTAACACTGTCTTCTGACCTTCTCTGACAGCTACAGCAGTCATCCCCTTCAGTGGATAGTTCCCTTAAGTTTGCTCCTCTCCATCTTGCCCCAGCCCCACTCAAACACAAGCACCTTCCTCAGCTCTGCTGAGCCCCAGGATGCCAGGGAATCACATGCTGGAGGACAGGATGAACGGATACCTATGGATGGATGGGTTCCTGCCAAAGATCCTCCAGAAGTGCAGCCACGCTGTTGTGTCACCTGCCACCTTCAGAGGTGACCTTCTCCAGTGCCTCCCTCCCATTTGAATCCATCCCAGCCCAGTTCCCAGGTGCACAGGCCCGGCAGAGATTTATTAAAGCTTCCTTCTCCTGCTCGTGTTTTGGTGACATTGTTTTATGGATTTTCCCCCATGCTCAACCTTTGTTCAAACCATCAGGGAAAACGCTGAAATCTTTATCCTTAAAAACAAAAGCGCCGGGAGCCACAGGCAAAGGAAAAGGTGAACTCATTATACAGCCCGAGCATTCCCTGGGGTGTTCTCACAGTGCGGGTGTTACCGGCCCAGATCTCCAGCTCCCACCTGCTGCATCCCCCCTCCCCACGCTCACCCCCAGCTCCATTCTCACCCTCGGTGGGAGCAAGCACACAGCATCTATTAACAGCCAAACCCTGCAGATCCAGCATGGGCCAGCTCCTGACCTGAGGATGGGCTGGAATGGGGAAGGTGGAGGGGGGGAGCCGTTCCATGAGAATCCCCTTTGCTTCCCGGCTTTCAAAGCAGACAAAGAACTTGCCGTGTTTATGCGATGACCTTTTCCTGTGGTCCCTGCAGGCAGTGGAGAACAAAGCTGCAGAATCGCACTGCAACCTCTGGGCAGTGGGAAACGTGGCTGTTTTATCGCTGCCGTGGAAGTTTGGCAGCTGGTTCAGGGTCTGAGGGGGTTTTTGGCATTACTGTGCTGGGATGCTCAAACAGTGCTGAGCATGAGAAGCCCACGGCAGAGCTCAGCCTGATGTCCCATCCCAGACTCACACACTGCTTCCTTCCAGTGACCAGCTCAGCATGTCTGCAGCACTCCGAGCTTTTAAGTGCCACTCTCAGACTTCTTGGCTGGTTCAAATCCCATTTTGTAAAGGGTAAAGCAACCTACAGGGATCTGTGCACTCCCAGGGAGAAGAACTGCTTGTGATGCAGCTTGAGCACAGAGAAATGCCCCGGCCAGGCTTCATGCAGACAATTCCCCTCAGCAGATTTACACTTGCTCAGGGATTTACTGGGTCAGAGCAGAGCACTGCCAGGACAAGGGCTTCTCTGGACCAAGTCCTTGCTGTTTCCAGCTCTTGGACTGCAGCTGCCACTGAGCTCCAGAGAGGCCATCCCCATCCCGCTCCATGGAGGGGAATGAGAGTTAAATGATCAGGGCATGTCGCTGCCAGTCTCCCACCTCGTTCACCCATGAACCTCACACATGACCTCGAGCAGATTTCTGCTCGGAGGAACCTTCACTTTCTGACCCAGAAAGGATTTATTTACCCTATTTGTAAAGCATTTGGGTGAAAGGACCTATGGTATATAGAGGGAGAAAAGAAAACCCAACAAACTACGAGAGCCGTGCAGCACAGCACAAAAGCCTTACTGCCAGTCACTGGGAACTGGCTATTTATAGCTGAGGATCATTAACTGTATTAAAAAAGTTTGATATTCTCTAACAATCCATGTCATTTTAAAGCACTGGCCTTCCCCCTGACGCCGGCTGATAACTGGAGCGGTGGTGCTGAATAGAGGTAATTATACACCAGTTCAATAGGCTGAGTCCTGCTCCGAATGCGAGCGTGTCCTTTCCCCAGGGCTCTTATTTAAATATTATGCCAGCTCCCACAGCCAACCACAGGAAGAATACTGCTATGGATACTCTCATAAAACTGCATAATTATGAATAATGCCTTGGTTTTTAACAAAATAAATCACCACGCACTAAAAAAGTGCTTATTCCAACCTAGAGCTGGAGGAGATTAAAATGCCAAGTGAAGTGGAGCATCCCTCTCCTGAAACACGGATGCTCTCCAGTATTTATTTATTTCTGCTGGCCTCACTGGCTGGCTGGCTGTGGACTATGGGCAGAGCTGGCAGGGCCACCAGAGCACCTGGACCCCCCCACCCTTGCAGGGAGGACCTGGACCACAGGTGCTGAGCACCATCCACAACAGTTGGTCCTGGGCTCCTCCTGTTATCAACCTCACACAGGCTATTCCAGCCCTAAGCCAGACATTACCAGTGTGGCACACTTGGTTCTCATCCAGCTCAAAGTTTATCAGCTTGTAAGAAATGTCTGAGCGAGGAAGCACAGATAACACTGCTGATTGTTATCTCCAGGAATATAAAGCTCCTGTGATATGACACATTGAACATATGGTTTTAAAGACTTCGTGTTTTGATCTGCTTCATGATGTCATTGCTGTTTCAGCCTGGTGAGGCTGACACCTGCCTGACACCATGTTCCATCCATCCATCCTAAGATGCACAATTTATCCTTTGCCAGAGAGCACAGGACTCAAAAATAATGCAGCTCCCATGGAGGTGTCTGACAGCCACCACTCCTATGGCTGGGTACGCTCATGGCAAGCAGCAAAATCATCTTCTCCAATGGGCTGTGTGACTGAGGGAGCTGGTATAAAACCAGCTATTAATTGCTTTGATTATGTCAACATTCATTCACCCAAGCTGATGCCATCACCATCCACAGCCAGACCCCACCTCATCCCACAAGCTGCCCCCAGTCTGGTCAATCTGAGGGCCCAGAGAGGCTGAAGGGAGGCTGGAGACCCATGGGCAGAGCACCAGCACGAGGGCTGGTGAGGGGCAGTGCAAAAACAGAGCTTCATGGGGCAGAAATCCCACTTGGCATGAGCACCAAACCAGGGCAGGGTTCAGGTTCTGTGTTTTCACAGAGGGTGGACACTCTGTAATGTCCCTGGAGCCACACGCTGACCATAAGCACAGCCAGGACAATCTCCCTGTCAAGCCTCGCCAAGGTTTTAAGCACCTTCCCTCTCAAATCTCTCAAGAATAAGGGCTCTCCTTCCAAACACTCCACACAGCTCTTGTTTCTCGAGTTGCCATCACTACAGAGCACTGGTTTCTCCAGCCTGGCACAGCCTCACCAGCGCCTGGGCTCAGAGGAGGAGGCAGCAGGTCTGGGAAGGGGCACGCTGGCTTTGGCTGCCCTGCCTGAGCTGGGAAAAGCACCTTTGACACCAGTCAAAGACTTTACAAGCCCCACAGCTGCTCCGAGAGGATTTTCCTGGCACATTTCATGGCAGATGCTCCTATCTCTGCACCCTGTGCAGGGAAAGTTTGGGGTGATCCATCCCCATGGCTGGCCTGGGGCTCCAGCCTCCCAGCCCGCTCTCTCCAGATAAACATGGTGCTTTTGAAAATTATCTTCTGCCCACAGGCGAGACACAAGTCAGAGCAGCCTTTCTGCAGGTCACTGATGGCAACCTTCAATAGATCAGGAACAGAGATATTTCCAGGTTTCAAATCATATTCAGAAAGACAGGTGGAGAAAGAGGGGAAATCATTCAGATATTTGGAGGTTTTCTAGCGTCCTGGTAACTTTCCCATCTTCAGTGAAAGAATAAAAGGTTTGGATGGCTTTTTAAAATAAATTCCAGCTTCAAACACTGTATTTTTTTCCTCTCCAAAAAATCTTTCCCCCCAAACAAGAATTAAGTCTGATCAGAAAATGCAGAGAAGCGGCTGTTGCCTGTTTTCTGAAGGTCAGTACCTTCTTCAAGTTGACCAAATTCATCCACCTGAACACCCTGCCTAGGAGATAACCTGATGCTCAAGGCCAAGGTGAGCAATGCCTGTCCTCAACTAATCAGCAGGTAATTAGCTGGAAGAAATCAGAATGAAGCTGCAGATGAAGAGTAAACCTTCAGCCACTAAATTCCATCCTCAAATAATGAGACTTTATTTTAATTTCACAGTAATAATATTTATTGCCCAGCATCCCCTCCTCTTATTTACCTCCAGGAAGGAACATTAGCATCAAAAACATAACAAAAAATATCCAGCAAGCAGCTTTCACCAATTCGTGTGCATCACTCATCATTAAATTTGAGAATTAAGCCCTGTTAATAGACACAAACCATCATTTTGAGCGTGCAGGCAGTGTTAATATTTGAATAAGCCAACAACAACAACAAAATGTAGAGGACTAATACATGCACGGTCATTCTTTTGAGCAGGGAGGATTCAGTTTTCATTTTCACAGAATATTAAACCAAATTTTAATTAGATTATACTACTGCCTCCCTAGTAAGTGCTTGGAATGGAAGCTATTGTGTGGAAACACACTCCACAGTGGAAGAGAAGGACTTGCCAGTTAAGTGGCTTAATCACTGAAGAGCTTTGAGGTGGCTCCTTGTTTTTCCTTCACTGTGGCCACCTCACACTTTGCCAAGAGGCTGTCAGAGTGTTTAGTCATAATCTCTGGAAAATGAGAAGTGAGCCTGACAAACAGGAATGAGATCAGGAATGAAAAGAGAAGGAATAAAAACCTGTCAATATGTGAAAGACATCCTGTTCCTTCCCAGTGACCCAAAACGCCGAGGTTTGCTACTTCAAAACACCACAAAGGGAACACTCCCAAGGAACAGCTCGTCGTGGTGGGACCAGCACTGTCCCCGTTGTGTCCCTCCTGAATGGCTCATGGAGCCACTCGTGTGCTTGTGCTGGGAAGGAGAACGTCAAACCATACCAAGGAAAGCACAGAAGGTTAACTGTGTAGATCCAGCATCCCCCTTATATAAGGGCACATCTGCTGTAAAGGTCAGAGCTCTGGCTTGGCTCAGCTGCACAGACACAGCTCCCAGACATCCCCTCTGCACTCTGCCATGGACAACTTATGGATGGGACTTCCTCATCCCTCTCTCCCTCTTCCCCAAGCTGTATTCCAGCTTTTACTAAGGCCAAAGGCAGGCTCTAACCCAGCACACCCAAACATCAGAGCCCACCTATAACCAGTTAATTTCTTGCCTTGGCAGAGCCAGCAGTCCTGAAGGAACCACGCTGGGGCAGTGCCCCACTGACTGAGGGATGTGCCCCTGCCCTGGGGGCCTGAACCCCTCCTGAAGCATGGACAGGCCCCCCAGATGAGGGACACCTCAAGGAGCTGGGCCCTGAGCTGGGCAGAGCAGGAAAAACTGAGATCCCATCCAATCTCCTTGCTCCATCATACAGGATAACCAGGAAACCAGCTTAAAAAGCATGGCTATTTTTAAGTGTTCTAATTGTAATTAACAAAATCTCACCAGGACTGGGGGGGGAAAGGCAATTATACCAGATCCTGTGTTGACACAGGCTTGTGATTACAAGTGCAGTGATCCCACACATGCAGGGAATAGAACCCTCGTCTCTCCCACACATCCCCTTCCAGAGCAAGACCTCAAAGCTACACAACAATGGGAAGTTGGGTCAAAAAACTAAAATGATTTTGCCAACTCCACCCACACAGCTGCTCCTCTAATGCTGTTTTTGCAGACCAAAACTGTCCAAGGACAGTCCAGTAGCCCCAGGCACTCCCCCCACTCCAAACCCTTCCCAGGGTCGGGCTGGTGTCACACACCATCCCATGGGCTGCAGAGCATGGTGGGGAAACAACTGGGAGGCTGGTCCTGTGCTGAACAATGGGATAAAGAATATACAGACACAGACCAAGAAGAATGGAAATCCAGGATGCAGAGCTTCAGCTCCAAAGAGTAGGTTTTGAGCTACAGGGAGTAAGGGGGTCTTTCCCCCCTCTCCACACACCAGCCACGAGGCTCAGACCTGCAGCCTCAGCAGGGCAGGAGCAGGCACAGCTCCATCGGGGTGTTGTGCAAGTCCAAGTGTCAGTCCCAGCCTCCCAGGGTCTGTATGGGATACGGGATCACTTAATCCCTGCGGCTCTTCCCAGAACAAAGTTGTCTTCACACCTAAGTGTCCCAAGTCTAACGCTTGAATTTTCAAATGCAATTAAGATACGCTTCAAAAACTGCCAACCGACTTGGCAAACAGCCGGAGTGATGAGGAGATGGACCCAGCCCTTGGTCTGCTGAGAAAAACGGGTCCTTCTCCAGCACCTCAACCTGAGCATCCCCAAACCCACACGGGACTCCACAAACCCTTGGCTGCCAGCACGGTGGTCCCTTTGCCATTCCAGTGGCACAGTGCCAGCAGCAGGGACAGCCCAGTGGGATGGCACTGAAAACACAGGGCAGACCCAAACTTCCATGTTTCCCTCTGGTTAAAATAAAGTAACACCACAGCCCATCTGACACGAGGGTCTTTCTGCAGCAGAAGCCACACACTGGACCACAGGTGACCTGGGCTGTGGTCAGAGGGACCCAGACAGAACCAGGACCCGTTTTGGCACTGCCAAAACTGGCCATGGGTGACACAGCACAACATCAGTTCCAGGCTGAGTACAGGCTGCCCTAAATAAAGCACATCCCCCCCTCCATCATCTGCACTTGTGACCAGTGGCCTTTTTAATATATTTTTCTTCCCTTTTTTTTTTGTTTCCACTTTTTACTCAACTGGCCCCCGTGTTTACAGCTCGCTACAGCACAAATCCTTATTTCATGTCACCCACTGGCCCAAGCTGTCCCCACTCACTGTTTCTCCTAGACAAGTTAATAAGATGGAAGGCTCCCCGGAGGCCTCGAGCCAGCGAACATTATCACTTGGAAGCAAGGCAGAAATACTGACACATCGGAAATGACTTCAAGCCTATTAATTACCCTTTCTTCTCTGGCAGATCTTTGAGAGAGAGCTTGACAAATTGAAAGGCAGGCAAGACCATCCTCTCTGCCCCAGGAGCCCCCACCCACGCCAACAACAGCAAAACACCCCGTGACCCCCCAGAAAACAATTATTTGCTTTGCTATCAATTAATTCATCAAAAATTAGCTGAGACAGAGGCTGCCTGTTAGTGACAAATCTCCTCTTTCTCTTTGTGTTCCCGTTTCCAGAGGCAGGATGCTCTGTGCTGATGCAGCCCCACGGAACACCGGCACATGGAGCATTGGCACAGCTCTCCCACCCATCAGGGCACATGGAAAATGCTGCTGCACCAGGAAAGTGAGTCTTAGTTTGGAGCTTCCTGTTACTGAATGTGAGTAATCTCCAGTAATGTGATCCAACCTGGTGCTCCAACTGCACTGTAAACCCTCCGTGAATACCCCTTAGCCCCTTCTGCCCCTCCCTGAAAATGTATTTTCAAATCCTTGCTGGCATAATCAATCCTAATTATTATAAGCATTAGATACTAAATGCATTCCTACATGCAACATGGCTTCAACTTCAGGCTTTCAGCAAAGTCTATTGTATAAATAAATGACTGGATTTCTTATTCAAGAGCTTCAGATGTGACAGTATTAATTCTGATGCAAAGTAGCCACGCAAGTCGAGATAAAGTCACTACCTGCCACTACAGCTTTATTTTTAAGGTGATTTTCATAATTTCTCGTTTTAAAAAAAAACAACTTCCAAAATAACTTGAACAAAAATCTTCAAGCTATTACCTAGAAAACTATCATTAAATCATTTGTTCATTTTTTATTAGTATCATTGTAATTAAAGGGAATCATATTTCAAAAACATCTCTTCAACAGCACTTATCAAACCCCATCCCTGCAGCCTATCAATTAGGATTACAATAACCTCGCTCCCTTGTTGCCTTTGCTATTAGCATTTTGATTGAATGGCTGTTGAGAAGTGACTGGTACCAGAAGATTGTGTTCACAAAGTAACATTTCTTTATTCGCTTCCATTGAAGCTTGTCTAGTTGTCTCCAGTTCCTACTCAAAAGAGACAAGACAGTTCCAAAAGCAGTAATTTTGATGCAGGATTATTTTTTCCCCCTCTCAGCGAGGTGAGATAGATTAGGTTAGGCTGGACACAAATGCTATTAAATCACTTGACAGCAGATTTGGGGGCTGCTCTTGGCTCTTACCCCAACACACTCCTGGCACCACAAACTCCCAGAGAGAGCAAGGCCAATAACCATGACCCCAATGCCCTGGAAACACCTAAACAGGCTCTGCAAACAGCCTTTCAAGACAATCAATAATAATTAATATTGCAGGAACTACTTGGGGAAGTTTTTGGCTATGTTTATTGCTAATAGTATTGAATGCAAAAGGCAACAATTTACAAGCCAACCCTTTGCACTTCGGGAATGCATTGGAGAGAGAGGAGTTCTCCAGCTGTAATAACGCTGCTAATGAAGGACAGATCGGTAACGAATGTCATTACGGAGGGGAAATGGATGCATTCGGCCAGTACCATGAATTATAACAACAAGAGTTCATTAAATCTACTACATTAAAATAAAAACGACCTGCCATGTCAGACAGTTCTATTTACTGATATTCCCACTGCTGATGCCTCCCCCGATAAATCACATTCTGCAGCACAACCAACAGTTATCCAAAAACATTTCAATTACTTGGTCGTGCTGGAAACTCAAAGCAATGTTTGGTCAGCCTGCAAAAACACCACAATTCCAAGGTTCACTTTGACAGCTTCAAGGGGAAAACAAAGCAACTTAGCACTGAGCCAAGCCTCCCTCTGATGGGCACCCTCCCAGCATGGTAGTGAGGACTGCCATTGCATTGAGAAGGAATTCAGTGGGGAGGAAAGAGAGGGGAACATTAAGTGACCATTGGCATCACCAGAATGGGCCTGGTACCGACCCCTGTTACACATCCACCCTGGCAAAAGTGTGGTGTTGCCCACACCATGAAGGGGTGACAGGGTTGGAGGGGTCTCTACCGACTCAAAGGCAGTCGCTGGGCAAGGAGATGACCCAGCTGTGGAGGGCAGAGGCTGGTCCTGCTGTGCTTCCTCCCCTTCCTCAGCCTCCTCCATCCCATCTCATCCCATCCCTGCACTCCTTGGGAAGGCTCTCCAAAGCCTCTCTCCTCCAGCAGCTCCGTCTCTGCTGGCAGGCAGCCAGGAGTGTGCAATGGTGCCAGGTAGCAATTTCATTTTTAAAATGCTCTTATCAAGGATTTAAGGTGAAAGATAAGAAGAGCACACTACATCATCATAAAGGAAACATTGTATAAGGCATAGTATTTTCCAAATCAAAACAGTTATCAAAATGAAAAGGCATGAATATAAAAACAAATGGAGCCCGTGCTGAGGAGAGGAGGGGAGGGAGTGCTGGGTTCGGGGGAATTGATCAAATTTCAGGTTTTCTTGACAAGTCTCAAAGCCTGTGAAGAACGGGAGCAGCAACACTTCCACTGTCATTTTAAACCAGAAATAAAATGTCAGGTACGTTTACAGTGAGCGTGTACGCACACAGCTATACACACACACTTATTTATGTGCCTTTTCATATAAATAGATCTATAAATATAGATACATATTTTTCATACCATTACCCACGGCTGTTGGGTGCTTTTATCAAAGTCATCTGACCTGGAAAGCATCTGTTGTTAATACCACTGTTTTATTATTTATCAAATCCATTTCTTCATAGAATGACTAATTTCATACCCACAGCTGCTCCCATTTTCCCTCCACAGCTGCTCCTTCCCTGGGCAGCCAGGCAGGTTAGCAGCTCACCTCCACCTCCCAGCACCCTCCTGCTGCTCCCAAACCCTCCCAAAAACTGGGGCTGGGTACAGAACTGGCACTCTGTGCTCCTGTTCTGTCAGGGACTGAGCAGAAGAAACCTGTGGGATACCACTGGGAGCTGGGCAATGGGCTGCTTATCTGCAAGGGAACAAGTCCCACACCTCTCTAATCTGATTTTTTTTGTATCCCTGCAGCGGCATCCAGAGACCAGAGAAAGACAAGTATTTTTACCTCTTTATTACTAGTTTGCTTTGTGGGTGAAGAGGAACTTTGCTGCTAGAACAGGCTGGCATCACTTCCTTGGTGGGCACTTGCCATGGAAGGGCTGATGTCCCCAGTGTCTAACCCCCAGCAGTGCCCAAGGACAGAGTTGCCAAGGAGGGAAGGAGGCACTCCACTCCTGGGATGGGCTGGCAGAGAGAGAGCAGAGCAAGAACCAGAGAGAATCGAACTCACAGAAACAGAAATGGCAAAAGCCAAGCCCCCTCCAATACCTTAAAGTGATTTTAGCTCATCTGAGCTTCCTGTGAGCTGACAGGGGAGTATTTGCTGCCACAACAAAGTGTATTCTCCTGCCAGGCTTCTCCCTATGGATCCTGCCCTAATTTCCAGTGCACTGTTGAACACGTGTGTTCATGTGTGACTCGTGCAATAGATAAGGAGGGGATTTCCATCACCACAGCACTGCTGAGACTGAGTCAACCTCACAGTTCCTAGATGACCTGTACTGGGACCAGCGATGGTCCCACTAAGAGTAAATACAGAAAAGTAGTTCCGTGGTCAAAGTGTGAGCCATGTGGACCCAAACCTGGATCCATGCTCAGTGCTCCCACCCTTACATCTGACCTGGAATCCACTGGGACAACAAAGGGCTCCGTTCCCTACACAACTGAGAACAGATTTGGAATCACAGGAGGGCTGAGGAGGGTTAGTGGTACAGGATCTGTTCACTCCTGGTCTCCCTCCACAGCAGAGAATTCAGGAAGCTGTTAGCACTGGAAAAGTGTTTTAAAATGGGTAACCATTTGTAAATTACTACTCTAGCTGAAGGTACTTTTCTGGTCCAGAAAACACCCAATAAATTAAAAAGATAAAACCCACAACCCAAATGTGCCAACCTGCAGTTTTCTGAAAGAAGCTGTTTTTCAACTTATTCTATCAGATCTGGCAAAAAAAGTGCCAGATGTTCTTACTTCAGCTTATATATAGAAAAAACACAGAATAAGCAAAATCACTCCTTGCCAGGACATATTAATCAAACTAATTAAAGAAATCTTCCATTTCCACCCCTCTGACAAGCCCTCCTTCAGCAGCAGTCACTTGGAGTTTTTGCCTTGCAAAACCAGCCCTGAGAGCAATTGCTGCTGCCCCGGGGCTGGGTCAGACACACACTCGAGCACGTGTTCATGGACCTGCACAGGTGCACCTGCAGCTCGGATCAGCATCCCCCCCTGAACTACCAACACGGGGAAGTAAATGCCCAGCAACCAGAATCACAGCCAGGGATGTGAGGATGTGGCAGAGCCAAGAGAGGCTCAGGGGGAAAAGCTTCGTTACCAGCACTATTTGTGTAACTTATGTTTCTGCTGAATCTTAAGATTTTGGGGACAGCGGATGTGTTATCTATTTAAACAGATCACCAAGAGGCTTTACATATGGCAGTGACCTTGTAAAATTAAGGGATTCAGCACCATCCAGGGCCCTGGCACAGTGAGGTGGCAGCTGACAGAGGCGACTCAACCTGGGGTGACAAACTAGCCCCTTTGATGCAACATCCTCCTCACCTTCACAAGTGCTCCAAAAGCTCTATTATCAAACCCAACCAACACAAAGCACAGATCTATGAAAAACAAAAAGCTCCCCTATTATGCACACGGGAGAGGACTCGCCCAGTCTGCTCCCAGGGATCCACTGGGAGAAGGAATCAACACACCAGGGAGCGAGAGCGGCAGCGTTTCTCTGTATTTTCATATCACATTTTTTGGGCTGCCTGCAAGGAGCTGCCTGTTTTCTCAAGGTCACCATGCTGATTTTAATTCTGCCCGTTGTATGCAGACTGCCTGGCTATGGAAATATTGCATTTTGTTCTCCTCCCGTTTCTGGCCTTTCCTCAATTAACATTTCCAAACAGTCCCACAAGACTCGGCGCACTCCCTGCTAATCACTTCACTCCTGCATTCAGGAAGCAAAAGGGGTTTGGTTTCATCAGCTGAGTAGATTCATAAGCAAGAACTTATTCATGGCTTTTAGGGTTTCTTTTTATTCAGAGATCATCAGGATTTGTGCTAATTTATCTGTCACTCAAGCTGCTCTCGGCACTGACAGTGAGATGGCAAACTGAGCTCGTATTAAAATGACCTCCCTCTCCTCAGCGCAGCTTCAGCCAGGCACACGATGTGGTGTCTCTAATACAAGCTCATCCCAGAAGACCTCACACCCCACCACTTCTGCAAGTGTAACAGAACTATGATCATCATTTAAAAAAAGTCCTTAAATATTTGCACACCTTAATATTTGCACACCCTCACTTTATGTTTCCTGAAGAATCTTGCAGTCATGAGAGCAGCTTTGCTGATTTCCTTTGCCCTCTCCAGTACAACTGCAGTTTAATTGCATTGTTATTGATGCTCTTCAGGACTAAGTGAACGGGAAGATTTTTGTCTTTAGGGCAGCGACCAATAACTGCAGTTCCACTGGAAGGAAATGCCCCGTTCCTGCTTGTGGTACTGCCCTGAACACCACACAGACACCTGAGAGACCAGCACTGCCCTTTTCCACCTCTGTGCCTCTGCTTTCCCACCCAAGGCATCAGGATATCAGCCTTGGTAATCTCAAAAATAATCCTTTATTGTGCCCCAGAAAGCTCAACTGGTATTTGAAAAGGTTTTTAATACCTCCTGTGTACAGGTGCCACAAAAAATGCCTGGGACTGATCTCTTCAGTCAATGTCTCCTCTCATTACAACCTGTACCGGGGCTAATCGAAGGGAGGCTGGATAAATCCAGGTCAGAAAGGTCTGGCTGTGCAGGGCTCTCCCTCTGGGCACCAGGAATTAAGTGATTTCTTTACACGTGTTGGCAATGAAGACAAGATACAAATGAGTTTACAAACCGACTGTCCTTTGCAATGTGCTTCTAAGTTGGTATTTAATGTAAAGTCTGTGTAACCAGAGATTCCAAACTAATTGCTACGCTGTGTTTGCAGCCTTTACTGGAGGTTGGAGGATTTTTTTTTTTCTAATTAGTATTATTACTGAATTTGTTTGTAAAACAGGAAAGTAAAAATGCCAAGCCCTCTCTTGAGTGCTGCTGCAAGCTGAGCCTCTCCCCTTCTTCTGAGAAAGCATTCACAGACATCTCTTCCTTGGGTGCATCCCGGCCAGGGCAGCTGCTCCCTCCATCTCCTCCTCTGGATGTAATTTTCATTACGGGTATAGAATTAAGCAATAAGGTCTGACAGACAGTACAGAGCCAGGCAATTATTCCAAGCCTCAGGTGGCATTATCCAGCGAGAGGCCAGGGGCAGAATGACTGTAACCACCCGAGACATTCCATAATCGCCTGGAAAAGCGTGGCCAGGAGCCTGATTTGCTAGTCCGAACCAGAGTCTGCTGGGACACAGGGCTCACACTGGCCTGGCTCCCTTTATTTTTACACCTCATGTCAGCTGCCCCAACACAGCAGCGACAGGCACTGGCCAGGAAATTAAAAGACAAGGGAGATGGATCCAAGCTTTTCCTTTTTGTTTTGTGTTTATTAACACCAGAACAGGGAGCAGCACGGAGCTGGGCAAGCCTGGGGCCACAGGCACAGCCCCTTGGGAAAGCCACCACCCCAGAACGGCTGTCACCCTGTCCCAGGGGGACAGTCACAGTCCCCATCGCCTGATGAGAGCCTAAGGGGGAGAAACTGGTGCCAAATGGGAAACGGGTGGGAAGTGGCCACTCAGCCCCGAAAGCAGACACAGCCAGCCCGACTGTCCCCTTGGCTGCACCAGAATGGAGGGGAACTGGTGACACGGAACAGGGATGTCAGTATTTCTCTGCAAGCGTTGCAGCCATTAATGTGTTTAGGACATGAATATTTATAAGCAGGGATGTAATATTAAAAACATACACATATAAAATATTAACATGGCACATGTCATCAGTGCAATCTAAACAGACAGGTGTGACTGATGGTGTTCACTGATAGGTTTGTAAATGGTAAATAATATTAACTAATGAATCTTCACAGCCCTCATGTGAAGTTTAGAAGCAAATATTTGCTTAAAAATCGCTCTAAACCCCCTGTGTGCAGCTGCTTCTCCCCTCAATCCCCTAGAGAAAATAAACACTCCTCAGCTCTGTCATCAAGGGTGAACTCTCTCCGCATTGCCAACCCCAGGTCCCTGGGATGAATTTCACTTCGAGGGAATGGTGTGGAGCCTGCGCTTCCCGCAAAACAACCGCACTCTCTGGAGTCCCATTTATGAAGTGATACAGCTGACAGGGGAATAAAAGCCCGTCTCATCTCAGAAAGCAATAACAATAACACTGCCTCCATTTATAGCTTATGTCACGCTTTTCATCCAAAGCCCTTAAAGCACTTTATGCTCTAAAAAAACATCATCACCACGTCTGCGGATGCTTTCCCAAAATCTACGGGTCAAACCTGCTGGAGCAGCTCTCCCTTAGCCCCATTCTGCTAAAAGCACAACTCTCAGTCGAGGGAAGGCTCCCTCTGAGCTGTTCTAACGATGTTCGGTGTTATCACCACGCTGCTGCCAAGAAAAGCTACGCTCAAAATGGCCAAATTAGGCAATTAGTTCTATATATTTTAACTACTCTTTACTCAAAACTGCCTGGGGATGTATTTTTAAATGCACATGACCTTGCTTGGCTTGAGGGAGATGGCGATAAACAAATAATTGCAGGGACTTAATTATATTTATATCTCATCTATAAAAATGTCAATTATAACTTCAGAGATCAGCTCCAGAACTGAGGTTTTGGCAGCCAGACAAAACACAAAAGGCTATTTTTCTCCTCAGAAAAGCCTTCTCCGAGGCACAGCCCATACCTCACTAACAGCATCACTCCTGTCTCTTCCAATCAACACAACCATTATGCCAACTGCTTCCACCTGGACAATCACCTTCAAGCACTGAAATCTGCTGGATGGACACGGTGCAGACATGAAGCTGGACCCTCACGAGAAGTGGAGCCCACGAGAAGGATGGGAGAACCCCTGTGCTCCTGCACGTGGTTTTGGTGAGATGGGGGCACCAATCCTTCAGTCTGAGTTCTGCAGATTTAGATCAAACCACACCGCGGGTACATGTGTCTGTGATGCCACATGAGGGTGCCAGCAGACTCCCAGTGTCCTATTCAAGGGCATGGTGGGCACCCCCTTGAAAGAGGCTGGTCAGAGAGCCAAAGGGATGCCCACCCACCATCCAGCCCCTTGCACACCTACAGAGGTGCCACTCAGCCCTGGACAGCCCAACCCCTACCCGGGGTTCCTTCCTCGCAGGCACAGGGAAATGATGAGAACCCTGCAACAACTGCAAAAACCTGAGCAGTCGCAAAGCTCAGCCACAATCAGTCTGTCTCTGGGAGATGTTTTAACCCCTAACACGTAGGATGATGTCTGTATCCTGCAGACAGCCTGCTGTTCCTTAATTTTGTTTAGTTTTAAGATTAAAGAGGCCCAAATCACATGCTGTCACTTCCCTCCTCTCTCTGCTGCCATCCCGAGCTGTGCAAGAGGGTTAATTGATATGAAAATAACTCTGGGGGCTGGACAGCTTTGAAAAACATATAGTATTACATTCAATACCCACAATTACAGCTTGGGGGATTCAATCACTCAAAATCTTGGGCTTTTTGCAAGTCCAAGACATGGGGCTGTCGTGATGCAGGTCCTGGACAGCTTCTAGGGTGGCTGATGGCTGCAGGCACACATTAAACAAGCACACACTGGTGGGGAGCACCTGGGGCTGGGACTGAGAGCATCCCACTGAGATAAGACACCACTGTACCTCTGCCTACCTCATGATTAGGAGAGCCACAAAGTTATCACGGGGCTGGAGCACCTCTCCTATGAAGACAGGTTGAAGGAGTTGGCGCTGTTCAGCCTGGAGAAGGTCTCTAGGGAGACCATGGAGCCCCTTCCAGTGCCTAAAGGGGCCCCAAGAGAGTTGGAGAGGGACTTCAGACAACAGCATGGAGTGACAAGGGGAATGGCTTTACACTGGCAGAGGGCAGGGTTAGATAGGACATTGGGAAGCAAATCTTCTCTGTGTGGGTGGTGATGCACAGAGTGCTCAGAGAGGCTGTGGTTGCCCCATCCCTGACTGTGGTTGAGGCCAGGTTGGATGGGGTTCCAAGCAACCTGGTCTAGTGGAAGGTGTCCCTGCCCACGGCAGGGGCTTGGAACGTGATGATCTTTAAGGTCCCTTCCAACCCAAACCTATGCTTAACAGTGGCAGAAAGGGAAGGAAGAAATGCTGCTGAGCAGACTTACCAGGGGATGCTCCACTCCACTCACTTTTCCACAAACACAAAGCCTGGAAGGGCTGAGCACACTCCTGCACCCCACAAATTCACACACTTTGGTCTAACACTCCTTCCCTCCCTCCTCCTCAAGCAGCCCACTGTGCCTGGCACTTTTTTCCCAGCTTTTTCCTGGAAACAACAGACCAGGCTCTGCTGCTGTGTGCAGGATTGCCCGGCACGGCAAAGCCCAAGGGCACAGCACCCGCCCCGTCCGGCTCCACGGCACATTGATATGCTTCCTGGAGCTCCCCTCCATAATGAAGTTAGAAGGACACCATCATCCTGCCAGGCTCCCTCCACCCCCAAAGATCAATAACTAATGCTGAACTCCAGATTTTATCTGCACTTTGCAAGGGTAACAAAATAACACCACCCTCTTTTTTTTTTTTTTTTATCTTTCCAATTACTGAATCCTTTCAAGATTGACCAGTAATTTTCAGCTCTATGAAATTTTAGGCAGTGAAGAAAGTGATGAAAATGATCTGCCAGAATGCTGAGAGAACTTCTGTGTGTGGTTTTTAGAGAAGTGCAGAAGTACAGTACAGGGCACAGAAACAGAGGCTCACCAGTACTTTATTTCTTTCCAAGAAGAAATGGCATCTTTACTAAGCTAACCCAGGGATATTTGTCTATGAAGTGCCGGTTCTTTGCACGCCCACTGTCACAGCACAGTGGCCAAGCTGGAAGAACCCTTGGAAGGAGATACCCCCGTGATTCTAGGGACTGTTGTGCCTACGATACTCCACAAATTAACCACCCCTTCAATTAAATACTCCCAGACTGTGCACCCTGCCTCTAATACAGTTAAACAGATCACTATGAAACACACTAGCTCATATTTTCCTTAGAGAGCAACCAAGAACAGACATTAAAAAAGACCCCAGCAGAGGCACAGCATGGCATTTTTAAGGTTATAGAATCACAGAATCATTAAGGTTGGAAAATACCTCTAAGACCATCAAGTCCATCACAGAGGCAAAATGCTCCATGCAAGGCATGAAGTTTTATTTTGGGTGGGATTTTCCAGCAAGGGTGAACAGTTATGAAAATCCCTCTTCCTGTGCCTGGTTCAATCCCTGCCTTTCCACCAACAGATGCTGGCCCAGCACCACCTGTGCAGGCGAGTTACACACTCCCCAAATACACACACAGGAGCAACACACACGTGCCAGAATTATGTCAACAAACCTTCTCAATTTGCTTGCAAGGAAATCTATCTCACCTTCCAGCAGTAGGCAGTGAATTTTAATCCTTTTCCCTTCCCATGGCCACGATGATTATTCCAGGCATAGACTAACGACAGCAAACCACAGTGGATATTTTATCTGCCATTTCTCTTTCCCGTGGCTAATTTGAAGATACAGATTGCAACCCACAAGTGGTTTTAAGAATTGCCATTAACACTGTTGCTGCACGCTACTGCATTTTAAACATGCTTCTAACACAATCAGAATGTCACAATTTGTAAAATCTGGGGTGATTTTATCGAGGATTGAAGCAGCAGAACTCGCTTCATCACCACAGCCCTGAGCCAGTTCATTAGTCTGATTAGCTGCAGCTACCTGTACAGAGCAGGAAAAAAAAATGCCAGAAAAGACTAGATAAATTCAAGTGTGAAGATCAAGAGGACTCTTACTCTGCCTTTCGCACTTGATTCTTCCTTCCACCTGTACTTGGCAGAGATAAAGACCCGGAGCACAGATCTTTCTGCCCTTCTGGCAGCTGCACAGCCCCTTGGCACTATCTGGGCTTCACCCACTCACAGGAATTTTGGCTAATCCCAGCAAATATGCAGCACTGTCCTTCAACCAGCAACGGGTAAGCCTGTTCCCTGGGATACAGCCTCCCCAACAGAGCTGACCCTCCTGGCTGCCAGAGAACTCCCTTCTTTACCAGGAGCAGGGGAGGAGGCTCTAGCCCACCCTGTCCCCCTTCATGGCACAAACAAGTGGGACAGACCCAGATGTGGAGCCTGCCTCTGGTGGAGGACAGGGAGGGTGTGGGTAACATCACCTCCACCCAATGCCATTTGGAGCCCGATTTGGGTCCTTTGGGGTTCTCAGTTCTTCCCCCTTTAGTTCTCATTCAGGAGCTTACACAAGAATGCCAATTTGGAGCAAAATGTCATGGCTTACACATGGTAAAAACAGACACTAAAAAAAAACTAGCCAATGAAATAAATTCACAGAATTCCTGAGGGGAAAAAAAAGACATGATGTTGCCTCTCTTCTTCAACAGAGAGTGGGCAAAAAGTCCGTTGTGGAAAAACCAAAAGGTTTCATGGCAAGTAAGGTGCCCCCACACCTGCACCCTCCACTTCAGCAGTTACAGACCTTTTCCCCAGGTAAATGAGAGGAAAGATGCTTTTGGAAGAGGAATCCTCTGGGGCTCATTACCCAGGTTCACACCTGATGGTAGGGTCCCTGGCACACTGCTCCAGCCTCCCTACGACCACAGAAATGCTGAGCCAGGGCTGTCAGAGCAGAGCTCAGCACTAGCAGAGCACAGACACCAACACTTCCCAGTGCCCTCCCGCCTTGGGAAGTGCTTACAGCAGCACAGAGCTGCTGGCGGGGGACAGCAGAGGGGTCACCTTGAGGAATGTGGGAAGAGAGAAGCATCCTGCCTGCAGGAAGCACAGGAAGGACTCACACACCACTGCTCTGGTTTAATGTCCCTACAGAGTCTCCTGCTCACCCTGGCACTGGAGCCCTGTCAGGGCAAGCACAAGGTGTTAAAGAGACCACCAGTGAGCTCGGTGGGCAGGAACAGGGCTTGCTGCAGGCACAGCCAAGTGGAAGCCAAACTCCAGGATTTGGGACATCTCAGTAAATGGAGACTCTCTCCATCCATCTCAGGCCAAACCTGCTGAGTGTGTTCCTTGCTGGGACCAGAGCTCCCCAGTTCTCCTTGTCCTCAGATACCCACAGATCACGGGGCCACAGGGCCCTTGTGCCCAGCACAAAAGCTCCACAACAGGCAGCTTTTAGATGCAACAACAAGGTGTCAAGATTCTGAATGGAGAAGAGTATTTATGGCCCTTCTAAGGGTGGTTCGCACAGAAGGCTGGAAAATTCCTTGCATATAAAAGGAATATGTCAGGGGTTGAACTTTCCAAACTGTGTAAGAGTTTTGAACAGGTCCCTGTTACACCCAGATGGGCACTGGTTGTTCACACGCCTTCCCTGGCTCGAAAGAGCTTATTTTCTCATGCAAGTCTTTTGCTCGCTGCTGCTGAATTTTCCAGGGTATTACAATGTCTGACTTCTGAGAGGGATCAGTGCCTGGGAGGGAGCTGCTGGAGGCAGGGAATGCTATTCCAGAGGCTTGCCTGACTCACCCAGCCATGCACACACATTGAGTTTCTTGTTACAGCGAATATCAGAGCAGTGAGTAGTTCAGACAGCGCTGGGAGATCAGGTCTGCTGACCCTGTGCTGAGATGAAGGTGAGGCAGCTCCTGGGGCTCCCATCCTGGCCAGGCACAGGCTCCTTCCCACCCTCTGGCAGGCTCCCCAAAGCAGCTGACACATCCATGCCTTGAGACAACAATCAGATCAATCCAGAGTCCCCTCAAAGAGGCCGGAGTGTGAGTGGCCCGGGGCAGACCTGGCGCTGCCATCAGTGCCTCCAAACACACCATGCTAAAGAGGGAGAGCAGCAGCAGAAAACCAATCTCGATCAGAGAGGAGGGAAGAGGGTCTTGGAGCCTGTCCCCAGAGCAGCTCCTGGTGCTGCTGTGAGAGCTCAGGCACGTTCCCTGCTCCCAGGAGAATGCAGTGCTGCCAATGCTTGCTGCCGGGAGCTCGGCGGCTGCTGTAGCGGGAATGCGAACAGCTCCCCGAGAGACAGAGCAGGATCATTTATTTCCACTGAAAGGAATGGCCATAACAGTGAAAATAACCCTCAGCTCGTTTTCACAGAACTGTACAAGCGATGATGAAACCTCATCTCTTTTGTGAAATATATGGAGGGAAATTCCTGGAGATCCTGCTTACTCTGAGCTACACCACCGGAGGACGAGCAGTCCTCACTCAGCTTCAGAACTCCAGCCTCCCTGAAATCCCATTGGAGGGGGTTAGCACCTTAACTCCTGATGTTTCAGCTTAACTGGCCTTATGCCCAGCTTAACTAATGCCAACCACCTCAGTACAAACCTGCTGCTTCCCAGCAGCCTCAGCACAACTAGCTCCACAGACTTCACTCTCTCCAGGGAGCTTGACAACAGTTCGACCAAAGAGAAGTCATTACACTGACCAGAAAAGCCATTTCTAACAAGAAAATCCATGGGCATGGGGCATTCCATGCCAACCAGCCCTTCTGCTGCAGCCTGCAGGACAGAGTATTTAGCCACCAAATCATCACAGTGCCTCTGATTTTTGGCTGTGCTCCCCATGCAGAAGCTGCCACACACTGGAAGGTCTGAGCTCCCACTGTCTCTTACCTCTATGCCTGTTGGTCGTCTTGTCAAACATTAGCATGGCGTCCTCTACCTGCAAGACAAAGAGGGGAGATTTGTGCTTTAACACACTGCTGGCACATGACACACACACACTGGGGAGGGGTACACAGGCAGGAGTAGCCTCCTCCATGGAGCAGATCTCCTTGACTTCAGTCGCCTTGTTTTAGAAACCTGTTGCTTTCACCCCCCATCCTGGCTGACATCTGATCCTAAAATGGAAAAGCAAACACTAGAAGTGTTCACCCTAAAAAGCCAAGTATCTAAGCAGTTTTTCCATCTCACACTGATCCTTGGCCTTGCCTCATTTTCCTTTTGCAGGGAGATAAGGAAGGGCCAAGAGAGGAACTGTGGATGCAAATCAAGCCCATGATTTCTCCAAATTAGAGTCACTGTCTTGGCTGAGAGTTAGGAGGTTAGGAAGAGGTATGAGCAGGGTAAAATCTGGTCAGCCAAGAAAGGTATTCAGAGGTTTTCAAAGGGCTTCTGAAAAGCTGGAGGAAAGAGGGGAGCAGGAGGGGGGAGAAAGTTTAATTCGCATCAGGCTCAGCATTTCCACTTCAGAAGAGAGATGACTGATGAAATGTATTGAAGTGCAACCAAATTGCTTTCAACTTTCATTAGGATTTGCATGATTTATTCCACCTCCATTTAATCTGTGCAGCCACACCTAAAATTTTACACTTATTGCAGGAGGATGTTGTGCTGGGGTTGATTTCCCAGCGTTATCACACTTTGGGCTGTTGCTCTGCAGTGGCAGGAGGGTCCCACACACCACTGGACATGTCCTGGGCAGGCTCTGAGAAGAAATTACAGACTTGCAATTCCCTGTTTTAAACTCAAGGCTGATGAAAACCTGTAACCACTGAATTGCAGGTGTTGCAGGAAGGAAGATATTAGGGAAAAGGTTTTATCCTTTACAAGACTCCACTGTTTGCCTCGGGATGTGTCTGGGCAGTAATCTTTATGTACTTCCCTGTGCTTATATTCTGGCTTTCTACAGATCATTTGTTTTAGCTAAGTGAATTACAAGGCAGTTACACACTCTCATCACCTCACATACTGCCACCGACGGGTCCACCTGTCCCCTCAACTGTCCTCTTAGGCAGGGGACAAACATTCAGCCTAAATCTGTGCAGAATTACCCTGTCAGCCTTGGCTGGGCAGGTGGTAAACACGATCTGAACCTCTCTTAACTACAGGCCTGAAATACATTCCAGGAAATAGTGAAAAAATACAGCGCAACAAAACCTTACACAGTGCTTAAAAATCTATCTGAAAACCTGTCTCTGGTTAACTTGTTCTTAACTTTTCAGTCAGAATGGTTTGCAAAAAGTGTTAGCCATGGCCTGAAACACTGCAGAAAAGCAAATCTCCTGATCCCCATCTTGACTGAGACCTAAAGACGCTGATGCAGTGAAAAATCCAAAGCCCATTAAGCATGGAGCCGTTTGTCCTGCTGTCTGTCTTCCCTGCGAGGAGGAAAACTCACCAGGATGAGCAATCCCAGGAGGGAGATAAGAACGGCTCTGCCCTTCACCCTGCCACCGCTGCTTATCTCTGCTCCAGGGTTACGTTTGCTCAGCAATCTTTATTTTTCATTCTCACAGGTCTTGGCCTCACTGGAACCAAAAATTACATGTTGCACCTACCGCTGTTTCCCAGGGCATCGCGGCTCGCAGTGCCTGGACCCAGCATATGCTGGCCACTCTCTGTCCCCACTCCATCACTGCCACAAAAGGTTTAACCTGTGACTCTTCTCGTGTAACTTTTCTGCCTCAAATCCCATCCCAGAGCCCAGAGAGCTCTTGGATGGCCAGAAGCAGAGACCCAGCAGCCAAGGGAAGTCCCATGTCTCCCAACCAAGAGGCTGTTGCTGTGTGCAGGCTCTCCAGGCTGGACCCACTCTGAAAGGGCTGTCCTGCCAAAATGACACCTTCTCCCGCGAGGACATTAGTGGGGACTTCAAAAAGGCTGCTGTGTTGGTGTTAGGAGAAGACACATCAGATGAGCCACAACATGACTCTGCCCTCACTTCAGCATGGCCATGTCTCAGCCCAAGATCTCCAAATGCCCTGGGCTCAGCTGCTGCACAGCTCTGAACCTCTTGTGCAGCCACATCCTGCTCCTCCAAGGGCTGCCAGAGCAGAACACGGACTGAGCACTGGAGGGTGAGGGGCTCTGGCCATACTGGGATCTGCAGTTGCATTCCCTTCTCCCACCTGTCCAACACAACACATCTCCCCGGTGGATACACATCCTCTGGGCAAACACCACTTTGTGCCATGTGTACCAAGGCCCCGCTTTGCTGGAATGATGATCTTGGCAGAGATCTCTTTTATGCAAATAAATCCTTATTAGCAGTAACAAGCGCAGGCTAATCCGGGAGGTTTCCAGTGTGCTGGCTGGGACCCTGAGGAGCACAGGAACCCTGGAGCAGGCGCTTCACCCCTCCAGCACTGGCACCTACCTCTGGGATCAGGACCAGGCACCAGCCCCCCTGCAACAGAGTCAGCCCTATCAGTCCACATATGAAACCTGCACGGGGGAAGCAGCTCTGCAGCTGAGTTCAGACATGGCCCGAGTATGCCTTGAAGAAAAAATAATCAGTGGGGTGTTCTTTGAGCCAGCTGGTGCCCTTTCAACAATGTCTAATTGGTTATCTTTTCTCTTTCCTAAGGTCAGAACATTTTATCTCCGTCTCTGCCCTTTCTGAGCTTACCCCACCCTGCGTTATTTTTTAGGGCAGCCATTGTAGCAGAAGAATAGCCTCTTTCCTCCATAGTCCGGTGACACAATGAGACTTCTTGAAACCTCCTGAATAGATAAAGTGCAGCGGCAAAAGGAAAATTCTATTAACGCTTTGCAAAATAAAACATCTAAGAGCTAGTTAGACAAGCAGGAGAAGAAAATCAATATGGAGAGGGCAGCACGCTTAGAAAAACTTTTCACCAGTCGCAAAAAGGTGGCGAGGGTATGGGAGGGAGGGGGGGAAGAAACTTATTAATGCAGAAAACCCATCAATGGTATGGAAATCTGGCAGAACAGCAAGAACTCAAACTAGAAGAATTTGAATATACAAAGGGCTGAATAGAATGAGCAAACCACACTGCCTCACACACACAGCCCGTTTCTCACGGTTCTCTGTGAAGCAAACACAAGCGGCTTGTTCAAGTTTTCATCAAGGAGAAAGAAGGGACACAGTCAAGGTAACCGGCAGTAAACCCTGTAGTAAGCAAATTGATCCCTGTTTTGGGGGAAGGGAAACAAAACAACCCACAGCCGAAACTCAAGTACATTCAGGAGCTGTGGCTGCCCGAGTTAACCCCCTCCTCCAGCCCCACGCTCTCTTGTCGCTCGGAATTTTAAAGAGGCTCAACTGCAAGTTTTCCAGGTCTCAGCTCAAAACACGCAGCTCACACCTTGCTTACAAAAAGCCAAGGAAGGTTTTTCCAGGGATAGAAGCAGGACTGGAAGATGGAATTGCCACCTGCAAGGCTTGGCCATCACCCATCACGTGCTGCTGGGTGGACCCTCAGTCAGCCCATTCTCTGGGCATGGTGAAACCAGCCCCCAAAAGCCTTGGATTCCCCAGTGCAGGTGTGGGAGGCTGAGCCACCTCCACTCAGCTGGCAAAACCTCAATCTCTTTTAGATGTAGTATGGCTTCATAGGAAGGCTTAAATGAGCTGATTAATCTGGATTGATTCTGGGCATTAAATGAGTGTGCATTATAAAATGAACAATCTTAGCACTCAGGGTAAATAAAAAAAAGAAAAAAATTTAAAAAATAGAAGAAAACAAAGACTTGCCAACACCAGTTACAAATGGACACTTAAGCCTCACAGACTCCCCTGTCCCAGCACAGCCCATACATACAGCCAATGCAGACCCAGTTTCTTACATAAAGCCCAACTAATGGGCTTCAGTTTATTTAACTTCTTTTTTTTCCAATCCACTTGGGGCTCTGAGAAAAGGAAGGACTCTACCACTTCATTACTCACTGCCTGGAAGGAGGAATAGGGGAGAATAGGAGGATAGAAAAAAACCTGGAGGAGCCAAAGGCTTTAATAATCCTAACAGTTTCCAGGGTTATTTAAAATATGCCCAACCAGTTCACAAAAGGCTACACAGAGATAAATGTATTTGATTTTCTTCCACTTTAACGGAGGCATACATTTAAAGCAACAAAACCAGGGTGACCTAAATAAAATGACTATTAATTGTGCTCAGAAAGGCTCTGAATTTAATGCAAGTGATCTAGCCCAGCACAAGAACACACAGGATTCTCCAGTCACAGCTCCCACTCTCCTCTTTGGGAGTTTCAACTCCTCTTTTCCATGGGGCAGCAGGAGCCGATCAGACCCAGCACAGCCCATGGCCACTCACACTGTAAGGAACAGGCTGAGTGCCCTGCAAAGCCCAGCAGTGGCTCCAGAAGATTCTGGAGGATGGTGCTCCAGAAACTGGAGCACAGTGCTGCCACAACAAGTAGAGGTGACGAAACCAGGATGTTTTCTGGAAAACTTTACACCTCATCCTGTATTTCTCCAACAGCCTGCATGGACCTGGCAGACCCAAAAGATGCTCCATGGACACACACCTTGTGAAGCCAACATTCATGTACAAGGGGTCTCTGTGCACAGGAGCAACACCAGCCACCACTCCACATCTCTATGTTCTGTTTTTAACATTTGAATCAAGTTTACTCACTGAGCAAATCCTCCACAATGAAACTACCATAACTACATCGAGTGGACACACAGCAGCCTTTATGCCTCACGCTCCTTATCCAGCTCAGGAAGGTTTTTCCTGATCCAAACCACGAGTTTCCAACACATCCAGAACAGGGCAAGATGTTCCTGCACTCCCCCCGAGTGTCTCCCCAGGATAGAGGGGTTGTTTCCAAGGCTCCCAAGCAGATTTGGCACTATGTTCTCCATCCTTCCAACACAAAGAAGAATTAGGGCAGAGAAATGGAAATGCACCTGCAATGGAACACAGTGGCAATTCCACCTGAGTACAGGGAGGGAAGGAATTACTGAAGCACAACATTCAGCCCCACACAGTTGGGTTGTGCCTCTACGCCCTCAATCCCTGACCCATGAACTTTACAGGTCTATCACTACTTCTGGTCTCCCAAGAACATTGTGCTGGATGTTCTCTTCTAATTCCTCAAATTATTTAATCCACACTGCACAACTCCTCCAATATTTTGCTTTCTGAAGCAGAAAAACCTCTTAGCTGCTAGTAAACTGTCAGGTGCTGTTATTTTAAATGCGCATGTGAAATCTAAGAGCTGGCAACTGGTTCCTGCAGATTTACAACCTCCCCCCACATAAATTAAGACAAATGCCTATCGCATGCCAGACAGTTTGAAATGGTTCCCCTACACCAGCCCTCTGGGCTTGATTACAACAGAATTAAACAAAGAAACAAATACTTGAACCTTTTCCCCGCTTTCTGTCACGCACACTCCTGTCCTCCCTGCACGGCTCTGTCCCTTGCCCTAAGGGACCCCCCAAGCACCCCAATCATCACCCAGCTGCCTTCAGCACTGTGCCCCAGGATGCACAACCACACCAGAGCACAGGACCCCAGCCCAGAGCGTGGCTGCTCCCTGTTCCACCACCCCACCACGCTCATCTCATCCTGGCCAATGCTCCAGGAGCAAAGCAGGCACCTCCATGCTGGCAGCACTCCTCCAGCCCCATGAGGCAGCCCCGGCTCCCGACTGCCTGGTGAGGGATTCACCTCTTCTGTGGACCAGGCATGATTTGGGCTGTGCTTCCTGGGGGTTGGAGGCACAGGGAGAGGTCCCTGGTTGAGCTCCCAGTGTGCCACGGTGATGACTCCCCAACCGTGGGCTGACATATGCACCCTGATAACAATCAATGCCATACTGTGCAAGCACAAATTCCAATGCTAGCAATTTTTCCCCCCAGCAGTCAAGGCTTTAAAAAGTCTTCTTCAGCAATTATAGCTAATAAAACTACAATTTCATTCAACACACACATATCATTGTAACTAATTTTGCTCCATCAGGGCTGAAATTAAAACAGTCATTCAATCACGTTAATCTCAGGGCTTGCTCACCAGCCGTGACATGGCAAAGAGCATCCCCAGTGCTTGCCAAAAAGCACTGTGGCTACTGTTGGACTTCAAAATGCTCCTGTGAAACACGAATGTGTTACTCAACACTTACTCTACCAAGGGGGATGTAAGAATGACTAATGCTCTCCAGAAAAAACAGCTTTCCACAGCAGGACAAATTAAACATGACTCCATAGACGACTTCTCATTAATTCCTACTCTGGCATTAATAATATGAAGCATTGATGAAAGCAAAGCTCTGCCATGCTCGCATCAAGTTATAAACCACGTGAGGATTCCTGGAGTGTTCCTTTACCTGCTGTCTTGACTGAGAGCTTCCCTTGGCCCCACCAGATTTCCAGCACACATTATTCAACACCACCAATGGGGAACACAAAGTTCTTGCAAAAAAAATACCAAACCAAACCCCAACCAACAAATGAACAACTCAGACACATAAAGACAATTCTTTTTTCAGCATCAAGGGCTGCTGTGCCACGGCAGGTCCCGCAGCAGAGAAGAGGGTGAGAAGAGGAAGGGAAAGAAGGCAGGCCAGTGCCATAAGATAACCTTCAAAAAGCAGAGTGGTTGGCACTGGATAAACTCCCAGGGACATTTCTCCCAAATGGATAATACACCCACACAGCCAGGACCAGCACCAGGGAGAGGCACTGGGGTCTCTGCAAGGAAATGGGACACAGACCAGACCAAACCAAACCAAACTCTGGGAGGCAGCTCATCACTCCTCATCTCCCAGTTAGCTGCAACACCACTTACTTCAGGGATGTCTTTCACTATGGAAATCAAGCTGAAGACAACAGTGACACAGAAAGCCAAGCAGACCATCACAGAGCTCCCCTCTCCCAGCTGCAGGGCACGTATTGCTCGCTGTGCTTTTAGGGGAAAGAAAAGCAGCCTCGTCAGAGCAGAGCAAGCCCCAGGCTGGGGTGATCTCTGCAATCAAGTCCCGCAGCCAGGTCTAATTGCCCAGAACAATCCATGCCCGCTGGCGCATGGGCAGCTGTCCCCTGGGTCTCCTTAGCCTGACGGGAAAATAGGCTCCAGTGCTGCATTTCTGAGATGGAATAAGAGAGTCAGAGGAGATGACATGAGGCTGTGGCTTGGAGAGTGCGCAGGAGCCAAAGAGACAACCCTGCTCCTCCACCCCTCTCACAGGCTGTGCTGCAGCTAATGGACCTCCAGCTGCAGTTCAGTGCTCTGAGATCCCTGGGGAAGAGGGTACAGGGGGTACACACCCTGCAGCAGGAACTTGAGACTCCACTCCATAAGGAACAGGCTAAGCACAACTTGCCAGATTCTATGCTGTTACAGCCCTGTGTTGATGAGAACTGCACAGGAGCAGAGTCTTGCTGAGACTGGGCAGAGACGTGGCACTTCCCAAAGGCTCACAGCCTTGGTGTCTCCGAGGACAGCAGCAGGTCCCAGAATGCCACTACCCAGGACCTCCTACATGCCTGAAATAGCTCTGGATGGTGACAGATGACAAATGTCATATAAGCAAAGCAAGTGCTGCCACGATGACCCGTTTTGTATCACTGACCTGGCCGCAAACAGATGTGCCACACCAGCTAAAACCAGTCATTCAATCTGCAACTGGGGTTAAATCAAGGAGCTCCCGCTGCCACCCTTTGCCAGAGAGGCAAGAACACAATCCAGTTCCAAACATCTGTGGGAAAGCATCCAGACTCCCTTACAAACATTTAATTCACCCTGCATCAAAACATCCTTGTGTTTTACCCATCGAACAGACAAGGAAGAGGGTGGGACTAGAAGGGAAATTGAGTTACAGGCACTTTAGTGACCCGAACATGGCCCCAGAGCCAGCCACCATCCTGGAACTCTGCCTTCCGTTCCCTGCTGGCGTCAGGAGATCCACCTCCCACTCTCATCCTTCTCCATCTGTTTATTTGAATCCCCCATCTCCCTGTACATGTGCACATGCACATACTGTGCATAATTTTCTACAAACTTCCCCAACAACTGAGTAACTCTGGAACAATGTTTTTTCGTGGGACCCACAGCTGAATGAAGAACCTGAGCTCCATCATCCTGCTCCAGCCCTGCCTGCCTGAAGGAGTCACCACCAGATAAAAACCCAAGGCAAACCCACACAAACTACTTTTTAAATGCACACACCGTAATTTTTATCCTTTTGGTGCTCACATGGGAGCTGTTAGGCTTTACAGGTTTAAGCTTCTGATGCTGAAAGGCAGGAAAGCTTCTGTTCTTTGGAAAGCAAATGCTGAGAGCTCCATGTACCCACATCGCTCAACCGAGGCTTAAATATATCAAATATCCCAAGTCAACAACACTCAGGCTCAAGGGAGCTCAGCTCCTTTAGTCCCGCAGGTGCTCTCAGGCCAGTCTCCCCATCCAGGTAAATGCCCAGAGGATGCTGCAGGGTGGGGAGAGGACCCCTCTCCTCCCCAGCAGCGCGATGCCATGGCACTGGAGGAACACTGCTCCTTCAGCACTCCAGCCAGCCAGGTGCGAGCCGGGCTGTGATTTTACTTTCACGGAACATTAGCCGCCGTCAGCAGAAATAATTCTTCCTCCCTTCACGGTGCTCGTTTGCATATTAGTGCTGCAAAGTTGCAATCTGTTTTCTTTTCCAAACAATACTTCCGAGGTGCTGCCCACCAGGCCTGGCCAGCGTGGGTTTTGGAAAGGCTGAGGCTGTTTCAGCCCCAGACAGAGGAGAGGCAGCTTCCTCTCCTGATGGGTTTTAGGCACGCTGAGCAACACCAGCACCTGAAAAGCCAAATTTAAACACAGGTCCTCCTTTCTGGCTGCAGCAGGAGGGATGCTGTCATTTCATTTAATTACAGCGTCGGTACAGACTCTGCCTCTCTCCATGCTTTGCTGCAGCCACAGCACCCAAGTGCAGAGGAGGCTGCCAAGTTGATCACAGGGATGGGGCACCTCTTCCATGAGGAAAGGCTAAAAGAACTGGGATTGTTTGGCCTGGAAAAGGGAAGGCTTTGGAGTCTCTTCCAGACCTGAAGGGAGCCAGTGAGAAAGATGGAGAGAGACTATTTACAAGAGCATGAAGCGACAGGACAAGGAGGAATGGCTTTACACTCACAGAGAGTAGGTTTAGATGAGATGTTAGGAAAAACTTCTTCCCCGTGAGGGTGGGCAGGCCCTGGCACAGGTTGCCCAGAGAAGCTGTGGCTGCCCCATCCCTGGAAGTGTCCAAGGCCAG
>JAWWEE010000048.1:1093649-1193557 GCA_035221455.1 Xenops minutus | reverse complement strand
GGTTGCCCAGAGAAGCTGTGGCTGCCCCATCCCTGGAAGTGTCCAAGGCCAGGTTGGACGGGGCTTGGAGCAACCTGAGCTAGTGGAAGGTGTCCCTGCCCATGGCAGGGGGTGGAACAAGATAATCTTTAAGAGTCCATTCCAACCTAGGCCATTCCGTGATTCTATGAATAACCCGTGGGTTTTCATCAAGTGCCCCAAAGCCATACAGTGAAATCCACCCCAAAGCCTCCCCTGCTGTTGAGAATACTGAGAAAAACTCTATTCACAAGAAACCCAGGGTGTTTTCACAGATGCCTTTGCAGCAGAGTCCCAGGGCAGGCTGGACTCAAGGATACAGATCTGATTAAGAGACATCCTGAGCAAAGTAACAGGATCAGGTTTAAAGAGCTTCCTGCTGCCCTTTCGTAAATACCTGCTGAATAAGTGTGAAGATAAGACAAGGATTGCATTTCGAGGCTTCCTGATGCATGAAGGGCTTTTTTATTGCCCAGAGCTCAAAAAAAAAGGAAGGATGAACAATTGCCACAGCCAGCTAAAGGCTCAGCTGCAGAATCAAACTGCAGTTTATTAGCAAAGGAAAACTCATCTAAGTTCCCTTTGACTGTAATGAAAAAAAGTTTCATTTTATTTCCTGCTGGATCCTTTTTCCTTTTATTGTTCTTCTCATATACTAGCTTGCATATTAAGGAATCCTTTTCCAGGGCTGTTTTGTTCTAAACAGAATTCTCCTCTCTTGTATTTCAACCCCAAATCAAAGACAGCTTCTCCCTCTATGTTTAGGGATTTTTTTAATTCATGGAAAAAACACTGCCAAACCTTGCTGTGACAGGTGTTGCATGTTGCTGCACTCAAGAAGGTGCCAAATTGTTGGGGTCCAAGCCCACCCTCTACCCCTTGACCCCCAGAAGACAGAGGACGGTGCCTGGACTGGCTCTGCCAGCACAGCTCACTCCAAGTCCTTGACCCTGTGCATCCTGCACACAAGCTGAGTGGTCAGAGAACTGTACTCACACTAAACTCATCACCCTGAAGATTTATCATTTTTTAAAAAGTATTTTTAGGGTGTTGGAGCAGAGCTCCACCTCTCCTCACACAGAGACACACTGCCTGCTCTGGCAGATCCCAGTGCTGATGCACAGCAGGCAAAAGTGATTTTCTCATTGCCACAAATTAATGATAAAACCAGGAGAAGACAAGTGCCTGACTGTGCTTTCACAACCTGCTTGGAAACACCAGAGATCTGCTCGGGCACTGGAACACCCAGAGCTGGGAAGGAGGATCTCCCTGTGCTTACAGCCCCTGCACATCCCTGCACCACCCGCGCTACAGGGCGTTCAACACAGGAGAAACAACCTACACGAAGCACTTGCTCTGATTTCTGCTGTTCAGGGGTTTGGACTCTTCTTTACCTCTCGAAACACACCAGTTAGTCGTGATGAGAGCAGGAGCCCAAAGCCACTTGAGGGAATGAATCTTTTAAGGCTGTTCAGGGCAGAAATCATCATTACAGTAACTGTGTCGGGAATCGCCACCGCTGCCCTGGCACCCACAGTCCCAGGGCTTTACACACGAGGAGCAGGGGATGTGAAATGCCACTCTGATCACTCAAGGACCTCGGGACACTCTCTGCAGCCTGGCCCTTTCATCTGAGCTCAGACGGGCTCCCAGGCTGGGATTTTAATGTCCCAGCTCGATTCTATTCCCTGCAGCTCCACCCCTTCCCACTCTCGTCCGGTGAGGCTCCTGAGCGTGCAGCAGTAAATGCTGGGAAAGGCAATCCTCCAGGAGAGCAGGCTATTAAGGCTGAATACAATATTAAAAAGAAAGCAATTAGCAGTGCTGCTGTGCTGGGCACAGCCACTCTCCCATCCCAACCCTCCCTGAGCCCTTGGATGTGCATCCTGCTCTGCCCCGGTGTCATCCTGTTTGGAGAGGGATTGAACACCCAGGAACAACAGGTATTGGTGGGGAAATTGAGTTTCACGCATGTCAACAATGCAAAATCTCATCAGCTTGACAGAGTCTCACCCAGGCATCTGAAACTAAGGTTCAGCTGCAATTTTTAATTACCCCTGGACGGCACAGGGATTACAGGAATAATCACTGTACCCAGAATCCTGGAAGCACATTACTCCTCTTTTAAAGTCTATTTCAGAAGAAAACTAGGTTTTCTGTTGTGAGAAGGTTTTTTTGTTGAAGTCATTCAGCCTCCTGCAACTACTGACATCATCAAAGTGATTTCTATGAGAAAGAAGTAATTTCCTTTAGTTTATAAATGGAAATTAAAGAAAGAATTCTACTCCCCCACACTTATTGTCCATATAACAGGGATTCAAGGCACAGGCAGAGGGATAACGGTCCATACAAATGCAAGATGGTTGAATAATTCTTTACACGTGAAAATGGCCCAAAGTTTTCCAAAGCTGCCATTCCCATCTGCCTCAGACCTGTGGTGGGCACATGCATGGGACATGTCTCTTTTCTCCTGTCTTCCCCAGAGCTCCTCAGTGCCCAGATCTTGCCTCCCCCCAAACCGCTCACGAGGGAAGCTCCCACCTTTTCACTTCTTTTTCTCTCCAGGCTCTGAAGAACAATCCCACCCTCCCTCCTCCCCCTCCACAGGGCCCAACAGCTGCCTTTGAACGGTTTGTTTGAAACCCCTTGGCTTCAAACACTTTTTATTTCTTGCCCAAAAGCTATTTGAATGGATTATGTCCCAGTGATGAATCTCTCTTAGAAACGCGACAAGAGCCTCTTGAATCATGGCAAACAGGCTCACTAAATCAAACAAACGGCAAAAACGGGCAAAGAGAGGATTTGGGTGTTAAGAATGAGGTGACAAGTCCACACATCAATCCCTCCTGACTGACAAGATGTCCTTCTGAGATGGAAGAGAGATATTTTTTAACCCTGCTTTCCTGACTCCACGTTATTATACCAAAATAGCGCCAGATACAATAATTAAGCTGCGATCTCGGTGGATTGTTCACAATGATAATTCCACCTTTTTTGTAATTCAGCTTCAAATAAACCCCCTTTGTTCTGTCTTATTACACAGATTCTGGTATCATTCAAGTATATTAACTGTAGCCTATTACTGTCACACAAAAATGCTCCCTGAGCCATAGCAAAAGGCTCCCCAGACAAAACTTTATGTCATGTTAATCCAAGCTTTAATAACGATGAGGATATATAACTGTATTCTAATTGTGCTTTGTGTTTCTGCATACAAAACCCAAAAAAAATATCAAAAGTGACAGAGACAGCCTTCTTCCAAATGAGTACCAGCTTCTCGCTGGGATGGCTCTGCCTCCCTCCCTTCCCACTAAAAACAGTGGTGAGCAATTCCAGCCAAACCCCAGCTCATGCCAAACCCGAGCCTAAGGCACAGAGGGAAAGCTGGGCTGGTGGTGCTAAGTGCTGCGGCTGCTACTGCAACAGAAATTAATACCCTCTAAAATAGCACTTAAACAGGGATAATCAGTATTATGGAAATTGTACATGTTTAATTCTTGAGTGTCTGCTGAAAACATTGCGTGATGAAGGACTGTGGGAAGCAGAGCGTTCATTTTGTAGCCAAGGCTTAAAATAGGCAAAGGAAAAAAACACGGAGAAAGAAAAGGAAAGAAAAATAACCTGGAAACAAGCACTGAAAAAACTCACAAATTTATAATTGGGCATTTCCAAGTGCCAGCTGCAAGTTGGGAAATAGATTTGAGAGAAAGCAGAAGGATCTGTCCCACCTGACAAGGTTGATGCAAATGTTCTCTACAGTCTTTTGCTCGTGCTTTTGCTAACCCAGTTTTAAGTGCACTAGAAATTAGATTTATCCCCACCCATAAGTAAGGTTACAGTGCTGATCTCGCAACCAGATTCACGGTGGGCTGGAGCAGCTGGATTTTAACCTTGCTGTTCAGCTGGAGGACACAGGCCCTTTGGACTCCTCCCTGTCCTCACACTCTGCTCATTTTCTACTACAATCCTTCCCATTTCATTCCTGTAAAATTTGGTCCAGTGCAGTAAATTCAAAGCTAACCCAATGAGAAATAAATAGTATCAAAATAAGCAGGGAGGAGGAAAGAAGAAGCTGTTATCGGTGTGATTTTGCCTTAAACCTGGAAAACTTCATTGGATGTTAAAAAACTAAAGAATAGTTCAGATAAAACTAAAGGAGGACACTATGACAAAATTTGGGGGTTACTCCTGAAGACCCCACACCCACTGAACACAGACAGGTCAGGCAGGGCTGGGGCTCAAGGAAAGGAAAATTTCATTTCTCAAACTCTGGCATTTTAATGACTGTCACTGGTGCAAAGCTCCACACAAAGGGCTACAGAGATGCTGCAATGGACTTAGCCCAGAAGTATCAGAAAAACACCAGCTCTGCTCCTGCCTTTCCACGGGACCCTTGGGGACACCAGTGCACACCTATGGGCACCAATGTCTCTGTATGACCCTGCACCAGCACCCACACAGTTCAATAACTGGTGTTACTGGGATGTCAGAAGCAGCATGGGAAAGCAGTGAAGCTCAAAGAGAATGGGAGAACGAGGCAGATGGATTTACCTTGGAAAATAAAAGAACACACTTAATACCCTGAAAAGTTACATTCTCCTGGTTCCTCTTTCACTGGGACCCAGACGTTCCACAACTCACCATCTCCCAATCACACAAGGCACTAAAAATCCACCAGATCTTCAATATAATACAGCAAAGGATTCATTAACCTGCTGACACTGCAGCCTCCTGGTTCCATATTTTGAGGCTGTTTTCTACAACATGTTTCAAAAACGAAAATGAACAGTCTTGTGTAAATCACAAGACTCCAGAAACTGGAGTATTCCGAAGAAAAAAAATAAATCACTGAACAGCCTGAAACTCTTGATAAATTGTGAAATTTGGCAGCACCCATCTGACAATGTTTATTTTTTCCCCCAAAGTTGTTCTATGCTCAACATTAGATCAAAACAGTTTTCTTTGGCAGACACAGGTTCTGCTCTACACTCCCCTTCTCCCTAACACACCATATGGACCGTTCTTAATGAAATATATTTAGAAAGGGATAGTGAACCAGCTCAGCACTGGTTCTCTACAAGTCAGGGACTGAAAAACATCATGAATTTTTGGAACTATCACTTTTGATTTATAAGTCCTTAAAAGTGCAGTCAGTAAGCCCAGATTAAAATACCAAATAAAGCTTTGGTGATAGAAAACACACACACACATATATATGAAGTAAAATTGCTGCTATTTTTACAAGCTGCCTTTAAGTAGCACAATATAAAGAGCCCAGTGAAATGAGAAAAACTGGCTTGGACAACTTCAATACAGAAGAGATAACATGACATGCATTTATGAAAAAATGAGAGGTGTTTTCCTCTGCAGTGAGACAGGAAGGGCTTTTCCAAGATTTTTAATATGCTCAGAGTGTGGTACAATGCAAAGGTCTATCAGGCTGCAAAGGAAAACTGTACAGTGACACAGAGAGGGGTGAACTCACAGGACGTTTACAGGATGGTCAAGGGGAGCTGGAGCCAAACCCTAGGGCAGCTCAGCTCAGCCTCCAGGAAGGCACTGGGCACCAAACACAGAAGGGCAAAGGAGAGTCTTTTCTTAGAATGACCAAATTATCTGCCCAGAGCCCAGCACCTCCCTTGGGATTTCTAGTGACTTAAAGGAAATCTGCCAGTAATCCCATCAGCAGCAAGAAGGCAGGAGCCTCTGCAGCACAACAAATCTTTTAAGGAGCAAAGTGCTTTTATTTGGGGGGAAAGATCAGTGTCAAGTCACTTTTAGTTCTGCATTTCCTCTCCCTCTTCCTTTCCTGCTCCTGGAGCAAGAGGCAGGACGGACAGGCATTATCTAAAAAAAATCTTGCAGCGTAATGTCAAGATCGATATGTTGACCTAACAAGTAATGCCAGCTTTAGTAGTGTCTTAATGATGTGATCATTATCTCCTTACCTGAGTGCAGCAGCACTTAGCACATGGGCCAGCAGGAAAGCTGAGGACTATCCAGTGCAAAAGACCACAAACACTTCCATACACACACAGATTCCCTGCATTTGGCATCTCCAGGGGGGAAAAAAATTAGCTACCCATGCTCCTGAACATCCACAATAGGCTCAATTAACCAGGCACAGCAGAACAGATACCACTGTCATGGAGAGTTGTTGTCTCCCTCTGGGAAGTGCAGCCTTACAGGTCATTTGTTTCAAAGTCTCCCAGATTTGCTTCAGCGGCTCAGAGATGCCTGGAACTTGAGCAGAGCACAGAGGTAGCAGGGAGAAGGAGGATGCCAGTCTGCAGCCCTTGGTCTCTGACTAAGCATACCTGGATGGGATGACCCCAGTGGGTTTGCTCTCCTTCCTCCTGTATTTCTGGGAAATATCGAGTATTTCTGTTAACACATGATCACACTATAAGCCCTGTCTTGCCTGGCTGATGTATGCAAGACAGCTTGGAAGACTCACACTTTCCAAAAACATTGGGTTTGCAATGAAATGAAGTCTTGGCCACATTTTAAAGTGTTTTACTTTGCCCTCACAATTGTCACAGATCAGTCAGTACCTGCCCCAGCCACCCACCACTCCTGGTGCCAGCCCTCAGCTCCAGCACAGCAACACTGACCACCTGCACCATCAGTCTGAGGGCCTTGGAAATTTCCAAGGAATGAGGCTGCAAGTGTCCAACAACGTCAAAATTACACAAAAAGCTCCAAGAAAAGCCCTTTGCAGCTCTGCAAAGAGCCAACAGAGAGAAAAGCCATCCCCTAACCATGGAAGAATCCTCCTGTGGCAACTGCCTCCAGCAGCAGCTGCCAAATGCAAAACAAAAGACACAACCAGCATCAGAACAGCTCCTCTCCTATCACCAACCTACAGCCCCCACCAGTCCTGCTGGTTTGCCTGCAAGTTTAATGTGCTTGAAAGGCTGAAATTTGTATCTGACACTGGAGCATCCATCCTGCTCTCTGAATGAGCCATGGGTGCCAGTGTTGCCAAACATGGGAGGGTGTGGGTAAACACCTACAGATTAGCAGGAACACGATGGGGTTTCTATCCATTAATAAGTGATTCCAAAGCACCCCCAAACCCAAGAGAAAACAATGTTCTCTCCTCAAAAACAGGAGCTGGAAGAAAATCCATTCTCCACAGGTAGCTCCTGTTGGTCTCAGCAAGAGCGAAGGCAGGACTACACAAGCAGGAATCACAGAACCATTTGGGTTGGAAGGTACCATAAAGATCATCTTCATTCAACCTTCCACTAGAACACGGAGGCAGCCCCGAAGTTGGCACTGAGATGCTGTGATTTGTCTGTCTCCAGGGACAGACCAGGCAGACATGCCACTAAGACAAAGCACACATAAACAGATCTCAAGACTGAAATGTGTGATTTTTGGTCTAATTCCAAGAAACACTACCTGGTGTGAAATACCTCTTTCAGTCGCCTTCGCTGGCTCTCCCTGGACAGCGGCAGATAAAGAGGCAATTTATCACCCACTGAAGGCTGTGTGCCACACACTATCTGTCCTCCCCAAAGCTCTCCAGGAGCCCTGTGGTTCACAGGCTGACCTCCCTCCTGCCCCCGAGGTACCATAGCAACATGAAATTAGCACGCACACAACTGCTAAATGAATAATTTACTGATTTCATAAGAACCTGACTTGCAATTTATAGTTCTATTATCTTTTATATCCATGTCTTAACTCCTTTTGTAAAAAGGCTGCAATCAAGCTAAATAACATTTGAAAATCTAATAAGCACATTCAGACTCTCTGCTCCGGGGTGAGGATGCACAGCCCTGTGTGCCACCTCCCATGTTCACCATGGGCTGGTCCCCTGCACCAGGGGCACAGGGAGGTGGCAGTGTCAGCACGTTCCTCCCTTCCCAGCAATTCAGGCCCAATCAAGGAAGCTTCAAGCAGCATCCAGAAGTATCTCCACATTCAATCTGCCAATTGTCATTTTAAAACCTGCAGCCAGTGAAGGGCAGCACGGTATGTACGGCTGCAATGACAACCAGGTATAAAACTAATCCAAAAAGGCTCCTCCACCACTATCAGAGATGCCCTTCCAGTGACTCAACCACATCTTGTCACTCATCCTCAATTTAAAAGATATTTATAAAGACAGTATGACAAGAGATTTACTTCCAGACTTATTTATTTGGGTGGAATAGGTTAGGTTATTGTTGTTCCACGCACCTCAGCAGGACAGGTATCTCCACTGGAGACAACACTGCATACACAGAGGAGCTGGAGATGCTGTGGGTGCAACTTCCCACCTCTCACACACGGAGAGGCAGCAGTTTGGAGAACTCGACTGAGCATCCCCCGAGATGCTGCTAACCAAACATGCCCAGGGAGCGGGACAGCTTCCCTTTGATTGCTTTGTTTTCCAGGCTCTATTCCTGCCGGAGAGCGACTCCCGGGGTTTAGACATTAAGAGCAGTGCAGCTATTAAAAACAGCCTTTCTGAAGTAGGTGGAGACTTTCAAAGATAACTTCTCACAAGGAGGGTGGGTACAAAGCCCAGAGAGGATGGCGGGAGGCAAACACGCTTCCCTCGGAGCCTGGCCTCACCTGAACCTCCCGAAACTCATCCCAAGTGCCTGGTACCTGGAAGCACAGGATGGCACAGGCGTGGTGCTGGCACAACCCAACATAAATCCTGCACAAACACCTTCTCCCGTGAGCCCACAGGCACCTCACAGGCAAATCACTTGGAGATTAAATTTTTAAAAAAGGCGAAAGAGAGGGATAGCACAATATTAGTTGTTTGGTATTCATGATCTGAAACAAAAACAGGGAGGAAAATCTCTTTCATTACACAAGAGCCCTGGGCTTTTTAATGTGAGCTGGAGCAAATGGGGCAAGACCCAGCAGCTGCAATCCCTGGCCATTCACACTGCAATCCCCAGGGATGCTCCCGAGTGCTCAGAGGAGCAAAACAAGAGACTAAAGCTTGCATGGAAAAGGGCTGAAGTGAGAGAGTGCAATATGTAAAAGAGGAAAGCTGTCCTGTATAACAAAACTGGCCGGAGAACGCTGCTGTCCTCCAGATTCCTTCATTTTCCAATCAACTGCGTAAATCAGTCACCTGCCACAGGAAAAAGAACAGGGCTGGAACAGGGACTGCAAAACCAGCCCACAAAAACATGGAAGACCAAATGATAAAAACTAAGGGGAAAACATTCTCAACAGTGACCTGAGACAGTGAAGTCTTCTGCAGACATCCTTACAAATAACATCAAATCAAGAAACCAACCTGGAAACCTTTCACAGCAGGTTGAACACAGGTTTAACCAGTGGCAAGGAGAAAAAAGGGAACACTTTACCATTTGCTACATGAATTGGAGATTGGATTTTCAACGAAGGGATGCAGCTTCCCACACAGCTGCAAGCAAACAGAGCAGGTATAAAACAGCCACAAAGAAAATGAGATGATAAATTTGGTGAGATCCTGGCCATCAGATAAGCAAGGTGTCAAACAAGCTCTCAACAGTACTAGAGAGGGTAAGAAAAGCCAACATCACCTTGCCAGTACTCCAGGGTTTTTGGAAAGGCCACACAGTGAGGCTGCCTGAGGTGGGAAGAAGCTCAGCTATGAAGCCCCTTCCAGCACAGTGATCCCAAAAGTCCAGGATAACCCCTATGGCCCAAAGGACCACAGGGGTTTATGTGGTAAATACATCAGCAGGATACATGAGGCAGGATAGTCATTAAATATAATTACCCCTTTTGCAGCACCTTCAGAACACACAAACACCCCCCCTCAAACACAGAGAGATGGAGATAAATGCATAAAAAACTAAGCAACAGCTAAAAAAAAGACAATGGTGCCAGGCTGCACTGAATGCACCTTACTTGTGTGTTATTTTTACTAATACATTTGGGACTAAAACGCAGAATCTGTCAGATTCCAGGAACACAGGAATAGGAAGAAAAGAAACAGTTCTGCTTCAAATCTCTCCTTCCTCTCCCTGTTTATTGTTCCCATCTCTGTTGCTGTCTCAAGCCCAGCTGGACAATAGCAAACAAAGGGCCGGTTAAACCCTGTTCTTAGTGTTTTATTCCCCAAATGCCCATCACCTACCAGAGAGCAGAGATAAAAGTGAGGAGTTTGACCTGACCACACTCACAATGCAACTGCTTCCCCATCTTCCGAACAACATAAAAAGGATGTCAGGAGAGCAGATGGATTGGAAGGGAATTTAGAAAACAACAATAACAATAACAAAATGAAATCCAAGACCTAAAAGCTGTCTCCATCCAAATAAAGCTCTGATCCCCCCGGACTGCACAGCGGGCATCACAGTGCCCCTGGCATCAGGGAGCAGGGCTCAGGCTGCCAGAGGCACCCCAATGCCAGCCAAGAAAACCCCCAGGGGAATTCAGTGCTGTGACAGGAGCGGAGCATTCGCCACAGACACTTCTGAGCACTTCACAAACATTAGGGCAGGGTTAGATTAAATATTAGGAAGAAATTCTTCCCCGTGAGGGTGGGCAGGCCCTGGCACAGGTTGCCCAGAGAAGTTGTGGCTGCCCCATCCCTGGAAGTGTCCAAGGCCAGGTTGTGAAGGGCTGGGAGGCTGCAGGAGGGGCTGCCCCGAGGTCTGTGGTGCCAATTACCCACCCAGCCTGTGCTGGCAGCATTGCTCTAATGAGGCTCCCACAGCCTGGCCTACAGCATGCTCAGTGCTCCACTGGCCACCACGGAAAAGGAATCCCAGGGGAAGTCTCAGCAATTACTCCGAAAAGAACTGGTGTGCACATGCAGCGTGGAGGAGAGCAGGCTGCCATGGAGTGGCCACTTCAACACAGCCTCTCTTCACCTCCCTGTGCTCTCCTCCACCAGCGTGCCGTGTCCCCACTCGACTCTGCCTTCCTTGGCTTCTCCCTCCTATTCCACACCTGCACTGCTAGTCCTGACCTGTAAAGAATAACAGCACTTCCCTCTCTTCCTGGGCTTCTCCTAAATCATGAGTGCCACAAAAGGGAATAGAAGAAAAGGTTAAATGAACAATGTGGCGTCGAACTGGCTCGGTTTCTGACAGGGTTTAACCAGCACTTGCACTGAACTCGTGCAGTCCCACAGGCCTGGGCTGGTATTTGCACCATCACCTCGACAGTGCTGCTCAGACTGCAGAGCACCATAGCACCTCCCTCCCATTCCACTGTGTCCTTTTGCTCCCCCAAAAGCTCAGGCCATTCCTGGAGGAGAAACCTTCTACAGCTGCTACAACAAGGCTTCTTAAGTGTTCTCTTCTCTGAACAAATAAACAGAATTTTAAATAGGGTTTCCAGTTTAATTACTCGTGTATTTGATCACAGCAGGCACAAAGCACACCTCACATGAAAGCAGCCCCACTCCTGACCAGCAGTGCTGAGAATGGTGGGGCAGAGGCTCCTGGAGCACCCACGGACCCACCAGCAGCCAGTCCCACCAGAACTTACACACCTCTGGTATGTCCAGGGCTGCCCATGTGCATCCTTCACCCCACAAACACCACACCTGCCCTTCCTGAACATCACTGAGCCATGCCTGGGTCTACTCCAGAAAACACTCAAAATACAGAAAACAATGTTAATGAAACATACCCCAGTAACAGTCCAAAGCACTATGTTATACAAGAGATACACAGCAGAATTTAAAGGAATTACTGCGTGGATTTAAAAAAAAAAATAAATTACATAATGGAATTCTTTCATTTAAGAAGCTTCTTTGAAAAAACCAATTTCTTGCTGCTTTGATTCAATTCAAGATGTTCCAGAACATCCACATGCTGATCAAAACAAGATGTGGGGGTTTATAATCTTCAGAGATGCAGGAGATGGAGGAAGGGAGGGACATGCCACAGGCCTGAGCTGTGTTAACACGGAGCACATTCCAGTCTGGCTCATCCCATCCCGGCTCCACGGAAAACCTCCCTGCCAAGTCAGCTCCTTCACGTGGCACCTAATGCAGCCACCACACACAGGGTGTTAAATCTGCCTTCTCCAGCCCAGAAATCACATTTCTGACAAGAAATCTGTTTCTTGCAGGGCCAGCAGTAAAGATGGAGAGGTATCCTCATTAGATGCTCTTTTCATGCCGATGAAGTAACTTCCCCCACTATGTAACATTAGGGAAGAAGATGCAAATGACAACCTATAGCTCAATGTGTTTCCAAGTGACAAACAATTCCAGCTTGTTTGACAACTCTTTCTTAAGATGAAGCTAAACTGCCCTTTTGTGCCAATTAAAGACTCACCAGAACACAGTCTGAACCTGCATTATTGTTTAATAAAAAAGATAAGAAACCATTTTCTTCCCTTTTATAAAAAATATAAACATCTTGCTAAGGACTCTTTTGACAGGAGATTTTTTAGTTCATTAAGACTCTCCAACTATAACAATGATAAAAGACAATTGCTCTTCTAGGCAGATCAGAAAATGATCCTCCTTCCAAGGGCTTCACATCTACACTGCAAGCATCTCCCAGTGGACAAAGTTTCCCAAACCCAGCGCTCCAAAGGTGTCACTGTTCTGGAAATCAAAACAAGACAAAGCCACCTACACAGCCCAGTTCTTCCAACTATTCAGTGAAGGAAAAACACCTATGAACAGTGAGGTGGGAGGCTGGTGTGGGGTTTGGGGTTTTAGTTATTGCTCCATTGCATCCAGTACTCTTTAAGAGGATGGATCAGAAGTCCGAGAGATCTGAAACAATTATAAAATCCCAACTAGAATCACCTTGAAAAAACCCAAAGCAAACCAAGCCTAAGAGTTGCCACAGCCTCTCTGTACCCCACCAGCAGCAGCAGCAGCACTGCAGTGCTGCCTCCACACTGGGTTTCTCAGATGAAGCAGATTTAAGTGTCTTTGACATGTTGAGATAGTTTGTGCCTCGCCGTGAGCACAGATGATGATGCCAAGAGTGGTTTTTCTCTATCACTTTATATGAGATTATTTCCATTCCTTTATTTTTTTTTTAAATTGTTTCATTATGTTTGTCTAAAACACATTCAACACTCTGTAAAAACAAAAGCAAGAAGAAAAACAAATCAAGCCCCTCAATATGCTGTTCTGGAATGAAAAAAAAAGGTGGGAGAGAGGAGAGCTGCAGCAGAAAGAAGTCATCCAGAGCTGGGTTTTGGCAGATCTGCAGTTCACAAACCAGAGGAGATTCTCCTTAGCCTTCCCTTACTTCTTGTCCCCACTCAGACACCCCAGTCCTGAGCACAGGATCAGCTCCTCTCCCTGGAGTAGCATCCTCCCTCTGGGGCTGTCCAGAACAGAGCCTGTGACACTGCCAGGGGACAGATCTGAGCTGGGCTCTTCCTGTGGAGCACCTGACTTTGGTCAAGGTCAGTGAGAGCAGAAAACAACATCTGGTAGATGAAAGCAGGACTGTTCAGTTCTTTCCCCTTCTCTGGTACAGGATGCTGTCAGCAAAGGCAGCAGTTCAGGCACTGCTGAGGGAGGAGTGTGAAAGGGAAGCTGGAACAAACTCTTCCCAGGCCCAAAGGGATGGGAAAAGAGAGGAAAACAGGTTTGCATGAGACGGACACAACTACCCAGGAGATTCCAGACTGACTCAAATTGTGGTCCCTTGAGCTAAGACAGCTGAAGAAACAAACAAAAAAAACCTCCACATCACCAAAAACTCTGACAAACCCACTTCCCAAACCGCTCAGTCCCTCGAAACTCAGCAGCTTCCCTGACCAAACCACACCAGTGCCAGCAAAGGCGCAGGCACAGCCCCATCAAGGGGGCAGGGAGGCATCCCCCCCTTCCAGAACTGCAAACCACAGTCACCCAAACACATTCGCATGTGCCACCACAGGTACTGCCCAGGCTCCCTGCCCGCAGCTGGGCTTTGTGTAACCTCCCCATGCCAGTGCCCAGCACATGCAGCCACATGGCCACAGCCCGAGGGCACTGCTGGGAATGTGGAATGTCTGTGTGTGCTGGGTACATACATCTATTATACATAAATACATAGAAATTCCTTTCCTTTCAAGAAAAGTGCCCCATCTCAGGGAATGTTTGTTTTTTTGGGGTTTTTTTTTTTGCTGTCAATGAATTTTGCTCATGGCAATGGTTTAAAGCTGGACAGATTCCACACAGAAGCTAACCAGAAGCATTTGTTTCTCAATAAATGTCTCAATTGGGAACAGGCTATATAAAAAATAGCTTTAAAAGCAAGGGGGAGAAAAAAGAAATAAGAAAGTCTTTAGGTAGTTATGCAAGTCAAACACTGCGAAAGAGGAATGAAATGTAAGTGTGAAAGCCCTGAAACGCGGCAATGGAAGGGCTATCCTGTGTTTTACAGACCTTCAGTGTCTTAAGCAACAGTCTATGCTATTCCTTTCACTTACTGATAGTCTGAAACTTAATTTCAACCTCCAGGCTAAAGCTATTCATCTTACTTCCTCTGGTTCCCTTGTTGACTCTGCTCCTCAGTCAAATAATCCTCTGCAGGTGTTGAACCCCAAGACACTCCAGAGAGGCATCACCCCATTCTTTTACCAGCCTAAACCATTCTTTCAGCTTCCTCCCTTTTCCCTCAACCATCTTAAAAGCTTTAACTTCCCAATTAGGGTCTATATCTCTTAAAGATCAAGTGTAAAAGCACCAGCTCTTCCCTTTCTTTCCCAGAAACACCGAGCCTTTTGGCAGAGCCCGTTCCCCTTCACACTCCAATCCTCCTCACAGCTTCTCCTAAAGCTATTTCTTTTAACGAGTCCCTTACGGTGTTTTAGTCCATTAATTTATCACACTTTCCTATTTCAGCCTTCACTGTCATTTCCAGCTGGTCCTGTGAGACTGTCGGATCCTCCTCTGCACCAATGATGCTCTGCAGCTCCAAGTCTCCAGAGCCCCCAGCACTGGTACCCAGCCAGTGCCCCAGCCACCCACGGTCACTGCCCAGCCCTGCACAGCTGCTAAAGATACTGCTTCCATTAAAATGCATTTAAAGAAATATATCCTAAAACAAACCCAAGTTTTTGGGCTTGTATCGTGCCCTCCCCTCCAAAAGCTTTAGCGCTGCTCCCCAGCACCGAAGGCTGAGCTGGGAAGAAAAATCCAACAGTGAAATGTGAATGAAATGCAAAATGTAAACAAGCAGACTCAATGACATAAAATAAAATTATCGAGTTTTTGGATGCGATCCAAACTTAATAGCACAGAAGGAAGTTTACATTGAACTTGGGGATTTTTTAACCTCAAGTGTCTGTTTAATTTTAAAAAAACAGCTGCTGGCTACATATTTGTGCAGTACACTTTCACACAACACACACCCGCCTGCGAGTCTCCTGCATTTAAATAAAAGTCAGACAACAACCAGAAGAATGGAAAATCACCTTCCCAATCCTTAACTGCTCCCGAGCCAGCCAGGGAAACCCTCCCAAGGGACACTGGCACCATGTCCATGCTGCCTCTGACCCCTCTTGAAGTGTGCTGACTCTGGTCAGTGAGCAGCTGTGCCAGGGGAGGATTAGGTTGGATATCAGGAAAAACTTCTTCACCAAAAGGATTGTCAAGCACTGGAACAGGCTGCCCAAGGAAGTGGTGGAGTCACCATACCTGGAGGGATTTAACTTGGGGACACAGGGTAGTGGTGGCCTTGGCAGTGCTGGGGGAACAGTTAGACATGATGGTCTCAAGAGTTTTCCCAACCTGAACAACTCTATGATTCTAAGAGGGTGTGCTATCTCCCACCAACGGAGACAACAGCTGAAGACAACCAGCAAGGGTGACAACTGCCTGTGGACACCCAGCTCCTCACTATGAGACATCCTTGCATTTGGAGAATTGTGGGTTCGATCACTGTGCCACTGTTGATTCCTCAAGTTTGCCTTCACAGAAGGGCTCAAAAGCTCCTGGACCAAACCTAGACCTGGAGGCTTCTCCAGCCAGAACACGGGCAGCATGATCAGTGGATGACCTGTCACCCCAGCTGCCAACCAGCAGCACCATGGGGACTACCCTCACCCTCCCTGCAGCCCCTTCCACTGGGCACGAGCCAGGGGGAGTGAGGAGGAGCATGGCCATGCAAAGCCTAGGAATGCCTTAACCCTTCCTCAGCCTCCTCCAGGGACAAAGGCACGGCACAGAGAAAAATCTGCTCCAAAACGGGTCATTTATTCCATACCCTTGTTATTTGCAGCTAAGTATAATGGAAAAAATTGACTGTTTGCTTGGTGCAATAGGGCATGACTCTTTACACAGAAATAATAGCTAAACAGTGATGGATTCTAAATCTCCATTACAGTGAAAGATTTGAAGGAGTAAAGCAGTTAGAAAAATAATTGGTTTTCTTGTTTAGCTTTAAACAGCCTTTAAACACTGCCAAATGGAGAAGACTTCTCACTTTACTTTGTTTTTCCCTTTGGGGGGTGTTCTATTAACAACCCCAGCCTACTTAAGGAAAAAGGGAGGCCTTTGACCATCACTGGGAATCCTGAAGGTCAAGGGCAGGGAAACCCAGGAGATGCAGGACCACAGCCCACACCTCCCACCCCAGACATGGGAGGTACAGGAAAATGAACACAACTTAGCACTCAGGTTTGGGCTTTTGGTCTTCTGGGGGCTTTTTGGATGAAACAAGTCATTACTACACCAAACTGGGAATAAAGTTTTCAAGGAAAAAACTTAGGCACTCTCAAGCAGGCAACAAATCTGGCCAGGGAAGCAAGCGTCCCTATCCTGGTAGAAGAGGTAGAGTCCAAGACCTCAGGAGATGGAACAGGAAGACAAATGATTTATACAGCCAGGTCCAACCTAAAAATTAAGCCTTCCAGAAACTCTCAGCCTAAAGCCAGGCTGGAAGACCAGCTAACTGGAAATTGCATAATAATAGTAACAACAGTGATGAGAACCACACAGTACTTCTCTATAATGACAAAAAGGCAAGTCCTTATGAGTTCAGAGCCCTCCAGGATCCTTTGAATATTTCAAACACCAAAATGAGAGACTTTATGTTTTCTGAAGGCAGAGACCTTCCTCCCTGTGCCTAGCTCCTCTGAGGCAGCTATTTCAATTATTCAGCAGCCTGGTGATGAAGTTTGGTGCTGGATGGTGGCACCCACAGAGCAGGATGGGGACACAGCTGCCACTGACATTTGCAGCATCTTGGTGGAATGTCTCTGAGACCGATGCCCATAGTTGGGGTGACTGAGGGGGTCCCCACACTGCTTTAGGTCAGATTTACATACAAAAGAGCAGCTGCTGGGAGCTGTTCTGCTGCAGACTGCTCAGCAGTGGGTGCAGACAGGGGGGAGCAGCGGGTGCAAAGCACCTATTGAGGCCCCATTAATTTTTCAGGGATTCTCAGGCTTTGGCCTTTACAAAAGGCTGCAGGAGGAGGGAAGGGGAGAAAGAGACTCCAGGCAGGAGCAGAGTCTCTCCCCAGCAGCCCTCTCCCCATCAAACAGCTCTATCAAAACAGAGAAATGAATAGAAGCTGATCTGAACTCCTCGTGTTCCCTAATTAGAAGGGAAAAATCCCGGGTGGTGATGGGAGGGAGCGGTGGCCCCTCGCCGGGGCATGGGCTCACCACGCTGCACACACACACAGGCACACGAAGTTTCTCTCCGTGGTCCAATTTCTGGAAATTTATTCCAGTTGTAAACCATTAGGTGCCAATTTTTCAAATCAACCTTACCATTCCATAGCACTGGCTGCCTAATAGACTCTGAAAAATCTTTTGCTGTCTCGCAGCTGAGCAAACGTTATCTAAAAACATCTTAATAAGGCTCTTGCTATTCTTTCACCTCGCTGCTCACAAAAGGGGAGACAGTGAAAGGCAGCCAAGGGGAGCAGCAATGCCAGGGAGGAGGGGATGGTCCATGTCACCCAGAACCAGAGGGATGCGACCACCCCTAGATGACCCCTTGGCAGCACCCCAAGGACCACATGTTAACAACAGCCTCCCCACAGAGCCCTGCCCTCTAGTCCTTACTAAAGAGTTAGGGGGTGAAAAAAAACCACCAGAGTTTCCCTGAGATGTGGAAACAGAGGTCTGAAGAGACACCCACCTCTCATCCCCATGGTCACCCTGGTATCTCTCCAAAGCAGGAATGTTTTTCCCTGCAGGATCCTTTCTCTGGGAGGCATCACGATGCTGGTGCGTGAAACACTTCACTTACCACAGCACCCACATAGCCTGGACCTTCCCAGCAATCACACCCACGACCCCCCTGTGGGAAGGGACAGGGACTGCAGAGGATGAGGGTAACACAGGGAGGCTACAGGGTCCAGCCCAGTGGCTGCTGGGGGCTGGCTGTGTGTGAGCACCCGGTTTGGTTCTCAGAACACTGACATGGTCACCGCTCAGCTGGGAGTTACAGCCATAAATTACAGCCTAGTGAGTTACAGAAAACGAAAATCAGCATCAGTTTAATCTTAATATTCCTGGATTTCAGCAGCTCAAGGTCACACTGGGAGGGAGCCGAGCAGGGCTGTGAAGCTCAGCTCCAGCCACAGGACATCCTTCTCCCCAGTGCTCTCCTCCTCCGAGGGGCAGCTTGCCCAAAAGGTCCCCAAAGTTTTCACTGGAGCTGTTGTTTAGTAAAGTTTTAGACCTTCTATATAAAAAAAGCCACATTATGCAGGCTGGAAAGCTGGCCAGCAATAACCTTGGCTAATTCAGAGGCCTGTGGTCAGGATGCAGAAAAAAGATCCAATATCCTATCTCCAGCTATCTGAAGATTCAGATTATATGTCTAATGCACCTCATGATTTTCTCTAGCAATCCCTGAGGCCACTGATAGCCTGCGTCTTCTCTATTTATGTTTAAATAAAAGCCAATATTCTTATTGGATTCTTTTACAAATTCTTGCACACAAGGAAATAAATGTCTCATTCCAAAGCCCACCCCCAGGCTCAGCCTATTCTCCCTGCTTTGCATGCTGTTTATATTTAATTGCCACGGAAAACAATGACAGGTGGGTCAGGGAAGGGGTTCAACCTTCTTTTGTGGCAAGTTCTCATGGCTTTACAGAGCAGCACACACACAAAGCTGCAGAATCCGAGGAGTTCCCAAATGTGCTCCTGTACCAGTGCCACGGCTGAATGCTCTTTGAAGAATGCATGGAGAGCAGAAAGCACTCAGCTCTGATCCAAGTTTTATAACCAGGATTCAAAGCCCCAAATGGGGGAGAAAAAAATTAGGCTTATAATGTTAATGCTGCCAGATTTACGTTCTGTGTTAATAGAACATCTTTGTGCTTAGGAGGAGACGGAGCCGCGCGCGATAATCAACACTTGCACAATATCCACTTGACTGTGTGAATATCCCAACTCTGCTCGTATGAGCAGCTTATAGGAATTACAAAGGCTGAGCTAGCGAGGAGAGAAAGGATTACGGAGGGCCACAGTTCACTCCACTTCTGCATAAACAAAATACGACCTTGATTAAATTAATAATCAAACTTAACATTCCCATTAAGCTGCCGCCGAAGAGCAGCGCCGGCCAGAGAGATAACCACCCGCACTCCTCCAGCCCCAGTGGACAAATGGACACCCTCAAGGCTTTCCATCTCCAAAGAGCCTCAACAACCGCTTAGCAGGATTAATTTTTAATAACTCAGCACTTTGTTTTTATGTACTTATTAAAATTTAAGACACCGAGCCAGTGACCCCTGTAATTTTTCAATTGTTCCAACCATGAAGCCTGGGCTGGGTAATTACGCCGGAACAGCTGTTGGAGACGACCTTGCGATCAGTGGGGAAAAGTGATGCAATACTATCGGTTTACTAAGCTCCACAACACTTCCTCTCCTCCTCCCTACCCCGTTATCATTTTAAATAAGTTCATGAGTTAATTACACAGAATAATTCAGAGGGTTATTTGGGAAAACAAACCCTCTTGATAGACTAATAAATGACAGCCGCAGCTACACGCACACGGGGTACTTGCAAACTTCACCTTCACCAGGAAACAACTGTTATTCCTGTGCCAGCCCTCCTCTCCAAGAACCCTGGAGATCCAAACCCTGCCACAAGGAAAAGCAGCAGAACTGTGGCTATTGGCACCAGCTCCTGGCACTTGGGGAGGCACCTGCAGGATTCTGTCAGGGTGAAAATAAAAGCTGGGCCTGTGCAGACCCAGCAGAAACCAAAGAACTGTGCAGCAACTGCTGCAGTGACAAGTGTCTGGAAACAGCCTTTCTCCAGAGGTATTGACCTCCTGCAGCTTCTGCACTGTCATCAGGAAGAGGGAGAAAACAATTCCTAGAAAAACAGCTAAGAGGAATTCTCATTTCCAAGCAAAGAGAACAAATCACTGAAACACAGCAGAAGCTGAGAGATGGAAAGGCAAAAGAACAGGTAATTACTGAATGCATAAATAACATATTGTGTGCCTACTTACTGTGGTCACCTGGGGACAACGAACAGAAACATGGGAGCTGCTCCCATCCAGCCCTGGACAGCCAGGTAAAAACCCTTTCTCTGCCTGCCAGCCTAACTCCAGTCATCCCCACCATGGCTCAAAAAAGGATTTATATCAATTTTTTTCCATATCAGATGCACCAAGGGCTTAGACACCTGAACGATGAGTTGCTGGATTTTATGACGCCCCCTTAGACTGTTCATTCCACCTCACTGATGAGCCTGACAAGGACTTTCCTTTCTCCACTGTGTCCTGCCATCCTCACCCCACCAGTTTAACTCTCTCAGCCCAGTTGCTGATTATCAAGCTGAATGAACATTATTTGGTCTCAAAAAGATTTCTTTACTGGGTTTTGGTCCATACACTGATGGTGGTGGAGAGCACATCACCCCTGTCCTGCTCCAACAGCTGTACCCCAAAAGTGTCCTATCAACCCACACCATGCTCCTGGGAGAAGTAAAAATACCTCTGCATCCACAAGGACCACTGAGAAAGGTGGTACAAACAGGAGGTGATGGGAACAGGTGGCTCTGGGTACCTGAGAGCAAACAGGAGCACAAGGCAATGGCAAGCACCTGGTACCAACGTGCTCCAATTACATCAAAGTTTCTTGCTCTCCACAAACAAGCCTCATAGAACCAATAATTCCACATCAAGAGTTGGAAAGTGATGATTTTTAAAGCAATTAAAAGCCAGGCATGAAACAGGCTAATGATGGGAAGGTGCTGGGAGAAAGCAGGTTTTGCTCTGACCCAGGACATGGAAGCACCCAGCCTGCCTCATTCCCAGCTTCCTGCATTCCCACCACGGGCAGCCACTGACATGAAAATAAACGGCATCTGTTGGAAATACACACAAAACAATTAAAGGTAAATTGAGCTTCCTTTGAAAAACCAAACAAGACACTGTCCTCACAATCCTCACTGCATTCCTGGACACATTCCGAGACCAGTATTTCACAGTGGAACTTTTGCTGGATCAAGCACCCAAAAGCAGGGGCATGGTCACTGCTTAAACTGCTCCCTCCTTAGTATCTGTGCACTTAGGAGCCAAATACACTTAAAAGATGAGGAGAGCAAAAAGACCTTAATAGCCAACTGCTGCAATCACCAGACCAAACACTCGACCTTGAAGTTTTCCATTAAATCAGAGAGAAGAATCCCTTTCCTGATGGAGCTGCTGCAAACCCCATTTCCCCTCTGCAGACAGCAGAGTATAAACACACAGCAGCACTGCAAAGGCCTCGGGGTTTGCTTCCACCAAAAATAGCAATTGCCAACAGACACACCATATTTCAGCATCATGAGCTGTTATGGATTTCTATTAAAAATTAATCTGTCTTGCTATTATTACATGGAAATAATCACCATGTGCAAACCCCAACATACAGAGCCACAGCTACAACGGGGTGTGAGCGAGCGCTCCCCACGCCTTCCCTGAACTTCTCACCGAGTTCAGTGGCAGCGAAGCGAGTGGCCTTTCCTCTGCAGCTTTTTTTCTGAGCTGTGCATTAGCAGATGTTCTTTTCTCTTTCCTTTCTGTGTTTTTTTTTGGGGTAGGGGTGGTAATAAAGCAGAACTAAGTACTTCCAGCACGCACACAGCAGCGCAGCCCAGCTCCTCAGCTGCCCTCGCTGCAGCCCCACAGAGGAACACTGTGTTTATGCTGGAACAAACACACACAAATGTTAGTGTATTTTTTTTCAAATGTGCCTTGTTTAAAAGATGATATCCCTTCCAGGAGGGTGGGTTCTTTTCTTCACTGTCCTGCATACAAATAGACAAGGCAGAAAAAACTCTTGTTAATCTGTTTCTCCTGGGTTCACATGATGCTGAGCACTCAACATCCATCAGTGCTACTTCCAGTTGGGGTCCTGCAAGAACTCACTGATACATGACGTGCATTTAAATTTTAGGGTGCTGACCATAAAAGTGAGGTTGTGTGAGGTATGAAGGGAGCTGAGGTGAAGCTACAGTCAGTTATTTTCAAGCACTTCCAAGTAACTCTCCTGTGATTTGCAGTGGGACACACAATAAACACGTGCTCAGTGTCCCCCACAGCTCATGTACTGGTTAAAGAGGAGATGAGAGAGGAAAAAAAACCTTTTGAAAATGCAGTTGTAAAACCCAAAGCAGACAGGCTCATGTGTGAGCCCTGAGCAAACCAGGCTGACCCCAGAGCAAGAGGAGACCCTCCATCGTGAGCATCACGGACCCAGCAACTCCAGGTCCTGCTCTCAGCCCATGGCCAGAGCCAAAGCTCCTCTCCAGAACCAGGGTGTGCCACTGCAGCAATGCCAGAGGGAGTGTGAATGCCCCGGTCACCTCTGCTGTCCCCCAGCCCTGTTGGCGCTGTCAGGGGACAGGCTCAGTGTGAAGCTGCACGAGGCTCTGACTACTGACAACCAGACAAAATCCCAACTGGGAGATAAGCAAAAAGCACCTAAAAGCACTTAAATCCAGCCCCCAACACGGAGCCAAGTGACAGGGCAGTGTGAGGCAGGGACTGAGCCAGGCTGCCAGATGCAAGGAGAGACTCAGGAATTCATTTAAGTGCACTGAACAGACAATTATCAACTCAAATACAGCTCTAATGAGGAGGAAGGGCCATATTTAAGAGATCTTGCTGTGTCCCTCCCTGCATCAAGGTTTTCCCACAAAACTGACTGAAGGCATGATAGTGTTAGAAACACTTAGTTTTTGTCTCCCAAGCATCCCACCTACCTGGCACACAAACCCAAGCCCTTGGCCAGCTCTGCTCCAGGCACAGCCTGCCCACTGCGGAGGGAGCCAGGCAGGAATCAGACCTGAGCATGGTGCTTGGCTCTGCAGCACTAAAAAAGCAGGAAAGCTTCTCTGTTTGCTTTAGGAAGACCAGACAGATGTGACTCAGAGGAAACAGTAGCCAAATTTTGGCTGGTGGCTCACCCCACACACGCCAGCAGACCTGCAGCCAGGAGCGGCGAGTGCAGCCCAGCCACTGGCTGCCCTCCAGAGAAATTCATGGAAAGACAGACCAGAGAGGGGACATGGGGACACTTCAACACAAATCCTTGGAAGAGGAGAAAGGGGTCCCCAACGTTCCTATACCTGTGTTACTCAGGCAAGGCACCTGGCCAGCCTGCTAACCACAGCATTTGGGATCAAAGAGTCACCTCTGGAGACACTGTGCTGGTTAAAAGAGAGGACAGGAAAGAACAGGGGATGCCAGAAAGCATCACTCATCCTCTCTGCCTACTCCAAGCAGTTTTGCATGAGATAAAAAGCCCTATTCTCAGTAAACCCACAAATAACAAAGGATGCTCAGGTGACAGAAAGAACAACAAAAAGGCCTAGGATGTCACTGCCTAGGAATCCAGAATGCCTGCTCCAGGATTGCATATCCCAAACCCTCAAGATCCATTTTACAGGAAACCAGTGACATATTTAACAAAGGCAATTTATTTGGGGAGCTTTTCAGTCACCCCTAGGCTGAAATCTGTTGGTACATTCAAGATGCTGCTTGGTACCCTCTGGCAAGGGGTCTGGATGCAGCTGCCTGGAAAGGAGACATCGTAACCTGCCTCTGGAAATCACTTCACCAGTTACACTCAACACCTCTATGTCTCAAAATACATGTCAAGACTCTCTCTACCCACTGTTAATATTCAATCCTGCTCACATTCAAATACTTCATCATCTCTAATGCTTTGCTACAGTAAAGGTAGTGACCCTTCAACAAATTCCACAGGTGGGAAACTGAGGCAGAGAAGAAATAAGTGACTTGCTCCCAGTCCCAGAGAAAAATCGGTAACAGTGTTGAGACTTGAATCCAAGTATTTTTTCTAACTGCCAGGCATTTCCAAGCTCTCAGCTGGCCCTTGGGACCATTCCTCTTACCATCTGCACAAGTGAGGACAAACAAGCAAGTACCTTTCTTGCTTTGAGGCTGTGTAACAATGATGCATCACTCCCCAAAGAATGCTTCCCAACCTTGAAATGACCAGAAAGCTCCTCACCAGCTGCTTCACATACTTATTCCTGCCTCCATTTATTCTGCAAAAAAAGCTGTATTTAAAAGACTTTTTTTTGCCCCCAAATGCACTTGGAGACGACAGCATAACTGTCAAAGAGATCAAGAGCAAAAGCTCCTGTACCTCCATTAAACTGTAACTCTTCAACAATTCTGGCAATCTGCTCTGAGGGCTCCTGACAAGGGGCACACATAAGACACTCAATCCCATATGCTTTTAAATCACCCAGAAGCAGCATGTTTCTGTGACACTGCTCCTCCTCCCTCCACTAACCAGATTTAAGTGGTAATTCCATAGGAAGGGTGATTATCACTAAAGTTTTAATGAGTTGCCATCTGCACCTTGCACTTCATAAAGGGAGAGCGTTCCACTATCATGCTGTCCAGAAACATAAAATGTGGCAACAAAGCATTACAAGGTGATCTAAAGTAATACTTCCCTTCCCTCAAAATTAATGGCTTGAACTTGGCAAAGCAACAGGCAGCAGCGAAGGAAACAAGGACCACATGTGGAGTCCTAGCAAACCTATGAGAAAGCTTTGTTTAGCATCATCAAGACTCATGGCTCTTACTTGGCTGACACTAAACTTCAAAATAAAGTTATTAAGCATTAAGAGACACAATAAATCTTGTATGCCACTGGAGAAGGAAACTGTGTACTGAATTATCAAAATATGCTCACCAAACTGGCTGCAGAAAATGCAATAAACGCATGCAAAAGAGTCTCACTCTCATTTAATGCCAACAAAAGCCAGCCCTTTTGTCCCTTCAAAGTTCACCAAGTTGTACATCACCCAGCCTGGCATGTTTGCTCCTGAAGTATCTAAACTGCTGCAGCTGTCTCAAAGGATTTAGAGAACTAGGAGCCAACAAGGAATTTTTCATTAACAACGTGGAGAGCAGAAATCAATGGTCCCCCACAACCGTGTCATTTCAATGGGAAAGGGGAGGAGATGGAAGGAAAGGAAATTCTGACAATACAGGACTGCAGGCAGGCTGCCAAGCCATGGCACACATCGACTTCTCCTGCTCCTTTCAGCTCACAAATAATGTGCAGGGTAATTGTTCCCAATAAATTCCCTACCTGGAATGGAGCATCACAATAGCTTTGTTTATTTGTACTTTTGCACACCCACACTGTCACAGGAGGCACTAGTGAAAAAAACAGCAGTGGCGGCATGCTCTTTTCAGGAGAGCTGGCCCAAAACTCAGTGTGGGAGAATCCCAGGAGGCTTTAAACCACCTTGTGCTCATCCCACTGCCAAATCCTTTGAACTGGAAATCACCTGAACATGTCCATCTGAATGGTGACAGGTTCCCCACCAGCCACTGGGCACAAGCAAGGGACAGGAAAGCACAGGGCAGCACAGCACCCAAAAGCAAATCTCTTCACAGCCCAACTGATACAAACCTGTCAATTATTATATGTAATTCCTGAGGGAAAAGCAGAGACAGGACTGTTTCCACTTGCCTGTCAGGAGGAAGAGAAGGAAAAGAGGGGGGCACTAAGCTTGGAAAAAAAAATACTGGAGCAGCTCAAACTCACCCAAGTGAGCAAGAGTCAATCCTCTGTTAGGATTACATAAAACCTGTTGAGTGTTAATATATGCTGCCTCCATTCTCCAAACAGTTTATGAACACTGTAATTTTCCTCACTAAAACACTGTTTAATAGCACCAATCCCCCCTTCTAATTATAGATGTCTCTTTATGCATGATAATCTTTATACAATTAAGCCCACTTAAAAAGAATAAATGATTAAATAAAAAAGTGTTTAAAGAACACATAAGGTTGTGATAAAAAAATGACAAAAGCACAAGAGATTGAAAACGAAAGCAGAAATTCCACCCCTAAGTGTGTCCTACTGAGGGAAACAGCAGCTTCGGCTTTCAAACCCAAAGTGGCAGCCCAAAGTTGAAACATTAAAATAAAATCACTCTTCTATTAAAATAAAACCAAAACCAAAAAGAACCCACAACTGCCCGTATAGCAACTGTCTATGGAAAGACAGTAATCTCTCCTCAATATGCTCCTTGGAATAAAACCAGTTGGTTTCATTTCAAGTGCAAGAAGCTCCCTCAGAAAATGTTACTAAACCTCATTTCTAATTTAGACAGAGGGGCCTTTAGGTACAAATACATTTAGGCAGAGAGTCAGCATTTGCTGGGAGGCTGGAGCACTACTGCTCCACAATGAGCCTGCACTCTGGACCACACCACACCACTCCAGCATCCCAGTCCAGTAAAAGGAGTTCACCCCCCAATACTGGAGGCAAACCCCAGTCCCATAACACTGACAGGAGTTCACCCTCCAACACAGCTTTTCCTGCCCTCTCTGCAACAGGAAAACTCGAGCTCCCCAAGCGCCGGATCATCCTCTCCATTCGAATCCCTCCTAAAACCCACTGTTATTCCCATGGGTGCTGGCTTTTATGGCTAAAGTGCCATCCATCAGATGGCATTGTTCTACACTATTCTGCTGATTATTTCCATTACAGAAACATCACTTATAGGTCAGGCCTGAATATGTAAGTGATTGTGCAAGTAAAAACCAAAAACATCAGCCCTGCCTGATGGATCCTAGAATTAAACTGATTATAAATGTGCTGATAACGAACAGTATAGTCTTCAGTACAGGACAGACAATCTCAACAGAAACAGTCCCCAGACACACTTACTTTCCTTTTCTCTGCTTTTTAAATGCATATAAAACCCCACAACCTTGTCCTGCAGGGACAGCTGCCCCCCCTGCAGCAGAGGAGTGGGTTTAAGCACACACATCACCTTCTCTGCCCACAGCTGCGTGTGTATATATGTGTGTGTGTATATATATATACATGAGACGCGACTGCAGACAGGCTGTACCACTCGGGGGGGCAAATGTGCTGCCAATGCTATAAATAGACAGGTCTATTTTTAAGTTGACCATTGCTTAGCGCAGCCGAACTTCCTCCCCTTCTGCTCCCACTGTCATTGCTCTGGTTCACGTCCTTGCTCAGCTGCGCACGCAGTGCCAGGCTCCAGACTGGAGCAGAGCAGGCAGCAAACACCTCCGAGTTGACTGCCTGGATACCAGCTTTGCTTTCCCTCTGGAAGCTACTGCTGCCTCTCCGTGCAGCTCCCTCCAGCACAAGCCTTTCACTGCACACCAGCCCACAAGAGCCCAGCTCAGAGAAGGGCAGGGGCTGTTTGTGGAGGTCCCACAGCCTCACACAGCAGCAGGGAGGCTGTGATGAACAGAAGAGCTCCCTCTCTTCTGCAACCACCTTGCTGCCCTGCTGCACAGCCCCTGAACAAAAGAGAAGTTTGGGTTTATTTTTTGGTAGAACTACTTATAAGAGGGATTCCCCTCTCCATCCATATTGTAGTGAATATTATATAAAACTTGACAGAAATTCAACTCCAGCTTTTATTTACCACTGTGCATATGGGCCAATGGCTGTGGCAGGCGACCAAGTTTGCTGTCAGGCTGGCCAAGTTTGCTTTCATTACTTTCCCCACTGCTGTGTGTCTCGCTCAAGAACAGCGGCTGCTCCTGGGCGATGGCAGCAGTTGGCTGAGGGCTCTGTGCAGCTCTGCCTGTCCAGCTGGATGGCACCTCGGGAGGCCCCGGGAGAGAGGCAGTTCCCTGCAAAGGGACAGCACAGCATCGCTGAGCTACCCACGGCCACCAAAGGGGTGACAGTCTCACCCATGTCCCACAGCACCTGCATGGGTAAAAACTGGGTGGGAAACTGTTCAAGATCCTTCTGAAATGCTGCCCAGGGCTGGGACTCAGGATGATGCACCTGGGGCTTCTCTTGGGATGGCTGGATGCTTGTAAAAGATGAATCCAATGTCAACAGCTTACATGGGTGAATCCTGGGGGCCTCTTCACAGGAGCTTGATCTCCTGGGATTGCTGAAATTGCTGTAGTGCCCAAAAGCACCAGGCATGGGGTTGTACAGACACCTGCACAGCCTGTGCTTCCAAAGAGCCAACTGCCCCGGAAGAGGCACCCTAAGAGCACTGCCAACACACACTTTAGGGTTCGTGCGGAAGGGGCACACACTGTAACTGAAACACAAGGGGGAGCAGAGCCTTATACTGCAAGGAGACTCACAGACTGCTCCATTCCCAATTAAATCCTTCTGTTCTTTGAGCAGGACTCTGCCACAGCAGGTAACTGGAGGATCCCAAAGAGCTCTGGCACCATCCTGGCACCCTGCAGCTCAGTGCCTGCCGCGGCAGCAGAGATGCTCTGAAGCAAATGTATGCAATGCCGAATGCTCAGACACCACGTGCCATCCCAGACATCCACAGCCCAACGATGAGATGCCTTTTCCAGCAGCTACCTCAAAAAACAAGGAAGGGGGAGCAACAACATTCCTCCCTAAAAGGAGGTGATTCCACAGCTCTGTGGGAGCCGCTGCACTTCAGGCCTCACACACCAACAAATGACCTCTCTCACCTTGCACAGCCCAGAGTTCCCCACTTCCTAAGGTGGCCTATTTCTTGGCCTGGGCAGGTTTAGGAAAAAAAGACACAAAAAACCCAACCCCAAAAAATCCAACATCGACCTACTGGCTACATTTTTAAGCGAAGTTGTTGTTTGCTAAATTGTTATGACCTTCCTCCTCCCCTCTCTACCCTCCCAGTCATGAGCAATAGGAATTAAATTGATTCAGTCTATCAGTGTTCTGCATCTAAGTGATTAAATTCAGCCACTAGAAAAATCTGTTTTGTGCTGCATCCGAGGAAAAGCAGCACTGCCATTGGATCCAGCCCGGGAGGGAGGGAGGCGGCAGCATGTGGAGGAAAGCACAGAAGGTAAAACAGACTTGGTCATTGTGCTGATATCACTGGCATAATCTTTTTTTTTCTGCCCCCTTTTTAAGCTGGATCAGTTATTAGATGTGCCATTAAAAGTGGCTTTGCCGTCCGAGATTTCCAGAGCAGACCTGGGCAGTGGGACGGGCGGCAGCACCGGCACATCCGTGCTCTGACCTGCCATGTCCACGATCAGGGAGTTATTGATTCTCTGGCAGGTGTCAGAGCACGGGAGCACACCAGTCTCGCTGACATCCAGGGCAGCTCCCCATCCCCAGTACACGCAGTCTCTCTCACACACAGAGACCAGTTCTAGTCCTAATTTATCCAGCCTGATGACCAGGCAGCATTCCTGGGAGACAGATGCCATGCTCTCCGGGCTAGTTCCAGCCCTCACAACCAGCTGACCATCTATTTTAAGCTGCTCAGCTGGGATTTTACTTTGGGACAACCAAGCTGAGAGGAGCATTCTTCCTCCTTCCCTTTCTTCCACATGGCAATTAGAGAAATTAAAGAGGCTGGAGGATTTCACACATCTGTGCAGCCCCTCGTTCAGAAGGCTGTGAGGATGTAAGCCCCGATGGGGCTGGGAAGGAGGAGCTGGGGAGGCAGGGCTGCAATCAGCATCTGCGTAAGCACAGAGTGATCCACGGAGGGGGAGCAGAGAGAGAATCCAGCTCTGATGCTGTGCCTTCTGTGGTGTCCACACCCAGCCCTTCCCACACTCTGTGGGACCCATCACCCTCCTGTGAGCACAGAGGCTGCTGCCTGCACTGCAGAGGACTCGTCCCTCTCTGTTTCAGGGATTTAGTGATAGAACAAATGCACACGCAGAGAAAGAACATACTGAAACAACTGCCTGTTCAACCCGTATCCTCCAGAAGTTCCTGGCTTCCTGCATCTGTGGGATTTCTGGCACGGCCAGCTCTCTGACCTCACCTGACCTCCCCAACTGCATCAAAGGGCCTCATCTAAATAGGTCACTCCTCATAGAGGGAGTAAAGTTCAGAGGAAGCTAAGAGACTTACCGGCTGCCTTAATCATCACACCCCCCTCCACCACCTCTGCTGGGAAAAAAGAGAAAAAAGAAGTAGAAAAGAAAAAAATTATATCCACAGTGGCAGAGACAAAATGCTACAGAAAAGAAAACTGGGATCTACATAGCTGAATTTTAAGCAGCACCAAGTCTGAGAATACATCTGGAAACACACATGCAAATTCTTCTCTGCTAAAAATAAACCTCTCCGCTGTATATTACTCTCCAGAGTGAAAGTGCTAATATTTAATTGAAGGGTTTTGTTTCATTTGGTTTATTTTATTTTTATTCAAGATCAGAACTGATAAATCATTTCTTTAAAATCACATAGATTAAAATGATCCAGATAATTTAAAGCATTATACACTTAAATTATTATTACTTATTGCAAACTGCCAATCTGCCCCAGGGAAACTACATTACTAACAGTTTCCCTTCATTTTTGTAGCCGATATCCTTTGCTTTGGAATCAAGTGTCCTTCACATCACCTCTGCAGAACACCACAGCCTCTTTCCCCATGTGTTTTGCAGGTTTAGGACTAGCAAATATCAGATGAGCCACACTCACAAGCTGGAGCTCTTTGGCAACAGGCTCGATGCTGATTTACATCAGCAGAGGCTGTTGCTGTGTTTTCCCCAGCAGTTCCTCAGAGGAAAGCTTACAAACTTAATTCCCTCTTTACATTTGCTTATTCAAGTTCCAGCTGCATCTCCCCCTAACGTCCCATTAGGGCTTTCCTTTTAATTACTTTTTCATGTCATCTGCACGTTCCTTGCAAGGTCCTCTTTCGAGGAACTTGGCTCTCTCCCTGGCCCTTCTCACTACGGATATTTTCCTTCCTCTGCTCTCCCACAAGCCACCACCCAGACCCTGTGCCTCCACACTGCATCTCCTGCCCTCACAGCCCTTGGCTCTGCTTGGTCCTGACATTCCAGGCTCCCAGCTGCCAGAGGACAGGAGCAGGAGCACAGGTGACACCAAGAAGGGGAAGCAGGGCTGGGTGTGGAGCACTTCATCCACCAGCATTATGCACTTGGCTTATCAACAGCTCCGCGTGGCACAGACTGTCCTTGGGACAGTCATAAAAGATTAAGGAGAATGAAAACAAACTCCTTTATTGCACACAGGTGTGCAAATCTGTTCCCTCTGCCCACACCTAACGCTCCCTGGAAACATCTTTAAAGAAAATCCTTGGACGGATTACATAATAGATGCAATGGCCACCTGTGAGCCTGGCAGGGCATGGCACAACAATGTCCAGGATGTTTAGGAGGTCATTCCACAGAGAAACTTTCTCTAAAGCTGTGCTCATCCTTTTGGTAGAGCAACAGGCAGAAAATCATCCTTCTTCTCCGCTCTACTTAAAGATCATCTCCACTACCAAGATGAAAGACTAGAATTAATGTCAAGATACACAGGAGAAATGAGTTTACTCACATGGTACAAACCAGCAGGAAAGTAAATTCACCCACAGACATGGCTGATAAACAGCTACAAATTCAGGCCAATATCCTTCAAGTTTAACTACATGTTGCTGCAAAAGACAGATCAGCTACTTGGACAGCACTTGGAAAATGTAAAGTGCCATGTAAGTATTATTACTACTACCAGGCTGCCGAGGAAGTCTGCTAGATTTACCATCTGGGAAAAATAACTGCTTTAGTCTGTCTGAAAAAGTCCCAAGAGCAGTTCACTTTTTCCAAATACTCTCCCAATCATTCACAGATGATGCAAAATAGCAATGCTCCTTTTCTCATTTCACCTTAACATCCCAGGAACCCAGGGAAGGGTTAAAACCCAAAACTTCTACCACTTAGAGGAGCAGGCTACTACAGATCCTCCTGCCCACCTGGTACAGGGCAGTGTGCCAGGAGGAACCAGTCACAGCAGAGACACATTTCCCCGTACAAACCACGATGAACATCACACACCACTGCTCCCTCCTTGGTCTGATGTTCAGTTTAAACCGGGTGATTTGTTCTGCATTAATATTTCAGCAGCACTCTAAGCAAGTGAAGGGATTCCTGCCCAGGCTGCAAAAACAAACAGGCACCCGTGCCCAGAGGCTCCCGGGGCTGGTGGCTACGTGTGCCAACACTGACACTTCTGCTTGTAGAGACCACAGAGTCTGAGAAGAACAGGACACAGAAAAGCATAGGCAGACCCTTCACTGATTGGCAACAGAATCATAGAATGGTTTTAGGTTGGCAGGGACCTTAGAGCTCATCTCATTCCATCCCCTACCATGGGCAGGGACACATTCCACAAGACCGGGTTTCTCCGAGTCCCATCCAACCTGGCCTTGAACATTCTCTGAGCAACCTCTGCCCACACCTCACCACCCTCACAGTAAAGAACTTCTTCCTAAAGATGCTTTTCCTGGGCCACACTGTTCAAAACCAAACGTCCAACTCACAGCTCGTGTAGACCAGCGCAGCCCCAGCCCTGCTGACGCCTGGACCACATTCACTCACACCTTCTGTGTGCAAACCAGCACAGCTCCTCTCATCCTGAGGAGTTTTGCCAGTTCACATCCACAATCTCGCTGAAGTCATCAGTTACCTCTGATTCTTTTATTTTTAGAGCCCTTCCCTGATCCAAGCAGGCCATGGCACACCCAAAAGTGTTTTCACCCAGCATTTACCAGCATGACAGGGCTGAACAGCCCCTGATGCACGAGGTGCCCCAGCCTATTTGCACAGCTCTACTCTAGTTTGATTTACATCATGTAAACAGAGGTCAGAAGTGAGCTTCCAGTCCCAAAAGATGCATTATTTCAGCCAGCACCTTCTGTACCTTTTACAGAGCACATTTTCAGGTCAAGGAATAGTATATAAACCTCTCTACTTAAACAGAAAAGAAATGGAAAACATGACCTATGAGTCAACCAAGCACAAAGCTTACTTCCCACCAGGAACCCGGATCCTAATTATTGATGAACAAAGCACAGTTCTGGCATTACAGAGATATTCATTTATCCTCTTCAGCCCTTTTGAGAGTGGGGAACAGCCAACATTTGGGCTTATTTACTTCAGAAAAGTGACCACAAACTGCTAAAGATGCACCTGCTGATGCCACCAAGGTATTTAAGGCAGTGGCTCCCAAAAGGCTCATCTGCCACCCGATGCCAGCCACAAAGCCTCGTGCCTGGCCTCGTCCAGCTGCCAGCAGCTGTGGGGTCAGAGAAGAGCCTGCAGCCACCCAAACAGACTCAAGCCATCCCAGCATGCCCATGTACAACCTGGACAGTGAGCAGACTCACATGCACCCTCCTGAGCTCCATCCCATTTCCCAGCACAGGAAATGGTTATAAGGAACGCCACAGCCGCTGCTCCTGGGAATCCTTGCAGGGCAATGTCAGCCTCCCTGACTCACCATGTGCTGCACAGTGCACCCTGAAACATCAAACAGCAGCGAAGCAGAGGCCATCTTTCCTTCAGCTATGACTCTAACTGCTCATTCCTGCTTTACCAGTATGGATCCAACACGCAGCCTCACTCAACCTGCAGGAAGAAGCAGCGGAACTCTTCGCTAAAGGAAACACTCGAGCTCCCATCCCTCTCCCCAGAAACTGCACCCACAGACACAGCCCCAGCCTCAGGACAGGCAGCTCTCAGCAAGGGGGGCAGCAGTGGGACACTCATCCCTGCACACCCTGGGACCAGGGACCCACAGCTCCCACAGCCAAGGTCACCCTCAGGAAGGCAGAGCAGAAAGGCAGGAGATGTTTGTGTCATTTCACTCGCTTTCACCATTGCTGGGTATTTAATCTCTGCAGCTCCTCTCTTTTGACACGATGGGCTCCTCTGTGCAGCCTGAGGAGTCCATCAAGTAAATTAATCCAGATTCCATGGCCAGCCAGCACAGCTCACTCCCACGTCACCCACCACTGAGAGCTCACTTCCACTCTGACAGCCGGGCTCTCCAAGCTCCGCACAGGAATAAGACATTTCAAGTGGCCAGCGAGTAAATAAATGCAGCAGAAGCTCGGTGAGCTAAGCAGCACACCCCAAGTGCAGGATGGGGAGCTGGCACGGGCACGGCGTGTGGGGGAGCCCCAGCCCCACGGGTGGGCCACTACAGCTCTACAGACCCTTCAGCAGCTGGTAGGGGGTTCCCTCTCTCTCTCACTCCTTTTCTTTATCCTAGTTGCAGAATTTGTTGCTGGGCTCAGAACTGATGTAACCTGGCCTTCACCAGGTATTTTTGCTTTCTGAAAGTCAAATTACAGTCAGAGTGTCAAACGAAACACAACTTTTCCAGCGCACCTAACTGACTTTGGGAACTCTGAGCATAATTTGACTGAAAAAGATGGTGGGGAGGCAACAGAAAAGAAAATCAACAGATGTAACTTCCAGAATTTCACTGCAGTTCTCTTTTTTGACTGTTTTTTGAAAGTACAGGAGGAGGAGAGTTTCAAACCATCCAAAAATGGTAGAATTTGTGTTACGCTTAAACAAACCTCTGGCTTGAGCTGCCTGGAACTCAAAATCAGGATCTGCTCTGTATAATCGGACAAGTCTGATTTTTGTTCCTTTCTTTTGTTTTCCTTTTCAGAGGTTTATTTTTGAAAGAGGACTATGTACCAGGGCCTCTTCCATTTCAGGGAAAGTAAACAAAACCCTTAGCAGGGAGGATGAGGGATGAAGGAACAAAGCCAGCTAGACTAAACTGAGGGAAGGTGAATTTATTTGTCATCATTTGGTATCGTGGCAGCACTGTGACTTTGATCAAGGTCACGGCAAGGTGCTGCACACAGACACTCTCGCTCCCCCTTGGAACCGCCTGCAGTTACAGCAGCAAGAGGAAAGCCACACTATTAGTCCCAGATTTTGGACAGAGACCTGAATAAGACCAAAATAACACTGCAAATCAGTGCCACGTCTGCAGAGCTCAACTCCTAAACCGTGGTCCCAGCACGAGCATAACTCCATCCTTCTCTTTATCCCTGGGCTCACCTGACAGCTACAGCAGCTCACAACACCATCTACCAGGTACCAGTTTGCCTGAACTCAGCTAAATCCTGAAGGAGCCTCTCCAGGGCAAAGAGCAATCAAATCACCACCCAAAATCCATCAAGTCGTGCAAAGTTTCAGCGCTAATACCCAAGTGCAAACAAACCACAGGTACAAAGGATTTGGTAGGATCTCTGGGACTTGGGATAATTTGGCTTTCATATTTGGGATAAGCTAAAGGCTATGTGTTGCTGCTAAGACCAATGTCCCTGCAAGAGCTTAGGTGATACACCAAGGCTAAACTCTGGGTGCAGACAAGGCTCTTCAACACAAGAAATATGAGAGGGACTCTAAAACCAGAGCAGGGAAAACTGAGGTAAGTCCTCTCAGTAAGAGGACTGGTCGCTGCCAGAGCTGGGTTTGCCCAGAGCATTCAGGAATAGGAAATTAAAGGGGCAGGAGAGAGGCCAACCACTTCTTTAGCCCAGTGGGTACAGAAGGCAAGCATGATAAATACTAAAGTTCTTGCTTATTAGGAAATGCCTGGCAAAAACCATGAAGCCTGAAGGGGGTGTTCAAGAGAAGTGCATTTGGTGCTATGGGAAAGTTAATGAGATGCTGTAACCACTATATATGTATCATATATGGAAAACTATGTAAGGCCCTATGGGCTGTTATATACTGCAGGAAACTTTATGGACACTGTAATGCATTATTTTTAATTATTCCCTTGCCTCCTTCAGGCCCTGAACACCAAGAAGAGCTTGCCCAGCTTCCTTGTGGTGTTTCAGCAATGACACCTTGTTTGTTGCTATGTTCCTGGGTTACTTTAATGAGAAATAATTGGGTTACTTTCCAACATTCCGCAAAGCCACAAACGAACCAACACAGAGAAAGTTGCTGCTCCATCGCTGTCTTTTCACACCCTCTGCCTTCCTGAGAGTTACCTCCCCTGCTTAACCGTTTATCTACAAATATGCCTGCAAAAACATTAGCACTTGTGCTAGTTCAAGTTTGCACTGTCATCATCCATCTCCAGGGAGAGCCAGGCCACGGAAATAACCAGCTGCAACATCACAACGATTGCCCCTGCAGGAGATGTATATAATGAAAATTGAAAGCTGCAGGATGAACTTCTTACATACTTGTCCTTTTGGTTTATTCATCAGAAATAATTATCCGTGCTCGCACTCACAGGAGCACATACTTTATGATGTACATCAAAATTTAATGGATTTTTAATAATACTGTAACTACAGCAAAAGCAGAAAAAAAGACAGCCATTAAACCATATGTGCTGTGTTGGTGGGTAAACGGTGTTGAGCAAACATCAACAACGTAAAACCAGTTCAGCATCAGCAACAGGAAAAAGGAACTGCTACTTCCAGGATTTGAAAATGGGACTGAGCTCTAATCCTCAGCATTTGGCTTAAAGTCTACTCAGTAACAGAAGCAAATGAGCAAACCTAGTTTCTGAGTTTCAGGCCCCTGCAGGTGATAACAAGCACCCAAAGACCCCAGAACTCAGTTTCTCCACCTCTGCAGTGAGAGACGAAACACGAGTACACCCCACGACGGCGGCATGGAAACGTGCCTCAATTCTGACTTCTGTTGTGCCAATTAACATACTCCCAGGATTTCACGAATCTATTGATGTCTATTCCATAAGCATCAGCAGAAATGCTGCTCCAGCGGGAGAGACTGACACTCTAAACACTCTCCTCAGCAGCCAGGCTGCAGCTAACGAGTCAGTGTGAAGCATCACCATGTCACCAGTACTTGGACTGACATCTATTTATAGCCTAAGAAATTATATACATGGTGTCCCCACCAACAGTGACACATCTTCATTCAGGCATGAGTCACCTATTCACAAGCAGGTTTCCAAAAATAAATCCTATTTACCAGAATTAAATTCCACACGTTCAGGAAAAAATGTTTTCTTTAAAAAAAAACCAGGCATGTTAGAAAAGCAAACAAGAGCAAACAAGCACTGAAGCCCTGAGCCTGCAGGTCTCCATGTTTCGTATGATCACACAGAAGCTGGAAACATTTAAGACCCAACAATGAAGATGGTTGAACGTTGCCATTACAAACCCCTGCCAAGGTCACCAGAGTGCTGCCGTCCAAACGGAATATCCAGAATATTCTTGGCGCCTCGCACTTTGCAGAAATAGTGAGTATATTGCAGTTATTAGAGAGAACAGACAGAGCGAGCGCCAAGTAATCCCAGAAAACGTAGTGTTAAATAGAGGGTTCAAACCACAAAGCTGTTGATGGGGAATGTTAAAAACGTCAGCGTGGCTGAAAGACATTTGCCAGCGGTGGGAGTCAAGTAGCGAGCTACTGTTCAGCAGATGCAATAAAAATCGTGAGGGCACTTGGGTAATGGGACCAACAGTACAGTTGTTGATACAAATTATATCCAGAAAGCAGAGAAATAAATGACTAAATAAATAAATAATGCAAAAATGGAACAAGTTCAAACTTCTTTTATAGTAATAGTCTCCAGTTGAGCATAATCACCAAAGCTATAGTGATAAGATTGCCAAAACTAGACAAACATCTGTGAGATGAATTCATCTCAGAGGGGAAGCCAACAGCTTGTTATCATTAAAGAGGCAATGCTCTCTCTGCGTTTGAACTGCAGGCGCCTTGTTACTGCGTTTGCCGAGGCAATTGCACCAGATGTTGGCAGCTTTCTTCAGATGGATGACAAGCACCTGCTGCTGGGGAAATTAAATGCTCGTCGGCCTCCTCTCCTTCAGGGGAGGGTGGGCCGGGAGGGGAAGGGGGGAGTGGTGACGGCTGACCCTCGGAAATAAACCTATTTATGCAAAGTGACAGTAAGTGCTGGTTTGCCAAGCAGTGAAACGGAGTGGAAATTCATTGGATCTCTTCCATTGCCCCCGGTGAAATCTGCTCCCACCCTCCCAGTCCTGACAATTAACATGGCACCGATCTGAACTCGCTAAACCACTCATCAGAGTAATAGAGTCAACACAGGCACCTTCTCCTCAGGAGTCACTGCTGGCACAGCCACCTCCCCACAAAGAGGGCATCACCACAGCAGGGTCTGGGCACCCCCTCCTCCTTCCCAGCACACACCTGGAGCAGGCTGACAGCCCCACACCTTCACATCACACCCCCACAACACTCTGTCAGGCCAGCGTTAAAATGAGTGGATGCTCAAAGTGGAATCCTGCCCGTGTTTGCTGGGCTTTAAAATCACAGTCCTGGGACAGGGGTGCAAATGGGACCCCTCTGCCCTACCCCAGCATGTGCATGTGCCTCGCTGGATCGAGTCGGGTCAGCCTCTCTCAGTGCTGGGAGCAGCAGCAAAGGCCACAATGGGCACTGCAACTCATTGTTAAAAAGAAAACACACAGCAGCTTCTCCCCTGACACACTTGTGAGTGCTCTCAACTCTGGAAAAAGAGAAACAGCAAAACGTGAACCTCTTTTATAAGAGCAAACATTTCTTTACAACATATCCAGCGCTCTTGCTCCTCCACACTTCCATGGCAATGACACTACAGCACAGAGGCTCATTCCGTGACACACACCGTCAGAACCTGGATCACTATTCCAACAACACTGGGCCCTGGACAGCGACATGAACACACCAGGTTCATTCCTATTCATCCCCAACTCCTCGTGCATGTCCCTGACACAGACAACACTTGTTTGAGCTAAACTGGCCACATGCATTTTGGGTACCCTTCAGATTAAGAGGCAGTTAATCCTCATTCTGCTTAGATTATCTTAATTGGCTCTTCATTTGAGCTACTTTGCCCTTGTCCCCATTTCTGGAGTTGTATTTATAAATACATATCCTGTACTACACACACCTCTCTCCCTCTGTGGGCTGGCAGGTATCACCAGGACTGAGGATTATTGATAAGTCTGACAGTGAGTCAGGCTTGGCCACCACTCCACTTCTACCCAAGTATGCTCAGGCACATTTTTTTTCCCAAGAAAATAAAATATTAAGTGTTCCTAGCAGAGACAGACGTGTGTGATGGATGTCAAGTGACTTTCACATTCTACCTTCACAGAATTAATGTAAGTTTAATTAAACTGGTCTCACCTCGATATTCCATGTGTGAACAAACCTAAGGTATTTCACCTCTAGGACTGACCAATATGGCCATGTATTTCCACGTGGAAAAAGGATTATTACACCTGCTTCTAGTAACGTGTGCTCTTTTCCACGTTTGGAACAATTTCTATGAAGTTCCTCCTGGGAACTTTTAAAAGCCCTTTTCTTCATGGCCCAGACTCAGAGCTGCATTTAAAACACCCTCACGTTTCACATCCCATCACTCAATGCCAGAGTATGCATTGTTTAGGATGATGCCAATGATCAAACGCTGACTCTCCAATCAATTATGTTTTAACCAGCTCCCTTCAGTTGTGAGCCTTCCCCAAATGTGAGCAGGGGAGTGCAGGTTTCAATTACACCACACAAAGTTTTAAATAACTGCTGCTGATTTTTCATTAGCGAATCGATGTTAAAACATGAGTTTTCCCAAGGCCAAGCCTTGGCCCCCCTCAGCTGTAGCTTCTCAAAAAGCAGCAATGCTCTGAGCACAGATTATCACTCAATGGAAGGCAGGAGCAGCACCTACACTTTTAAATAATTTCTGGAGCATCTGGGAGGCTGCACTTCCAGGCAAGTGCCAAAGTGGAATCTGACGCAATTTCACAGCAAATATTGAAAATATCCATCAGAACATTTTAACTGGTTCCTACTGTGGTGTTTTAACACCACCATCTTCCTCTTTCAAGGCAGCTGAAGGCCCAAATAAATAAAAGTCTTTAAGAACTATCTTAAAATAACTATAAGTATAACCCAAAGATGCAAGCCCTGCCCAGGAGCTGAGATTCTAGAGCTGCACCTCCAGTAGGTGCTGGAGCACGACCTCACCTCAGCATTTACCTGCAGCGAGTGTGTCACTCCCCACCCAGCCCACCCTGCTGGGGCTGCAGAGGACACGAGTGCTGGGATATTTCCATTCCCTGTGCCCTTCAGAGCTTACCAGGCAATGTGCAGGGAGATAAAACACTTGCTCCAAGTCAGACACAGGTGCTTGGGACCGACTCCCCACCACGACCACCTATCCTCACATGGTGCTACAGCCCGAAGCTTCCTCACCATTTATTTCATCAACCAGAGGAGGAAACGAAATAAAACCATACTTAGAACTTCTGCTGAGCTCTGATACTGCCTTCGTGCCCACAAATCCTGCCTTAACATTTCCTTTTTTCATAAAACCCAGGCAGAAACCAACAACTAATTTATAACAAAACCACTTCCACAAAGCATGTGGCTTATTACAGACCACCTAAAAACTGACTTCCTGTGTACAGGATGAAAACAGTGGCTGCTTTTTAAGCAATGATCGAGTTTCTCAATTTGTTTAAAAAAAAAGAAAAAGAAAATAAAAAGCCTGCGTGGGAAGGAAAAGAGATAATTAAAAGTGCTTTCGGCCATGAGGGACCCCTATATTCCAGATCCCTCATCTCATGCCAAAGCTAAAATTTAAAGGAACATTCATTATCCTTTGGCATATCACGGACATAACATGGAAATAAAGAAAGGCAGAAACAGTGGAACTTTAAAGCTAAAACACAGAGGCCATGGCATGGAAAAGGAGGAATTCTGGTCTCTGCTCTCATAACAGAACAGCCCCCAAAAACTCTGGGTTTTGTTGTCTCAAACTTATCAAGAGCTGCAAACAACAATGTGTTTGTCCACTGCTCGTTCTGTTTTAAGGAGATGAGATGATTCAAATTAAGCAATTTATGTCAATGTGCACCCAGACAGCAATAAAAAGGACAGGAGGAGCTCCAAGCTTTTCCCTACCAGGCCTGGAGCTCGGAATCACTCTGGAAGGGAACAGTGAGGGCAGCAGCAGTTAAAAAATGCCATCACAGTCTCTATTTTACTGCACATTGCAAATGTTTTGGGAACTCCGGCTATTACAGTCTAGAATGTTAATAAGAGTGCAAATTTGTCCCTACATTTCATAAAACATAACCAATTCCCAAGTGCTGACTTGGGAAATACAGTGCTGAAAAATGTGAAAAACTAACAACCTGTCAAACCAAAAAATGACTTTTCTGCAAAGCAAATACTTTAGGGACAGCCCATCCATGTCTCCCATTGACCGTTAAATCTACATATCAATGTCCAACTGAGGTGACAATACAATTCAAACTCTCTGCCAAGGCTAAATTAACTAAGCTTTCACTTTCATACAAGCAGAATTCCTTGCACCTCCTGACTCTGGCCTTAGCCCCAGCTCCACACAGCCTTCCAAATCCCCCCAAAATGAACCCATGGCGAGAAAACCACCTTTTCTCATGCTAACAACTCTATTGTAATAACATCTTCAGAGGCCATACTCGAGGTCTCAGGGAAAAGTAAACCACTGGAGTGCTTAATACCACAGCGACGCATTAACTCGTTCACACCCAGACAGCCCAGCCAAACAAGGAGGGGGTTTCTCTACTGTTTCCACGATTTATATTTTCACAGCTGTCAGCGAGGACGGACGTAGGAAGTGATTCATGTCAACCAAGCAAAGAGACTGAAATCCTCTATGTGGATCCCACCTCTTTCCTTCTCCACACACTTACACAGACAAAGGCGAGGGACTTCATTACTGAGATTATTTTTTCAAAGGTTAAACTGGTCATTATTTGCACTGAGGGCTGTGTTAAAATGCAGGGCAAGGTAGAACCAAAGCAGAAAAGTGTCTTTCTCATATTTTGCTGTTCCCAGCCTCGCTGCTTCCAGCTGTAGTTGCCTTGTGAGGCATCACCATGGATCTGTGGAGATGTGCCCGGAGCCAGGACAGGTGTGAGAAGGTACCTCCTCTCACTTGCTTAAACTGCCTCTAGACACTAAGTGAGGCTACAGGAGGAAGAGATGAGAAAATTACATGTTTTCAAGAGCTCAACAGTTTCACGGAAAAAAACCAACATCAGAATCCTGTTTTTATTATTCCACTGGTCTGCTCCGAGTCTCACAGGAAATAAAAAGTGACCATACAAAATGTTTCAGATTCAGAGAGGCAATTCAGAAATCCTGTCTTGTCTCAAAATTTGCAAATCTAAAAAGCCATTCTTGAAGAAACAACATATTCCAAGTGAAGCTGAAACATGCCCACAATCAGTCTGAGGGATCTCATGGCAAGTCAGGACAGAAAACAAAATTAATGCATATTGTGCTGATTCAATTTCATCCAGAAATTTTAAATAAAAAATTTAAGTGCAACAGTCCCCTTCCCCAAAAGTCACTTTAGGATTACCAAGGAAAGGAAAAATGAAGAGCCAGTGCTCCAGGGTCGAGAGTTTTAGAAGCAGTAAAACATCTGGGGCCATGAACTGCTCTTCCAGCCGTCTGAAATAATTTGTGAAAGTATTGTTTGTCCATAAAACTATTTCACACATCTCCTTCAAAAATCACCCTTCTGGTTCAAAAAAGGATACATTTAAATGTGTTCTCTCCCACACAAGAAAACATGATTTTTCTACAAGAACAGTCATACATGAGCTGACCTAAGAGCTCGGGACAACTAAAACATATCTTTACCATAACTCTGGTCCCACCATGCTGGAAGGACACAGTGGCCTTTTCATTCCAAGGATTGTTCCCCCCATGACTCATTACAATCAGAAAAATTCTAACCAGAATTCTGTTTCAATAATTGGGCCCAAAAGCGTTACCTGGAGCCCGACCACATTAACGTGTCAATTAATGGTCTCACGCAATCATTATGATCCTTGAGCTCATCAGGGGTCCCCACCAGCCCCATCTCCAGCCTGGCTCAGCACCACCAAGGGGGGACCAGCAGCTGGGGCAGCCAAAGGGTTAAAATTCCATGTCAAACAGCAAGTCCTGGCTCTGGACCAGAAGGGACATGGGAACCAGGGCAGCTGAGTTATAAAGGCCTTATTGTAGCAGCCCACTGGATTGGAAATGACTTGTAGGCCTAATGAAACAAAACTTTGGCAGTAAAACAGAATGAAAGGAATGAGACAATAAAAGAGAGGAACAAAGGGAGCAGAGTTGTTTCAGCTTAGGAAAATAAGCTCACTTTGTTGTTGGGAAAAGCCAAAGCCGATTAGGATAAACCAATGACTAGGCATAAGTCTTCCAAACTAATTACACAGTTCGCCATGTGAAGTATAATTGCAAGTCGCAAACGAAGGACTGTGCTGCTTTCACAGGAGCTCTGTGAAGGGAGCAGCACCTGGGAAAAGGGACGCTCTGAACCCTCATCACCAGTGCCTGCAGCTTAGAAGGTGCAGAACATGCAGGTCCTTAGAAGTGCAACTCATTAGCACTCAGGGCTTTCTTCTGCTGGTCACAGCCCTCTGGGTGAGGTTTTAGGAGTCTGTTGTGTTTTTTTGTCTTTTTAAATGATACCTGAAGCCTTAAATGCTCCAACATGTCTGATCTCAGAGCTCCCCACACTGCTTACACTTCCAGAAAATCTAAACCAGGCAGATCTGCAGCCCCAGCCCTGCTGATGGCTCAGGGCAGCACTGTGGCCTCTCAGGGAAGGAATGCCAGCCCTGCCGAGCTTCCCCTTGGATCTCCTCATCTCTAACACTTCTCATTTAAATTCTTTCAAAGCCTGGTCTCAGCAGCTTTTCCCACCCAGCACAAGGGTGATGCTGCAGAGCCCAGACGAGTAAACATGGCCAGTGAATTTATTTGGTTTGTAAGAATGTTTAGAACATCTTTCATTGAAATAGCAGAGGATCCCACAAACAAATGCATTAGACTGTCAGGATCAGGGCGTAACACAGTGGCTTTTTTTTTTTTCCTCTCCTTGTGATTGTAAACGTTATGGCTTAGTTTGGAGTATTTTCAGCTTGTCCTTGGTGGACCCTGCTCTCTGAAACCACTGGAAGGAGAAGTCTTCCCCTCCTCAGCACCCTGACCCCATTCTTGGCACCCAGACCCTACCAAGCCTCTCTGGGGAGCCGCACAACAACTGTAGGTGCACAGGTTCAGCCTCACTAGCTCTAAGCAATCACAAGGCTGTTCATTATCCTGCTCTGTGCTCATTCTCTGCAGCCTTCTGGCTTCACTCAGGTAATTTTTTCCTGGTTTACTCTGCAGATTACAGCAGCGAGGAATACCCACCTTCTCCAAAAGGAAAGCTGGGACTCCTACAGATCCTGGGCTTTACAGAAAGAAAAATAACCACTATGAGAAATCTCACTATCCAAGACTTACAATTATCACTGCTATGTACTTTGGTGCTGTAATGTCCGGCACTTTCACTGGTGAAGTCAGGAAGAGTGTGTACTAAAGCTTTTCTTTTTCTTGGAGACAAAGGTTCTGGCATTGACTTCTCAAAAAGCTGCAGTTTCAAATTCAACCCTTTATCCCTTTCCTGCCAACTCCAGTTACATGAGCACGCCCGCCTGGCCCCAAAGCTGGGGGCTGTTCTACTCACATCGTGTATTTTGAGAGCTACCTCCAGTTACCAAAACAACTTCCCCTGGCTGCAAAGCTCCTCTCCACAGCAAGTACAAACAGGATTTCAGGAATCGCAGCAGTCAGTAAGCAATTTTTTCCCGCGCCGATAAATAAGCTCAGCATTTCAAAGAGCAAGTCACCTGAGATGCTCTTATCAAACATGGGCGGCTCCTCGCACGTTAATTATGTAATGCAATTTGCTTTATTTCAAGAAAGCTCTAAGCAAAGGCAGAGCTCACCAATCAATGGGGATCACTGTTTGCATGGTGATGGCCTGACTAGAGCCCTGAGCAGGGCACAGATGAGCACAGGCCCTGCCCAAAGGGCTGGAGATCTGAGCAAGGGAGTCACGGAGAGGCAGAGAAGCAGGATGGAGGACAGGGCTTCCAGAATGTCCCACAGGGCCAGTCCAGGGTCACTGTATCCGAGTGCAGCATCCCACTACCCACTGCATAGTAAGGAGTCTTCTAACTGAGCTGGACCACAAGTCCCCATTTCCAAGGCTCATTAGCCAGCTCTGCATCTCCTGACAACCTGAGCCATGGGGAGGACCACTTCAAAACACCCCAAACCCAAACTGCTCTGGCTGATAAACAGCACAGTGCTCTGGGGAAACCCTGAACACCCGCACCAAGGTCGAGTCACAGTGACAAAACCCAGCAGCCTCTGCTCCAAACACTACAGACTTCACCAAACTTCACAAGCTGGAACAAGAAAGTGTGAAATAGGAATGCAACTGGAAAAGGGGACACGGAGAAAAAGGGACCAAGCCCTGCAAGCCCAGCCCCGCAGGAGCTGAGCTCTACTGCCTGGATCACACAGCCTCAGCAGGACATCCCAGCTGTGCTGCCACAGGAACGGGTTCTTGCCTTGATCCTAACCTCGTGCAATTTTCAGCTCCTTAATTTTTTAGCCTGCAAATTAAGACACTAGGAAAAAAAATATTTGATTTTCCCTAAGTATTGCCTTTGGAAAGGCAAACCTCTGCTAAGCTGTCTCAAGAAAGGCAGAGCATGAAAGCAGAACCAAAGCATCCCGAGTCTCCAGTCACCCTGAGACACAGCCAGGCTTGTCTGCATTCTCAGGGACTGTAAAATTGCAAGCATGAAACTACCAGATGGTGAAATTAAAAAGACTGTATTAAGACAACATCCAGACAATATGCAAAGCACTTATATTGAAACTATTATTAACTTCAAAAATACAGGTTAGTGGAGTTCTGCAATTAGAAGTAACTACAGAAGAAACATCCAAAAGCTCATGTAATCCTTTAATAAAAGGCTCAGCAGGCTGTAAACATCCTGCCGGAATCGAAGATTATTATTGAAAATAAAATGACTGGTTTGCAAAACAACTATCACTCCAGCACAGGAACCATTTATAAACTTGCCTCCTCAGCCCTCAACAAAATCCTGCCTGGCTCAGGCTTTTCAGGGCATATAAAAGAAACATAAACTAACTACAAGGAATGGGAGCTGCTTTGCTCTGGGATACCCCACTGTGTCCTTATGCAATCTTGCATTTAAAACATCAATTGCTGCACTCCACAAGACAGAAACCAAGCTGTTGAACTGGAATCCATGGAGCCCCATGGACAGTGGGGCTGGCAGGAGTCCCCATGGAAGGTGGTACCACAAACTGCTCTCAGAGCAGGCAGCTCTGCAAGATCTTCACCCATCAGTCTCCTGAACAAGTGTCCAGAAGCCTTGGGGAGCCAGGAAGCTCCATGGAAGACAGTGGCACTAAGCTCCAGCCAGAGCCTGGACTGTGGGGTTTGAGTCATTACATCACAGTCAAGACTATTCCAGCAAGGTTCAGGTCTCCTTCTGTGCAGAAACTTGTTTGGTTTGGGTTTTTGGTTGTGGTTGGGTTTTTTTGTTTTTGTTGTTTGTTTTTTTTTTAATGATGTCAAGATTCTACATATATTTGCACAGGATCTTGCATATGGATTTTGTATTAAGAAATTAAGGGGATATTCTAGTGACTTCACATTACTCTTGCTTTTCACATAGTTCCTTCAGGCATTTTCACAACTTAATGAGCTCTCCAATACATCTATCTGCCCCTTCTGCCACTGGAACCAAGATAAACAGAAGGCTGATTTTATGGAGAAGACAACTGTATAATCATTCAGCTAAGGGTCAAATTCTTCCTGAACGGACACAGATTCACCTTCCAATGATGCTTTTTGTCTTTAATGGAAGTAAACAGTGTTGCCAATGTTATACACACATGCAATGAACAGAAAAGGAATTCCAGGGACTTCCAAGAAATGACACGGAAAGGAAAAATCTGTGGCTCTCCTCTGAGCCCAGCCCTCACTGCACTTTTGTTTTGAAAAACACACTTTACAAAGAAAGGCAAGAAAGAAGAACGGTGTAGTGCTCACTTGGGCAGAACTTACCTTGCCAAACTGTTCGAAGTATTGCTTCACGTCTTCCACTACTGTATTAGCCGATAACCCACCTACAAATATTTTCTTTGTTCTTGTGACCATCTGTAAGAAATTATAAGACAAGCACACGGTTTAACCAGATTATTTCAAACAATATCTGGAAAAAAAGAAATATTCTTCAGATCCCATCCCTAACCCAGATAATGAGAATATTTCTTTACAAAAGCAATTTCTATTCGATTTGATTAGATACTTCTTTCTCTTTGTCTTGTTTTGTTTTTATTTGAGAGATGGCTGAGTAAAGGCTTTCAATAACAACTCTAGCCCCCGGATATTTTTTTTTAATAAATGATTTTTATTGTGTTTCTCAATGCAAATATAAGTGAAAAAGGAGTCCAAGTGTCATATCTTCATAGCTACTGTCTCAAAAGCAATGTGCCTTTCCCCCTCCTGTTCCTACAGACACAGGGTGAATTCTCTTTGGCAGACAAAAGGCAATTACATCAAATCGAAGCGATGTGTTATTAAGTTTCCATAGGTCAGTTTAAAAGGAACTTGCACAGTTACTTTAAAAACAATCAAATGATGAAAGGCAGCCAGAGCTGCCGATGCAGCATCCTGCAGCAGCCACCACCCACACTTCAGCCCACAGCATCATCGTCCATCAGGGCTGGATCAGCCCCTCCAAAAATCCATCTGTGTTCCCCAGACCCCAGCTGAGCACTCAGCCCTTCTGCTGACCCACACATGCCCAGTTTTGGTGCACACAAGGCAAAGGAATGGTGCTAGATTCCCTATGGAGAGTGCCCCATGCCACAACCCCCAAGCAATGGCAGGGGAAGCTGGTCTCTTTGGTGGACTGATCCCAAACCACCTGACCCTTGTGGGCCACCCTAAGTCACAGCAGATCCAGGACAACGTTGTCAGCATGCTCTGAAGGGGCCCCACCATCCTGACAGACTTGAGCTGAGGGGAAACAGCCCAGCTTGGAGCAGGCCATGCCTTAGAGCTGGAGACAGCCCAGCAGCAGCCAACCCACCACACAGAGGTGTTTGAGTCAACACTGCACCTTAACTCAGGAAACCAACAAACGTGTCAATATAAAATTCATCCACTGAAATGCTTAAATTTGTTTTCTCTGGAAACTGGGTGAAGCAGCCAACTTCCTGAGACTGAAGGGAAAAATGCTCCCTAACTCCAGAGCCAGAACCTGCCTGGCTAAACAGGGGCCAGCGAACAGAGGCATCGCACAGGGATCGACCCCGGGCGGTCGGCCAGGGACACAAGGGCTGCAGCTGCTCAGGGCAGAGCCTGGGGTTTTATCACTGTCTTATTTTTCCACTAAAGATGCCTCTGAAGTTGCAAGGACAGCCCAGACCTGCTCCACGCAGCACGACCACCCCATCATGCCACAAGACCCCATCTCACAACCCAGAGCGGCTGCGGGCGAAGCCTCCACGGAGCTCAGGCATCAGATACAATGCTTGGAGTGGCCCCAGGTCCTCGCAGCAAAGAACAAATTAACCATCACTCCCATCCCCACAGCCATGCACATTAATCAGATATTCCCCTCCATAAGCCCCAACCACGCCTTACAGAGCTCCACTTTATGGTTTGGGTTTTTTTTCTTTTCCAAGTTAGGAGGAAAAAGAAAGAAAAAAAGCCTGTGTAAAAATTCAATTATTTTTTTCCTGGCTGCAATCTAGGGCTCTGAAATTGAAGCCCAAGCATATATTTTTCTGTAGAAAATTGTCATTTACAAATAAAGAATTGGCGAAAGCCGACTTGTAACTAAAGGATTTTGCAGGGCTGTCAAGAGCCCTCTGCCTGCCAGCATCTGATTTAAGATCAGGCCAAGCTTCTGTTGTCATACAAAAGAGGGAGGAAAGCAATTATTCTAAAGCAGTATTTGAAATTATCATCATTTTTATATTTGACCAAGAAAGAAAGAAAAAGAGAGCTACTGCTTTTAGAAGCAAGATTGAAGGTTAAAAAAAAAAAAAAGAGACCACTTTGTTTCAATAGCTTCAGTCAAAGAAAATATTGGTAATGACAAGCGAATTCACAACATTTTAATGCCTAGAGATGTGTTGCGAGCTGGGAAATGGTTTCAGGAATCAGCTCTTTGGTACCAAAGTGAAGCACAAAATTAAGTCTGCTTTTACAATCTACGTTTCCCTGAAGAGTCAGTTCAATTGCTTTGTTACCACATTCCCCCCAGCACAAGAACAGAAAACGTGCAGCCTGAGCGATTCCTCTGATCCTGCCGTGCCTCAAGAGCAGGTTTCACTGCCTGCCTTCCACCTGTGGCACAGGGCACCACCGTGCCCCCAGAATGGCCCCGGGCTCAGCCAGGAGCCACTGCCCCAAGCTCCTTCTCACCCAACCCAAGGATCCCCAGGAGACAGGGCAGGTGTGGCACTGCCTCTGCCCTGCACAGGTAAGGACGTGCCCAGCGGAGGGGAAGGGGTGAAGCCCCTCACCATGGGGCTGTGACAGCCATACCCATGCCCAGCTCGGGTTCATCCTGGGACAGCCCAGCAGAGAGGAGCTGCCTCGCTGCTGGAATCACCCTTTCCTCTCTCTGACACTCGTGCCAGGTGAGCTGCTCTCCACACATGCCTGTACTGGTACAGCCTCCCCCATCTTCAGTCTCTGGATAACTGCAGCAGGACTCGGACCAGCTGGAAGCAAAGCTCTGCTCTAACCTCCAGCTCTGCTCTAACCTGCACATCCTCCCTCAGCAGTGGAACTGATGTGATACGAGGCTTCCTCAGGGAAAACCACAGATCCACACACAGCTCCCATGAGCAAGGCACAGGACACACAGCCTGGAGACTCAGAGCACACACTGTCAGCACAAGGGCTCACAGCCAAAGGCTGGCAAACACGCCAGCCAAACATGATGGGACATTCAAAAGACATAGGGAAAAAATGTAATCACTCACTCGTGGATTTTCCACCAGCAGGGACCCCTCCTTTGTCAGTCACTGATCACCCATAACAAAGACTTTTACAGAATCACAGGTTCATTGAGGTTGGAAAAGACCTCCAAGATCATCAAGTCCAACTTGTGACTGATGTTAAACCCATGGTAACTGGAAAGACCCAAAATCTCCCATTGCTACTGGCTGAGAGGGCAGTTTGTTCCTCACCCAGTACTCTCTGCAGAAAATAGGGCTCCCACAAAGCCTTCTGGTTCACCCAGTGAGTGGTGGTCTCACTATCCAACATGATATTCTCTCCACCACAGATCTGTGCATGTTTTCAGGATGAAAAACAAAGGGTTAAAGCACATTTAATGACGTATCCTTGGTGTAAGCATTACACAAGACAGAGGGTCAGAGGCACCAATGATCACAGACACCAGTAACTGTAGCTGCTCTCTAAAATTAAAGGCTTTTTAAAATCAAAGCTCACTTGGCTCAGAAAATAAATCAGCATATATTTAACAAAACCCCTACAATTCTATAAAAACATCTATGTATATATTGAAGAAAAACACTCATTATCATTATTTTATTTTTGTAACAAGAAGCTCAAAAAAATCCCCAGTCTGAAGTTCCTCCAGTGAAAGTCACTGAGGATCTTTATCGTTTCCTGTGAGTAAAATTCAGACTCTGCTTTCTGGAGGTTGCTCACAACAGGGACATCCCCCCCACTTCAAACAGCAAGGGAGCTCACTGTAGCACTGGTGGGTTCAACCCCTCCACCAGCAGCTCCATCTGCCCTTTCCTGGGATGGAACAGCAAGGTTTGGGTAATAGGAAGTAATCTGTGTGAATCAATCACAAATCCCTGTTTTATGAATGACTCCAGGAGGTCTGGGACACTCCAAAACCACAGCACTTCCAGCTCTGTGCCTTGGGTTTTCCTTTGCAGTGTAATATAGCCATCAGTGGCTGCTGCAGGGCTCTGCAAACCGAGGGTACGGGATGGCTTTGGAGGGTTTGTGTACTGAAGGTGTCTCTCTCTCGCTGCGGAAGGAATCGCCAGGAGAGGCAGATCTGAGGCCGCCACGGAGCCCGTTAATTGTGAGTGCAGCAGAATTGCTGTTTGTACACTGTGTTAGTGTGGAGTTAATCAAAACACATGTGACTACTCCTGCGAGGAGGCATTCAAGGTTACACTCCATTTATTGGCTTGGCTTTTGAAAAATATAATCGCCTTTGTGTTCTGAAACTGAGCAAACACTTCAGGTGGTGCAGGAGCAGGAAAAAACCTTCCCTGCTTTAGCCAGGCAAGTCTGCTGAGTTTATGCCATTTTTCACAAGGTTACCGTTGTAATTAGATCAGTTTGGGGCATATCAGGTAGATCTCCATTGAACAACAGGCTGAAGATGCAGTCTGTGGGAATAAAAGTCCTGTCCCACTCGAACACATCGATACACACATGAGCTAAACCCTACAGACTTGGGTGAAACAGAGAAAGGAGATTTTGCAGAGCCAAAGCCTCCAGTTCCAAGTCCATGAACATCCCTCACACACCAACACTGCACTTTGTCTTCTTGTGGTTGTTCTTGCCCCAGTGAAACCATCTTACTATCGCTACTATTAACAATGAACAAAGCAGATTTTAAGAACATTAAATATTTTGCACAATTCCCAGAATTTCAAAATCTCAAGCAACAAGTACCCACTGCTTGTTTAACAAAGAAGTTATATATTTTACTTCGGGGTAATGGTTTTAAGTGTCCTTCCCCAACCGTTCTGTATGCAGCCTTTTTTTTGCTGTGTCTTCCCTCCCCAGTTTTAGTGAAGAGCTCCTGCTCAGGAGGCAGGGATGGGTGAAGTTGGAAAGAATGAGTGCTGACACCCACCTAGCACAGTGTGCCACCGGAAGGTCTTGTTGCAAAGGAAAATCCATGTAAAATCCCAAAGCAGGAGGCAGAGACACAGGGCTAAAGCAAACCAACACAGAGGGCTCAAAAAACACCCTCGAAACCTGTGCCTGAGCTCAGCCCTAGCACACACCAGTGTGGAATTCATCAAGGCTTTGCATCCTCAATTTCCCAATATGGTAGAAGTGGACTAGAGTACTAATAGTGAATCTGCATCACAAATTGCTGAAATTAGCATTAATTTCAGATTAAACTAATTACGCATCTATAACTGTTTTCCAGAGCACTCTTCTCTCTCTCCTATGACAGTGTGGGTGTGTGGGCACATGCGTATTCCAGCCAGCTCACCTCATCTGCAGCTTGGCATTTCATCATTTCTAGCGTATCCACCTTCTAAATAGGTTTATAATTAGAAAAATCATCTTTCATATCTGTGCTGAGCTGCATTTTATACCCCATTGTGCTGTACATTCAAACTACAGCATTACCTCTAATTAAAAACAACAATAACTCATGTAATAGGGGAAGTGATTGCGTTAACTGAATTGCCAGGCTTCTTTGCAGAGCACAAACCATAGGAACTCTCCAGGTCTTTTTTTTTTGCCTCTGGGATCCTCATAGGAAGTTCCAAAAAGCTATTAAAAACTTGACTGAAACATGAGGCAAAGACATGATGAAGAAGGCAACATTTAGTGGAAGTTTTCAACCTCTCTCTCTTCAGCAAGTACAAGAACACCCAGGAACCATCCCCTTGCCTGGTATTTCTGTACATTTCACAAGTGATGGACATGCTGTGCTAAGCACTGTGTTCCACCGGGGAGCAAATACTCCACTCTCAGACCCCACAAAAGCAAGAGGAACTCAATCCCAGGCAAAGGCAGTGCAGCTTTACGTGCCATGTAGAACACGCTTAAGTATTCAAAATAGGATTTCAGCAAGTCTTAAACGGTGCAAATACCTTGTGCCTGACCCCTGTGTAAGCTCATGTCATCCTGGGAGAGCTGCTCGAGCTATAGAAAGTATGTGGGAATGAAAGAGCTCTTTAATCCAAACAACCGGCACAGATTCCTGGTGGGGTAAAGCAGTTCCCCTGATTTCTGGGAAAATACAGATGGCTTATATTCTCCCAACCCATTCAGAAGCCAAACTGTTAACTTGGTCCCTGCTCTATTCCTCTTTTTTGGCTGTCTTGGGTTCTGCTGTTAACATTGGGAGGGTCGGGGTTTGGCTGGTGGTTTATTTCTCTCCCTCGATGACTGGCATCAGCAGGAGGTAGAACACACAAAGTGATTTTTATGAGACAGATTGAATCGGCCGTGATTGCCAAAGCCATCCTTGGAGTTTCACAAGCAAACCTGGCCAGGGGCCAGCAGGGCCCTTCCTGGTTATCTTCCTGGCTGCCACTGGATTTAACTCTCATGTGCCCCACTGGGAGGACCAGCCCCTCACTTCCCCACCCACAGGTACAGTCAAACTATGGTAGTCTGTAGCACAGGCCACAACCACCCCTCAAGGAAGGGGTCCTCCCCAAAAAAAGAGCTTGCTGTTTAGGCAGGAGCATCTCATATAGCTCCTTCAGCTCTCCAGGCACAGCCACACCTTTACCTGCACCACCACAAAGAGCTCCCTGCATGGGAGATCCAATCTCCTGAAAATTAGCCCCAGCTGTGAGAACTCAGCAGTTTTGTGAGCAGAATCTGCCTTCAAGCTCCATATCAAAAGATACAGTAAAATTCACCAGAGCCAGCATTCCCCCCTCCAGAGCCCAGGAATAGCTCTCGGCCCCACAGCCTCTCTCTAACCAGTTATATCACATCCCTGAGGGCTGCTCCAGTTAACTCTTTTACAGGTTACAGAAGCACAGGCAAGGGGAGGGCAGCAGAGAAAATCTATTTAAATCCCTCTGAATTCTTCAGCTCCTCATGCACGGTGCCGTAAGAAGGTAACTCCAAATCTTCACTGAGCACAGACAACTCATCCAATGTGCCTGCCTGATTGCTGTTCAGCAGTGCTTAAAAACTGCATTAATAAGTTTAAATGAAGATAATTATTTTTAAATTAATACATCTCAGGGCCACAAATGGAGAGCACTGCCCAATGTGACTGGGGGGGGATTTTTGCAATACCCATGTAATGAGGGACAAAGGTCCCAGTGGGAAGCAATTAAGCCTCTGGTCCTAAATCTATGGGGTACTGGCAAAACTTCACCTTGTGAAGTAGGGAGAGAGAGTGAGAAAGAGAGAGGGAGAGAGAGGGAGGGAAGGATGGCATTCTGCCCAGAGACCTCACTTTTGAAGCCATGGCAGCAATGTTTGATGAGAACACACATTAACTGACCATTACCACGTTCATCAATTCCTCATCTATGTTATGCCACCTCCTGGAAAGAAATATCACATGTCGTATCCAAAATACAACCAGAAAACCTGTGCCCTCCAACAGGACACACAACTGGGACAGAGCAGGTTTCCAAGGGCATGCGCAAGGTCCACTTGCAATACAGCTCTACAGGTAAAGCAGAGTGGAATAAAGTGGGTCCAAGTGGGGAATCAAGCTAAGCAACTACCCAAAATACATCCCAAGTCCTTGCTTTTTTAACCTGAAACAATATAAGGCGGCAGCACTCTCCTGTCCCTGCTCTCCCAAAGCTGGGAGGGACATGCAGGACAGCAGTGAGTGGCACTTCCCTCTGCAGAAGAGCCTGGCCAGGACAGGCTGCAGACCCACCGAAATCCTCCAGCCCACCCTGAGGGCAAGCGCCAAAAGGCTCGTGGAAGCTCAGGACAAGTCCTGTTCATTCAAGAGCTGCTCTGTGCTAACCAGGGGGCTGCCCATGCCCATGAGGTCCCACTGCCCCAGCAGCACGATCAGCCAGAACCACAGGTCCTGCCCAGACCTCTTCCATCAGCAGGCACTACTGCTGTACAGACTGTGCAGGGCCAGGCAGCAGTGATGTACTCCCATCCTACAGGCAAAAACTACCACTTTCCTTCTTTGGCTGCTCCACAATTACCTCCTTAAGTCAGGGGACACTGCTGTCGTACCTGGCAGCTTCAGGTGTGACAGCTTGCCCTGTCACTGTGCCCAAAAGCACACGGGTCTGCAGCCAGAATGGCTTTATAGTGCAGTCAATGAACCCTGATTTGAGCATGCACATACCAAAAGGAGAAGAAAGAAATGTATTTGGAGGTTTAAGTCAGTGTTCAACAAAATCCAAGAGTGCAGTCCAACCCAGAGAGGAAGATGAGTGCACATTCTGTAAGAGTTTATAAATTCTTCCTGCTCCAAACACTGAGGTCAGCCCAAAGAAAAGTTTATTGCCTCTACACTGCAGAAAGCAGGACATAATTTAAAAGAGTCTAAGTTAGCATCAACTAATTTTTCATGATAACCCTGTCAAATCAGTGATGAGGGCTCTCTGTTAAGATTCTAGATAATGTTCTGCTAAAACAAGAAAAATTCACAGGAAGGGATAAGAAATGTGTAAAGCAATTTACCTCCTTCCCAACATACTCCAGATGATTTCTCTGAAAAGAACAAATGGAAACTTTAACCCTTAGCCTTGATTAATTTCATCTACATAATACACATGCACATGGCAATCAGTTACTGATGAGCAGGTTTTACTTCATCTGCTGAGTCAAGCCAATGAGGATGCAATGCCTGACTTTTCACAAGGGTGAGCTTTTCCTCTGATGCGAGACCACGGAAATCTTGCAAAATGCCCAGATTTGCCTATTACTGCTGTTGAAATACTTTCACAGTTTTATGAAATGCTGTGTTTGCTTTTATCCTTTTCCCTCCACACACAAATGGGCTGGTGAATTACAGGAATTGCAGTACTCCTACCTTCAGCTCACAGAGGGGAGATGTTTCCCTTGCCAGGGAGGGAACCCACCAGCCATTATTAAAGCAACATCATTGTCGCTCTAAAGCAGATCAAATAACCCTTGACTAAGAATAAAAGGGCCCCTGAGGAGCTGCACTGAGAATGAAGAGTGGAAGCAAGGCAAGAGAAAACATCTCTACTTTTTCCCAAGGAAGGCAGCACCTCACAGCAACAAGAACTGGTCTCCCTCGTGTGATGTTTACTCACTTATTGACCACAGGGCAAGTCATTTTAGTCTCCACAGGACTGATGTATCAAATAGCCTTGGGAGAAGCTCAGCTGGAGACTGCAGGGCTCAGCATTTATGCACACATTTGAACTCACAGCATTTGGGGAAGCCTCATTAGGTTGAGTATGTTGCACAATCGAGTGCTACGTGCCTTGATTTCCACAAAAAGAACAAAAATATATCCCCACAGCTCAATGGAGCCTGTGAGGTTTCACTCATTAAATGCCTAATCCGCTGAAAGTCTGATTTGAAGATGCTGGAATAGTGCAAGACATTGTTACTGACATTATTGTTATTAAAGGAAGAATGAAAAAATATTGTTCCTAGCCAGGAAGGTCATATCAAACTACCAAGCAAGAGATAAATCAGCCAAGGTCTCCAAAAAAAGACATTATTTCTCCTTTACTCCAACATCTTAATGTGTATGACTTTTTTTGTGCTAGAAATACATTTCTATAAATCCTCCTCTACAGAAAGCTTTGCTTTCAGAAGGGGAAAAGTAGCAGATAAAATACTACCCATCAAAATGAACTCAAGTCTCCAGTAACATAACTAGATGTGTAATGTTACAGATGTTTTATAGCCAGGATGTCGGATCCATTTAGATCATTTTTACAAACCCAGCAAGAAATATCTCCCCAGCGCTAGAAACCACGCCAACAGATCTGGGACCAATTGTTTATTCAAACAAAGATGCCACCAGGGAACAACAGTAGCTACTGACCAAAACTTGGAGGGCTCATTTCTCAGCCATGTACCATCAAGACTGAGAGCCAGACAGGAACACAGAGCTGAATCACGACATGGGGGCCCTTCTACTGCTCTCTAAAGCAGACACATCACTGGTTTCTACACCTGTACATCCTGCCCAGGCACTCCAAGAAACCACCATGTGCAGCACAGCCCAACGTGCTGCCCAACTCACCCACCAACAAAAGCAATGGGGCAAAGAGGGACATTGGCAGAGCTGCCCCTTGCCAAACACAAACCCATCATCCACCTCCAGCACACACATGGGTACACAAATGGGATCGTTGGAGCGTCACATTAGTACCTGTCATGTTATACACACACACATCAGCACAGATGCCACCAGCCCGGGCTGAAGACACACCTACACGGATGGTTTACAGTGAGTTTTACTCTCCCAGCCCATCAGCCAGTAGCACCCACCACTGAAAGATTTATTACCCACAATGATAACCGCCTCACGCTGCTTTGTTTGTTAATTGTGACTAGCACTGCCTTCAGAAGGGTAGGAGCCTAATAAATCAGTTATCTCCAGGAAGAATTTATTTAAAGCTGTTAACATTGTAAACCCGAGCACTTGGCAAGAGATTCTGTGAGAACGGATGTGTTTATACATCGCGTTGGGGTGGCAGAACACACTGCGCGACTCGGCAGCCGGGCTTTAAGGAAACCATCTCTGAGCAAGACCCTGATGGGTTCAGTTGAACTTCTGTCCACCACAACAGGTCAACTCTCATGCTCCTTTCCCATCTCCCACATGGGGCTGTGCCAGGGCAACCAGCACTGCACACCACTGGGCTTGCAGCTGGCTCCCTGCAGCAGCTCAGGGACTTACCAAAGCAAGAGGGAATGAAGTCTGTCCCAACCTGAGACACGTGCTGGGAGCCCACCCTCAGCCCTGCAGCAGGCACGGCAAGGCCACTGCCAAGCTGTGCCACCAACCAGGCTGCAACCACAGTACAACTCATCCTCGGGATGTCCCACTGCTGCTCCCTGTTAGAAATGAGCATTTGAGGGAAAAGAAATGCACGGATGGAAGTGGAAGCTCCAGGACAAGTGGCAGAGGCAACAAATCACACCAGAGCTCTGACTCCCAGCTCCCTCTTGGCCAAGAGTGCCAGTGACCTGAGCACCTCCCCAGGCAGAGATGTGTTCTCCCAGCTCTTTGGTAAGATCAGGAAGGAACTCCCTGCAAATCACAACATCAAAACCACAGGTATTTCTGCACTGCACCTGTTCTCAAATGTGAGGCTCCCCTTCTTCCAGCACTCACAAAATTTGGCATAGATAGTGGATTCAAAGAAAATTGGTGTCATGGTAACAATCGTGTAATTTCTTTTTCTCCCTAGGGCTGCAAGACCTGGAGAGTTCAAAAGCATCACCGAACTGGGGCATTTTGGTCACTGGCTTTGCCTCCTGTGACTGGAGGATGAGCAGAGGGGCTGAGGTTTCCTTATTCCAGATGTGCTGTGCAGGTGCTGTACTGGCTTCACAGGGCAACACCAGCTACAATGAAGGGACTCACCTCATCTATAATACCAACAAGTGTCTAATAATAATGTTACTGAAAATAAGCATTTGACTGGAAATACACTCCTTCCCCATCCTCCCCAGCACAAGAACTCTGTCAGTATCAAAGCCTATCACAGCTCAATACACTTACAGACTTTAAAGTACCTACATCATTACAACACTGCCAAAAATGTCACATAAAAAGGCCAAGTCACTGAGATGACTGGATTTCCAGGTCTGGCAGGACATGAAAAGCTGGGACAACTTCCCATGAACAGCCACTTGTGTAGTGTGACTCAAGCCAAATGGGAAGGCCGTTAACATCTGCCTCCTGCCTGATAGAGGGGACTGGGCTCCTGCAATGTGAGTTCACTCTCTATCTGGGGAGCAGCCAGCCAGCGGGTGCAGTGCCCGCAGCAAAGCAGAAGCACCCTGCCAGCAGGTCACCTGTCAAGAGGCAAAGGTCCTGCTGGCACTGGAGAAACCCACTTCAGTTTGAAGTCCCCAGCTGCACCCAAACTGAATGTAACTGCCTGGCTATCTCCAGCATGGGGGAGATTTTGTTCCTTCCAGGAATCACAAGGTCCGTAACTACACTGGAAGTTCCTACCTTTAACTGGGATATAAAGTATGTAAATGAGCTGTCCAGACTGAATTACACATAGGAAATGTTTTCCTCTTCCAGGAAGACTGACATCAGCAAAACAAGGAGGTTGCCACAAGCTGCACCTGGAGCCACATGATGACAGCTGTGAGCCAGGACCAAATCCCAACACCCAAGAGCTGTACAGCCACCAGACACCTTTCTTGCCTCTTTTTGGTAGTGATTTGCTACCCATTCTTATGAACCACAATCTGCCAGCCTTCCCAGCTCCAAAGTTCTGCCTTGAAGGCAAACACGCTGCCAGCCATGGCAAGGTTTTGACGAATTCTCTCCAGGAAGAAGCAGGGAGGAGGAAGCCAAGGGGTTGCAGGTTGGAAAATTTGAGGTTCTCTATTCAGCTGCAGTTCAGCAATCCTTCATCCTCTGTTAAATCACAGACCACACACTGAGAGTTAAAGACTTATACAGGACTCCAGGGACTAATCGAGGAATGATTTGAGCTTCTAACTGTGCTCTAACCAGGCACTTAGGATGCGAAGCACAAGTTTGTGATACTATTGTGCACTGCATCAAAATGACTTTTTGATACATTTTTGCAAATAACTAATAAGGAAAAAAGAAAAAAAACACATCACTCTGGTATTTAACATAATTCTTCCCCTCCGTTCCTCATCCTTATATTCACATTCGTGACAAACAGCCTCTGTCTTCAATTAGGCCTGTCTTACACACGTACAAAGCCCCCAAAATATGAAAGAGCTTTTATGCAACACCAGATTATCTAATGTGCACATATTTTGCAAAAGAGCACTTTTTAAATACCTAGTCACAGAGAAGGGGGGGGGGAAAAAAACATTCCTTTCAGGAAGAGAGAAAAGGAGGGGAAAAAAAAACACATAAAAGCTGCAAAAAAAGAGAAAGTGAATGCATTTGTATATTAAGCAATCAAGTGCTGTCACACACTGAAAATACAAAGCACTGAAGTTTAAGTGGGCACACACCAAGGGCCTTACCATGGGACACACTTTTCAGCACTACAGAAAGCACTCCCTTATCAACCCAGCACAGTACGAAGCAGGATCTCTGCCTATTTTAAAAAAAAAAAGAAAAAAAAAAAAACAGAGAAATAACTTCTCTTGACAGCCTGACAGCTGACATTCTTAACTGAAAAAGCTATGTGCCAAGAATTATCAGGCCTGGCTTTTCTCTCCCTGATAGATGACAGAGCAAAAAACAACAACGGCCACACACATCTCATAAATCACAACTTTTATTGAATGCCTCGCCACATAATAGCAACAGTCAAACTGAATAAAGACGCTTTTCAGTGCGCGTCAGTAAAATACTGGGGAGCACTGGGATCATTCCCAACACCAACAGCCTCTCCCAGATGGAACAGGTATTAATATCAGCATCATCGTATTTCTTACGGAGCTACCTGGAGAGTTTGGGGCGGTTTTCATCTTTCATGGTTTCATTAAGAAGCACAAAAGAATGCAGAGAAGAAAAGCAGAAATTAAGTGCACAAGAGACAGAGGTAGAAGGAAAGACCAAAATCCCTGAACAGGTGAGCAGAGAAATCCTACTGCCGACAGCAGGGTGTGAGCTGAGATACACAAATGTGGCCTTTGGGATAAATCAGCCCACAGAGACACAACCACTTGCTGCTACCACGTGCCTGGGGTTTCTCTCTGAAGCACAAGGAATCTGCCTGCAGACTTCGAGGAACCAAAGAGACAAGTGAGCAGAGAGTACATGGGTATTAGGTGAGCAGAAAGCAAAAGTGGGAGCCCCAAATCATGGAAAATTCATGTGATGTCCCATGACCACAGTGACATGAGCACAGTTTGATCAGTCTGGATGTACAGAACTAGTGCTCCTTTGTTTGCTGTTCAGCAGTCACTGACTGGTTCCATTAAGATAATAACAAAAATAATAATTATATCATCTACTTTTATCTGAAATAGTGAAATATCAAAGTACCTTTCATCTAAATAGTTTAGAGGCACTTTACTTTTTGATTTCAAGGAAGCCTTAAAAATGCATTTAAATCTCGCCTGTAACAGGAAAATTTCTAATACAATCTTTCCAGCACATAAACCAAAGAAAGCAGAGGGGCATTTATATATTAAATCAATTACCAGAACTTCCCTTCCCTTCACCCAAGCTAATTAAAATTTCATGTGCTCCATATACCAGTAACTGTATAGAGGACCACAGCTGGTGTTTTCAAAGTCAAATAAAATAAAAATACAAGGAGATCTTGGTCTGCAACTCTACTGCTGCAAGACAAAAATAGACACCCAGCTCCTACTGAAACCCAAGTCAGTGCAAGTTTGACACCGAACTCCTTTGAAACTTTAAACTCGAGCATAATTTCAGAGTGCCTCAGCCCACTAGAGCAGAGCCTCCAATTCCCATCACAAGAAGTCTCTGAGGAGACCTGGCCAGCTTTAGGCAAGTTATCTGGGCTCTCACAGTCTTTCCTGTATCAGCACTGAAGTGGCTTTAACACACATAAATACAACGTATTTTTTAAATGCAAGTCTGAGAGAAGAGTCTGCTCAAGGCTTAGCAGGAAACACAAGAGCCAGCTCAGGCAGGTCACTGGGGTGCACACCTGCACTTGCCCTGATGGTACATCCAGAGACACATCCCTTGGACACCTGCAAGGGTCCAGCACACTTGTCAAAACCTGAGGACTTGTACTGAAGTTCCAGGAGATCAATCAGCATATAGAAAAGTGACAAAACTATTGCAACAGGAGGAGGAAACACAAGGCCAGAGGTGGCTGTGACAAGGGACGAGCGCTCACGATCAGCAAAGTTTGGGTTTCTCCTGCACCCCACCTCCTTCATTTGGTGCAACCTGCCCAGAGTGTCTTCAGCTGGGATGCTGAACCAGTTCTGTGTTCTTCAAACCAGAGGCCCTGACCTCAAATTTTACTAAGTACAAAACCCTCTCTGCATCTGTTTCCAATATTGTCTTTTTTTGGGAAAACAGACTGAGCATATGTTCCTGAGACTGTTGCCCACACGGTGGGTGGGTGTTACGATCAACTTCTGTGCATGATGGCTCCCAAATGTATCTGATTACCCATGGTGAGGGTTGGTTTGTTTGTTCTGTTAAATTCAGGATTAACAGAATAAAGCTGCTACCAAAGTAAATGGAACAACTTCCAAGCTAAACCTGAGCCCAAGCTCCCAAGCGGGCTCGTTTTCCCTGCATTAGTCCCTGTGTCACAAAAAGGCACAGCATTGCCCTCAGTGCCTCACTCCAGCACCCCAACAATGTCAGGGCAGTGCTGCCACCAGCACGGGGACCCCAGAGCCCTCCCTGCTCCGACTGCAGAGCAGACACAACCCATGGAAGTTATGCTGGAAGATCCACAAAGAGCCGTGGTGAGAAGGGCTGTTATTGCTCTCAGAAGAAGTGTAAGGAGGCAAAGGGAGGGGGTGGGGATTTTGTTTCCAATATCCATCTGCTCCTGCTGCTGTTCTGAATGTAAAATCACACTTGTGAATCTGTGACATCCTGCCTGGTTGCTGTGGCAATTGCTATGCCGTCACCAAAGGCCAGTCCCTTTGCTTGGGGAAGGAGCAGCAACAAAGATAATGTGTTCACTTAAGTGTTGCTCTCAAACAACCAACCAGCCAACAAGCTCAGATAAGGGGGAGAAAATTAAGAAAGGAAAGGCCAACCAGAGCAGATCTGCCTCTAAACCAAATGTTGTCTAAGTTTCCCAGGAAAGCATTAGCATTTCTTTGATTCTCAGTTTTTTTTTCTTTGTTCCATTAAAAACTACAAATCCACCATTAATGAAAATTCAAAAATGTCTGTGTTCACTGAGCGTGCAGCCATAAACACCAGTGTGGATTGTATTATTGCTAATCTGCTTCATGGGAAGGAGACATAGATTTGTCTGAAGTGCTGCATCATTCTTTCCATACAAGGGCCCCATTACCAGACTGTACTTATTTGCAAGTCAAATGACGATTCCACTATTTGAATACATTTTCAAGCCCAAAAACCCAAGCCAGTAGCTCTGGCTCTCCACAGCTAACTCGATCTGACAGCCATAGCATTGATGCCTGCCAGTGCTGATTGACTGGTGGGATATATTTAGGCACAGGAGGGGAGAAAGGGGAGAAAGGGGGAAGGGAGCAGGCGAGTTCCTGAATTCAAGTACACTGTTAGTAACCAAAAATAACAAGCACTGATTCAGCTCCATCACTCAGAAAGGCCTCAGCTCTCTCACGTAGAATTTGGCTAATGGAGAATTTACTACCACAAGGGCAATGCCAAAAAAGACACATGAAAAACTCAGAAGAGCAATTAGGGCATCTGTGCCCTGAATTTACAACATATACAATGAAACAGTCATTTCTGTCTTGCATCCATCTTCTTAAGCGGCTTAAATAAAAAAGAAAACATGAAATTGCAAGGTCAAAAATGTTCTTCCCATTTTAGCAAGGGAAAAAAACCTTATTGTGCACACAGGTGTGTGTGTGTATCTCTGCACTCCATATAGCTATTATGTACTCTGATGCCCTTTCAACTCCTATCCTTGTTCAAAACACTACTCTGGGAAGGAAAGTGCCACTAGCTCAGGGAAAAGACCCTCTCCAGCGTTAGAGGACAACGTGCCAAGTGTATTTGAAGAGCTGGACTCAATCTTTCCTGCCCCTTCTCTGAAGTGCTATGCTAAACCCTGGGAAGTGAACTGTATTTACACATGGAAATCAAAAACACACAGAGACAAAATATCCCTGACATATCTTCAGTTCAAAAAGAGGGAAAACAGGGCCTGTTTGTTCATTTTACTAAACTCTACAGACCTCCAGAACACCACCTGAAGCTGTCCCAAGACCTGGATAATGCGCTGAGTCCCCTCACGCCAACATAAAGCAGTGGGGAGTGGTCAGTAAGGCCCAAGTGAGGAGAAAACAGAAAAGCAGCCCAGAACCCCCTGCAAAAAGATACCCAATAGGACCAAATCAATGAGACACAAGTTGCTGTCCCTTCCAGGCCTGGTTCTCCAAGGTGACCAGCCCAGTGCTGGGAAAGGCTGGAATGGGTTTGCCAGGCAGGGTATGGAGCTCTGGAGGATTTGTGTTTGCTGATATTGATGCCCAAAAATCGACAGACAGCTTGGAGGGGCAGACAGAAAAAACTGAAAAACATGTGAAAGCTGTGTGAGATTATTTGACCATCTGTCTCAGCACAAAGGAGAGGTCTAAATACCTGAGATTACAGGTAAGCACCTTACCAGCAACACACATCTTTTCAAGAATGAAAGACAGACAAGGAAAATAAAAGCCTAACACCTTCTCCATTTAACACTAAGTACACATTTCTCAATGCAAAAAACCCAGCCTGGCTTGTTACGTTTTCAGAACACTGATGCAGCCTTAAAATTTTAAGGTTTTGTTTAAGAAAAGAGAACCTTTAAGTGTAAGCGGAATCAGGCACCAGAACCTTAATTTATCAATTAGACGCCATCTGTGGATTGTGTTCCTTGGAATAATTGTTGGATTTGACAATGCACTGCTGCTTTACAAAGTTTCTGCCAGCCTTGCTACCATTTAATTAAATTTCTGCACTTAACTTTGATTGCACTGAAAGCACTGCTGGTTTCTGCCGATCGAGTCCCTTAGCCACCTGCTGTGTTAGAACTAACCATGTTTCCACAGTTGTATCAAAAATTATGGGTTCTATTTTTAGTCTTTGTCTTTTCTCAGTCTTCACCAAAAGGAAAAATAATAATAATAAAACCCCCAATGATTCTGGCGTGCTGAAGCCATAATACCCAACATGGAAAGCAGCAGCAACTTTCATGTCTCCCAACAAAAGCCAGACGTTTCCCTTTTTGTCTTCCCCCACGGAACAAGTGTCAGGGCATGACGGCTTAATGTGCCGCGTTTTGCTTAAACAAAATGAGCTTCCTGTGCCTCCTCATTATATTTGTATACATCTCTTGTATTTATATCAAGGGATAAAGGCAAACATACCAGTCATTTACATACATAAATATTGCACACACAAATAACGAGCAAGCTGTCATTCTCGCTTTAGCCCACAGCACAGTTGGGGAAATAGAACTTCAATAATGTCAAATTAGCAGAATGAAGAGCCCTAAAAGCCTACAAATACCATCAAGCATCCAACTTGCTGCGGTGAGTAACCCCAGCATGAAGCGGAGCTGGGCTGGCAGATCCACCCAAGTTCATCAGTCAGTACATCACCCAGGAGGAAGGACCACAGGCCCCAAAAGATCCCAGTTCTGCTCACCACAAATGCCCTGCTCCTTCCCAGTCTGTGCTCCAAGTGCTGCCATAAAGACACAACTCCTGCAACTCCCTCTGTTCTGGGGGGTTCAGACCTATGGGCAGCCCCACCCCGGCACAGCGGTGTCAGGAACCCCTTGGATAAAATGTCATTTAAGTGTATTTAATTGGTGTAGGTTCATGAAACAAAACAAAAATTGTAGAAAATCAGTGATATGTATGCCCACTTTCTAACCTATGATTGCTGTTTCAGCCTCTCCCTCTTCTCCCTTCTAATTTTTTTTTGTTGTTGTATGGGACAGAAAAATTCTAACCATCAAGGCAGGTAGAAACACAGGTTCTCCTCCCACCATTCTGGCTATGAAAAAGGCAAAAGCAGTTCCTTAACCCTGATGAAGGAGCTTGTGCTAAATCAATGCAGACGAGGTATTTCTGAATCCTTCATTCTAAGTGGTGTGGAAGTGCAAAAATGTATTTTACCCACTAGTGTTAAAAAAATAAATCAAATGTAATGGCAGAAGAACTTTAAAGCCAGTAAGAACAAGACAGTGTTTATGCAGGGTCTACAATTTTGGGCATTCTGATGACACAAGAAGAGACACCAGACAAATGAACCAAAGCCTGTTTCTGGGCTCTGCCTGGGCCAAGGACAGCCAGTCATTTAGATATTCAAATTATTTCCATAATCCTTCATAGAAGGTTATGAAATATTTATTAGCAACCTGTGGGGTTGACTAGCACTGCTCCAAGAAAAATACAGGTCTAGGCAATTTCCTAAAGTGCCATTCCATATCCAGCAAGGCTGGAATAATTCTTCCAAGCCAATATAAGGCATGAACAGGTTTTATGATGCATTTTATGGGAAGTTACAATTGCATAATTAAGTCTCAGAAGCAACCCTCCAGTTGCTACCTCTGGTGAAGACCACAGAGCTCATTCAGTGCTGAGGGACACAGTCTCAGAGGGATGGAGGGTGTCTGTGGCTCCTCTGGCCCAGGGTTTAAAAAGACTTGGGACAGGTTCCAGTTGATGTAAAGTTGTATTTTGTCTTACACAAGGCTGCGACCAACCTGATCTTTCCCACCTGTATGTTTACACAAACATGTTCTCCACTCAAGAAGAGAATACACCAAAGGCTTTTATCAATCACAGCCGTGACAAGAGCTGTCCTAGGGAAAACCTTGTTTCCATGACCACAATCTGAATTAACTTGTCATTTTTAATAACCTGCAATGCCAAAAGTCAGCACGAGACCAAAGTATTCCTGTACACAAATCAACTCGGGGCTCCGACTTGTCACTGGCACAAGCTGTGCCCTTTCTGTAACACTTCATATCACACAGCCAAGGGGAACCTGCACCACCACGCACAGCAGTCTGTTACAGCTCCCAGCAACAAAGATCACAGTTTGCACTTGGGCTGTGTCCTGGAGGTTCTTCAGGTCCTCACAGCCTGGTGTCCATTTCCACCACAACTCACCAGGATCAAATTTGAAATCTGGATCTGGGCTGGAGCCACATTCTCTCCTCTGGACTTGCACACCTTTCTGCTCTGCCCTCCCAGGTAACCTGCATCACCTCCCTGCTACCCAAACCTGGTACCAACAAGCCTTTGCTTTAGCAAAGAACATGCTGTAACAGCCCTGCTTCAAAACTCTCAAAAATACTGCAAGTTTTATCCCAGTTGGGCAAATTCCTCCTGCTGTGTTTGCACTGTGCCCTTGGGCAGTTGGTTCCCTCTGCCTGAGTGCCAGATCTTGCAGAAGTATTAGGGGTCACTTACATTACAAGGAGGTATAGGAAAAGAAAAGACACTTTTCTTGGTCTGTAGTTCTGCCCTAAATTAACTTTTAATACAGAACAGAATGTCACATTTGCTTCTCCCCATAATCTAAAAATTTCTCCTTATGCAGCAGCAATAAGGAGGGCTTTTAAAAATTAAAAAGACCTGAAAACCACACAAGGGTATATTTCATGGCTATAAAATAGCATTTAAAAAGTAGAGTTAAAAAGGTGTTTCAAGTGTCTTCATCAAAGGAGGGCAAAAATGGAAGGAAAATAGGATTTTAAAAATGCCCATTTTCTTTAAAATCAGTTCCATGAGTCAGAGCATGCAGAAACCTTTTTGCTGCTCTGAGGATCCTGAATGTAAATTCAGCCAGCACTGCAGCCTGTTTGTTTGCTGAGACTAACAGGGCAATTATCAGTGATATGCACAGCCTTTCCTGCTGTATTTTGTGTATATTTGTTATATTCTGCAATACCTGCCAGCTCTCCCTTCCTGGAGGCAGGCAATCCCTGCAGAGAGCCAGCACACACCTGGACATCCCTTTTATCCTCCAGCAAACACCACACTGATGTAAAACCAAAACTCTAAAACTCACTCCAGCTACCAAGCACATGTTCAGCTCATCACAAACACCCTCGTACCCCAAACTGTTGGGGTTTGGATCCATCACAGCAGAGGGTCTGATGGTCTAACAGCTGCACCGAGCCTCGGATTCAACCAGCCACTTTCACATGCCACAAAGCCCACAGGCAAGGAACTTGCTCCCTGTGTTGGGAGCAGAGCTCAGCCTCCAGGGAGCACCTGTTGGGAACTTCTCACTCACCAGTACCAACAACAATAACAACAACGCTGCTTTGGTAAGGGAACCTGTCCCAAGCTCTCGGGGTAAGGAGCATTAGCAGCACCCAACACGCTGCTCTGCACTGTCACCAACTGCAGCACTCACTACAGTCAAAATTTATCTGTTAGCTCTCCACAGCCCCATTTTATTTCTATGTGCATTTCCTAACAACACAAATTAAGAGCCTTTCAAAAGACAGGTATTTGCTATTACCAAAGTTGGATCACAGATATGTTTGAGCCCCCGAGAGTGCCGGGGAAGGACACTGTGGGCAGCACCCAGAGCCTCATCAGGTCTGTTTAGAGGTTTGCTCTATCACAAGGTTCTTCTCTGCCATTAAGCCACACTGCAGCTACAAAACACAAGGAGAACAGCAACTAGGACATCCTGCCAGCTCCAGAAGGGAAAGTCCCAATTCAAAGGTAATCAGGGAACACTTTTTAAGGAGAGGCTTCAGAATCATTCGCATTGAATGCAACCACGGGTCAGGAGCAGAGACCTCATACCTGGGCTGGCTCATCGTGCAGGTCTCAATCTCACAGATTTCCAGAACCTTCCAAAGCTGCTGCTAAAAAGCTTTATACTGGGTAATGTCTGGACACTGCCTCGCCGGGTTCCCCTGCTTGCTAGTTCTTTTATGCACACTGGCCCATGACAAGATGCAGTCATATCAATGCAGCTCTACTGTAAAAATGACTGAAAACCCTCCAAGTTCAGCCAGGACTCCACTACATCCCAACTAGTAGCTGGGGAAAAAGCAGACTTGAATTTACAGATGTCCTAATATATTTCTCCCTCCAATCGTGATTCTATTAAAAACCACAGAAAACTAATGAGCACAGTCTGACACCTGGGAACCTGTACCTTTTTACCACACCAAATCTGTGGGATCTGATGGAAACCTGGCTCTGTGCAGTGAGTGCTGGAGATGTTGCAGTGTTTGCTGAAGGCTGAAGCATCAAATGACACATCATGCTGCTACCTGGCAGTGCCCTGTAGTGCTTCTTCCCTTCCTTTATTATTCCCTGCCAGCAAACCACAAAGTTTTTTCTCCTAAGCTTTTGCAACAACCCTTCAGTCACACCCTTTAGCTCCCCAATTTTTGATCACATCCTCCAAGCATCTCAGACCTTGACCACCAAACCTCAAACCAAGACTCCAGTGGTAAATCAAGCAGAACATACTCTGATTTATCTCTCACCTTAAACCAACAGGATATTGAAACAAAAATATCCTGATTTGGTTGCCTGAAGGAAGCAAAGCATCCACGTTACAATTAGCATATGTAAATCAGCATATGCTTCCGCCCAGCCCTTCCCTCCCTTAAACTGAGCAAAGTGCAACTGAGCAGTGCTGAAATGCAAATTACCCAGAAGAGAGTTTGGGGACGTGGAGGAAACATAAGGACTTGGCGTCTGGATGCATTCCAATGTGAGTAGTTGCAAACTAAAACAACACTCAAGAATGCATATGAGGAAGCTTTTATTAAAAAAAGAATCTGCTCTCTTTAGTTAATAGTGGGAATGATGCAATTACGAGAGGGAACCAGGATACCCTCAGGCCCCAAATTCTATTCTAACTACAGAGAAGGGAGGAAGCAGAACTGTTCTGATCATTCCTGGAGCACCATGTGGACCAAGGCCAAGAGCTGCTTGGCCTTTCAGCAGGGAAGGGAATGATGCCGCACAGGCTAAAGGTGTTGTGCACTCAGGAGAGCTCAGCTGTGCTCTTTGATCACCAAGGATCTCCACCAGACAACCAGCCATCAGCCCCCACACATCTGCACAGCTCAGCACAACACACAGAGCTGACACACTCATGTAATTCCAAATATCCTCATCACCAGATAATTGATTAAACAGAGACTTATCTCTGGCTTCAAGAGGTTCCACAGCCATCATCAGCAAGTGGCTCCCAAAATGCCATGGAGGGATGGATTAAGAACAGGAGAGACTACGATGAACTCTCGGGTGCTTTTGCAAAAAATCAGTAAGATTTGCAGCAGAAGGGCTGTCCAAGGAAATGGTGAATCTGGGGTACTTCATGCATTAAATGTAATAGTAACCATAATTTCTGACCTACACTGAAATGAACCTACAATGACTAATAACACACAAAATGGAAAGAGAAGGCCTTGACTGACTGCTAATTCTCACTAAATAATTACATTTACATATAAATGTAAATATATATAAAACCCTACATCAATAAAAAGCTTTTAACAATACAACTGTAAAGCTGTCATTTCTTTTAAAAAATGAAGTCCAATTCCATGTTAAAGGAAAGACCTAATGCTGTAGGATAAACAGTGTGCAGAGTATCACTCACTCAAGATTAACACATACCTTTTTTCCCCTCTATAAATAATTTGTGTATTGAGACATGAAGCTAAATCAGCTAAAGCACAGATCTAATTTTAGAACCTGGAAACTGATTACTGCACTATGTAACACATCAAGGGGTTTTTCTTCTCTTTTTTTTTTGAAAAAAAAAAAAAAAAAAGAAAGATCTGGCCTGAAATCTTATCAGTCCCACACATGCCAGAATTAGTCCCTGCCTTTGTGTCAGATGGAAACTGTATCTACAAATCGTCAAGCAGAACTCATGGTTGAGATGAACAGAATGCAGCTGTCTTAATCTGTCAGATTATATTCTGTGCTCTCCACTATCAGCAGACAAACTGCAGGTGTAGTGCTCTTCAAAGCCAGACATTGAGAACTAAAATAGAAATACAAGTGGTTAAACTGAAAGAAGTCACATGGCTGTTTCCCTGGGGCAGGTGTGAGGCCATGGAGCCTCTCTGATGGTGGAGCCTCTCTGATGGTGCAGCAGGAGCACAGGAGGCCATGGCTGTGAAGCCCAGGGGTGGGTGCTCTGCTCTCCATACCTACCCTTGGCCTCTCCAGGTGTCCCTTGGCTGCAGCAGAGCAGCAGCTCCTGCCCCCTCTGCCACCACGTCCTGGGTCCAGCTGCTGACAGCTCCCACACCAGGGCAAGCTCTAAATAAAGTCCCATTCACATTTGCTTCACCTCAAAAGACTTTTTTTTTGACCTAAACTGCCCAACTTCAAGGACCCTGATGCCCCCAACACGTGCCTGGGGAGGGATTTCAGCAGGAATGACAGTGCACAAGCCCCCCCAGCTGGTGCCATGGCCAGGGGCCAAGGCCAGCAGAGCAGATGCTGCTGTAGCACAGCTACAGGAGGTTCACACTTCAGCTGCAGTTGCCAGCAACTTATGAAACAGGTGATCAGGATGGTGACCCAGTGGCCCCAGTGCCTCCCTGCAGGGCACTGCTGAGCTGTTTCCATGTGAGGCACCTTCCCCCTGCTCCTGGAGTGCTCAAACTGGGCCAGAGCTCCTCACTGGAGCAGGGGCAGAGCCAGAGCCCACATCTCACTGTCACCCACTGTCACCCACTTCACAGGGTGAATCACCAAGTGCTGGTAACTTTTCAGCACTTTCACACAACTCCCAGCGTGCACCAAGACAGGCAATTTTCTCTCTCATCCCCGGGAGCCAAAGAGCATCTCAGCCTCTCACACATGAGGAATGGTGGTTTATGCTGCCAAGAAGTCTCAGCAACTCCCCCAGAAGCCCAAACAGCACTGCAGGCTCTGTCACTTCAGCCAGCACAGTGTCAGCTCATCCCACAAAGATGTGGCTCACCCAGGTACCAACCACCCCATTTACCTCTCAGCAAAGACACATTCCCAAAGGGAAAACTCCCAGAAGTGCTGTGGATGCTCAAGGCATCACCAACAAGGACTCAGGCGAAAGGCTTGTTTTTGCTTTATGAGTATTAACTACTGCATAATAAATCTATTTGCCATATCATCAATTTCTTCTGAAGGACTGGAAAGAAATACTAAAGAAATGCTTTCCTCACAGTTACAGCGAGCTTGCTTTCACCCTCCTCTCCTCTGTGTGGGTGCTGGGACCAACCACGGGTCCCATGGGGGACAGACAAGGTGCAGCACCGTTTGCAAGCTGAGACCGATGGGATCCAAAGCCCTGCTGGATAAAATCCCTCCTTCATCCTGCCACTGAACATGTTTGCTTCTCATCGAGGGAAAAAAATTCATGAGTTTAAGGGCACCTCATTCCTCAGTCAGATACTTCTGGTTCATCTATTCTAACTGGCTTCGAAGAAAGGCTGATGATGATGATGATGATGGCCATTAGGTCAGACACTTTAACACCAACCATTGCTATTTTAAAACATGATGCTGCTCTGAAATAACATTTTACTCTTAGACCCTAATAATCATTATGGCCTCTGACAGGTTTTAAATACAATAGTTTCAACTGCAATTAATTCATTTGGAATTAATGTGGATATTGCAGGCACTTCAGCAGGATCTCTGCTGCAATTCACCACTCATTATTGCACCATTATTTTTAAGTGTTACCCATAAAACAGGCTGCCAGGGCATTTGCATTTAGGTGACAGAAGCAGGAATAGAGAGGAGCAATAAATTAGCACAAAAATTAAGCAGAAGGAGCAGGAGAATTACCACAGCCCATTGTCCAAAATTTTAATATTCCTAATGACTTTATCATTCCCCGTGTGGCACACCCATGGGAGCAGCAGGGGCTGTGCACCCCTTCCCTCCACAGCAATGGCTTTGCACACTCATAATGCCACTTTTTACACACTCACACTACTGCCTCTGAGCCCTGCATCCCCCACACTGCTCCTCCCAGCCGACTCCAAGATCAGTCCTTAGCAGACAGAAAATAAACAGGTTTTTTCCAACACAGCCATTAAAACCAGCCAGCATGTCCGGAAGGCAGGGCAGAAATACAGCATTATTAAGCATTAAAGGTGGTGCCCGGCAGCACTTCTCCCTGAGCGGGGAAAAATCTCTTTGGTGCAGTTAACAGCCGGTTTTAGAGCATTAATGACCTCAGGTGAAAACAAACTGGTCATTAAAACCACGATTTAGGGGGATTAGCTATCACCAGAACGTACAAGTTACTTAAACTGAAGTAGTTCCATATGGTTAATTTATAATTTCCAAGGTATTAATCAGCGAAATTCTGCCGGTTCCCAGATAAAGTGTGCAAGGGGGAGATTCGCGCGGCTCCCTTGGAGCAATCTGAACTGGAAGCAGCACTGGCAGAACAGTTCCAATTTCTCAATTTGCTGGCTACACTGAAAACAAAACAGAACCCAAAAACCAGAAGGATGAATTTGCCTATGATTAAACAAACATGTTTTCAGTTTGTTGGCAAAACTTAAAAGGAAATAAAAAAAGAAAAATTTCATTTTGAGTCAATCCACAACATCTTGTTTCAGCTCTGAGCGGAAATACACTGTGGGTTTTTCAGTTTATTTAACCCCTTTAGAACCTTTTGCCTTTTAGGGCCATTTTTAACTATGGAGAAGAGGGAAGAAGAAAAAAAGCAAGTTTGTTATAGAAGATATCAACAGTATGGCCTGCAAATTATGACTGTTTTAACAAGTTTCTCTTCCTACCCTTCTCCTCCAAGCTCCATCATTTGGAGATATTTAAGAAAAGAATTTACCCAGTTCCACTTGTAGGTGTTGCTGAGTGACCCAGCCCCCAGCAGCAGGAGTTTAGTGCCACCTTGGATATCCAGACTTCAGCCCATGAGGAATAGGACACAAAACCACAAACCACACTGAGCCACCAATGTACGGTCTAATTACAAAATATGAGTGTTTATGTACAACCCAGCTAGATAAAATGCTCCATCTTGTTTGGGTTTGTGCTCAACTTTGCCAGGGGAGGTTCAGTTTGGACATCAGGAAGAATTTCTTCATGGAAAGGGGCTGTCAGGCAGTTAAGTGTCACTTACTGCTATTTACAGATAAGGTATCTAAGACATCTAGATACCTACAGTATCTAAAGATAAAGCCTTATGGGCACTGAAGCTGCAGTACAACAAACACACAAGCAAATCTTAGAGGAGGACCAAAACTTTAACGCTGACTCTCACACCATGGTGAGCAGCCAAACAAAACCACTGAGAAAAAAGACAGACCTGAAAAGTAAAGAAAAGCAAGCTGTTGCTCAGTTCAAGACTGAATCCATTTAAACTACATATACTGCCAAATACATGCTCCCCAGAACCTACAGACCTCCAGTCAATTTTAAAACTGTTCTTTTTATCACTGAAACCTTGGGGGAAATTTTAGAAGTTCACTTCATTCTCATAACATAACAATTCCATCACAGTGTGATACATTATTAAATGATTGCATAGGGCTCTGCATAAAACCAATAACAGGCTTGAGACTTCAGTTTGTACCGTAAAACTACAGCATTAGCAAACAAAACAACCTTAAGTTCTCTACCTGGTACCTATACCCACCCCAAACCCAGTGTCTGCACAGGGATACAAATCAAAAGGCTCATCCAGATCAAGGCCCCCTGAGTGTTCAAGTTTTCAGCCTAAAGCTACCCCATTCCAGAATCCAAAGGAAGGATCTATAAACGTAACCACTGTCCTCCCCTGAAGTCTTCACCACCAGGGATGGGGCTGATGATGATGATCCCAAACACTGACCAAAGAAAATCTTCTGCACGATTCCAGACCTGTATTATTCCAGTTTGCTCTATAACAACATTTTTAATCTTTTTGTCAAAACAAAAATGAAACAAAAAGCCAGCCAAACAAGCAACAACAACAGAACCTTTCCAAGAATGCAGAAGGGCAGAAATCCAAACCCAGTTTAGCTCAAATCTTTCCTTACTAAGGGCTGAACTACGCACTTATTTGGGAAAAGAGGGGCTAAGCTCTTTCCAAGGTCATTTCAAGGTTTTCATACCAGTGAGAGAAGAATTATTTACATGTGACAATGCATCCTGTGTATTCAGTTGGGAAGGTAAACATGGGTTTAATAATAATAAAAAAAAAACCCAAACCAGAAGACAAAACCCTGCCTCAAAGTGTCTATTTCTGCAGCGAAATGGAAGTACAGGATGTCCCTGTCCCAAGAAGGTGTTGTGCCAACATCCCTTAGAGCTACATCAAATATAATTTTCAAACCAATTAGCTCAAAAAGCATCAACACCAAAGCAATGCCTTCCACATTCTAATTACTAGGCCATCCTATTCAATTCTTAATGAGAGGAGAGACAAAGGCAGTATATGTATTAAGGTCTACTTCAAGAATTCTTTTTCTTTTAGCAAACAGATCCTCTTTTGTTCTGGTTAAACACCAATTACTCCGTTCTCTCTAACATGCAAATCAGCTGAAAATAGGGCATGATGTATCTCGATCCTGCACCACTACAAGTTTGAATGAAGGGGGAAAATAAAGCAACCCTCTAGGGGCTTTCAATTCCAAGTACTTTGTACTCTGATAAAGCTCTTTTCAAAGAGCTTTTTGTATTATCTACGGCGGTTCCCATAAGCAGTGATTTTGCCATTATGCCAAAAGAAATAGCACATTTAAGGTGTACAATATAAGCAAGGAAAGGAAAAGTAGCCAACAAAGCTGTTTACATGTAGCTTCGAGTTGTTACGTCCCCACTGCAAACAGCAAAACTCGGGAGCATTATGAGCATCACTACACCGAGGGAAAGAGTTATGGCAGGAAGGGGCATTGAAGAGTTGGAGTATTTGAGTCACTCTCTACAAAACTCAGAGCACCGTGAAAGACAAAGTTTTAAAAACAGGAATTTGCACATCTCTGTAAGATAGCCTGAGACCTAAGTGTGCAGTTGAGTATAGGAGTGCAAACTGTGCCAGACAGTGTCCCTGATGTGCCCAGAGAATGAGGGTCCAAAGCTCTTTCCTAAAAATCCAGTCTATTCAGTGAGAAAAAGGGGATCCATTCCATGGAACACTTGTATCATGGAGCACAAGTGGCACCAGATTCCCAGCCCAGGAGAAAGAGCTGTAGAAACTTGAGGCTTGAAACAACCTCCCTGGACGAAAAGCCAACTAGCACAGCCTTGAGGGTGACTGTCCTGGCTTAAAACACCAGAAACATCCACGAAATCAGCGGCAGGAGGAAGCGGCAGCTTTAACTGCTCATCCCACACTGTGTTCTCTGCGGCACAAGTCGGTTACACAGAACACAACCACAGAGCTGAACTTAAAAATACATTAAAGGGGGAAGAAACATGTCATGAAAAGTTTACTGAAGAGCAAACACACACAAAGCCAGCTCATTCAGATCCACTGGGCCTTACTGCTTCCCTCTGGCTGCTCCGAGGCACGAGGTGAAGCCTCAGCCAGCGGCTCCCCTCACCAAGCATTAGGTGCAGTTATCAGAAAAGGGCTGAGCACACACAGTAAAACACTTGCTGTGAAGTGTATCTCAGATACAGGCAGATATATGGATCTGGGAGAAATGAATCTACATGAAAAATTATGTACTGTCAGCCCTGGAGTCAACAAGGATACAGAATTTCTTGGCTAAGATCGAAGTATCTAGTGAGTGTTTGCACTACAGAAATAATTTCGTAATTGAATATTCTGTGTCAAATTGTAATTGAATTTATATAATGCATTATATATACTCAACACAAATTACACACATGCTAATACTTACATTATATACACAACCAGCTCTGCTGTTGGGTTAATATATAGACAGAAATACACAAAAATAGCTCATTTCAAGGAGAGGGACCCTAGAGTATTTCACATTCTAATTTCAGCCAAAAACCACAGCGCATTAGTCTCTTCTGCCAAACATTATAGACAATCTTCCAAAAAAGTTTTCATCTGGTTTGTTAGCCTTTAATATATTTTTGATTTATGACATTTTGAAATATTTTCCCTTCTGTAGCTCAAGAGAAAAAAGCATTCTTCTGATTCCAAATTCAGGATTTCTTTAAAGAGAAACCAAAAGTAATAAATCTGAAGTGTCATGCTGCTACTGTATCACACAATCGAGAAGTATTACAGCATGTGTTGACTGTAGCCTCCAAGCAAAAACTGTATTAAGTAACAGTGTTTCCTTACATTATACATTCTTTTTCTTGCCCAAAGCCTGTCTTTCTTCAAGTTTTCACACAGATGTTCTTCATTCACCAATATTATACATGTGCAGCAAGTTGCTATAGCTCAGGGTCTCTCCCATCTCCTCCTCTCCACACAACAACGTGGTAAAGCTTTGGGGCAAGACACAGTAACCTTGATTTGGTTCACTCGTGGCCGTATTGTGTCCACAACCAAACCAACCTAAGTGTGTGCTCTTCTTTATATGATTTCTACTCCAAACTTGCTGCAAGTTCAAGAGTCCAAAACGATGTGTGTGAGAGCAGCAGAGCACAACCAGTACCTTTTTAACGAGAAAAGAACTAACCTAGCATTAATGCTTGTACTTCTTACATGTGGAAAGAAAGGCAGTTTCTTACTGAAGACTTCTATGCCAATCCAAACCTGAACATGCACACAGTGATATTACAGAACCACCTCACCTCTCTGAACAGGGCACAGACACTGCTAAACCCACATTTGTTTGTACAGTATCACAAACAAATCAGTATCACCATTTGACTTCCACAGTGAGATAAGCCTGACCCAGTGCATGGGCAGCTCCAACAAAGTGCACAGAATTACCCTGAACTAATTAAAGCAAGGCAGGCATTTAGACAATTCCGAGCCAGTGAGTTCTCTGCAAACCACACCTTTTTCCCTTTTTCCTCCCCAAGGGAACAGCTCTCTGAGCCACCTCCAATCCTGGCACAGGGTAACATGCTCAAACATCCACCAGGAACTCAACTGAGTCAAAAACCAGCTGCACTAACTATAGTATTCCTCTTTGGGGGTCACTATTTAGGGAAAGGAGGGCAGCCTGAGAGAAGCCTGAAAATGCAAGAAAAACTGAGCAATAATCCATGTAATGTAATAAAAATGGCAGTTAGTGTAGCGAGCCCACAGACACCAGGCTTATTTCAGTTTACCACTGAGCACTAAGGATAACTGGAGGGCACTGTAAATGTTCATTCCTTTGCGTTAATTGCTGTTAGAGTCATGGTTTAGTATATTATACCAGCCTCAGCTTGCTCTAATTCCTTATCCTATTTGCTTTGGCCAGGATACTTTAAAAAAAAAAAAAAAGAAAGAAAAAAGAGAAAATGCTTTTAATGATTATTCAAGGAGTATGTGAAAAGGCATTACCAAATGTTCTGCAAGGCACAAGGACACTCCTACAGGCATCCTACTGTCACTCTGCAAGACACAGCCACAGCACAGCATTCAGGTCAGGGAGATCCATCTCCCACAGCAAATGATGCTTCCACCATCAGGCCAAGATCCACAAACCAGCTCTCACAGAGACACAAGCAGGCACATGTTCCACTGCAGTGCCAGGGGAGCACTGTGCCCCGTGGGACACACTTCTGCACCCACAACCTCCACTGCCCCTGGAAGTGTGCCTGGGCTTGTACTCGCACCCCTACAAACAAGGCCAGTGCCAAGGGGTGAGAGCATTGGAGGGTGCTGAGGCTTTGCCATCCTGCCAGGAGCAAGGAAGGCTGTGGCTCTCCAGGAGCAGGGCATACTGCAGCCCTTGCTGCCTCCTTAGCCCTGTGCTGCCCAGGCAGCTGGAGAGAGAAGCACTCCCACACTCAGAAAGACTGAGCTACCAAACTCCCTGACACAGATCCAGAATGCAGAAAGGAACAATGGCAATCAGGCCCCAAAATGAGCACTTGGATTTAAAACCAACAAACAAATAGAAAAGCCCACACAACAACAAACCACACACACAAAAACCCATCCAGAAAATCAGATACGGGCAGAGTAGATCATATCAGCCCTGGCTTCATACAGGATTGACACTGATCAAGTCTCACCATGTTCCTGGAGAGGAAGTACATGACCTCCAGAAGAGAAAAGCTTGGCACACAAATGCTAAGGAGCCTACTTTAAAAAAGAGAAAAGGAGAAGAAAGCAGAGGCAAAAGCCAGCTACATTCCAGCAACGAGCCATGAACACCAACACAATGCATCAAGGCTACCATGGCTGTGCCAAATCCATGTGCCAAATGTCAGCAAGATTCTCATTACCAAATAATTGAAAAGCAAAGCTTTGCCACCTTCTCCTCTTTCTTGGAGGTTGGCCCCTGGGACTTGCACACCTGCTTCCCCAGAGGGTTTGGTGCATGGCTTTATTTGCATCAGTTTTCAGCAGAACAGGAACCTGTGACCACAGGTCAGGGCATGTGCACAGCATCGTGCCAGGGGGCAGCAGTGCAGGTCAGCACGATGCCTGCTGCTGAAATCAGGGCAAGAAAAACAACTGGCATTTTCAATACACTTCATACCTATATTAATGTACATAATTATTCAGATTACTTAATAACTGCATTAGAAACATACTTACCTAACATACAAATCATTAAGAATCAGGAAAGTGCTAAATAAAGGCAAGTAAAAGCTTTCACAAAGCCATAAGTTAAGTCACAACTCCACAGAGAAGTTTGCTACCTCGAGACTGGAATTACAATGCACGTTCATTTTGTATCCTTTTATATGAATGATATCTCTAACCACTTTATGATGTTAAATAACACACAGCTGCAGGATTTAATGAGCTGCAGCAACAGGGAAAAGCTGTATAAGGAAGTAAAAAGAAAAGATAGGGAAGCATCTGATTTTCAAGTGAAAGTTAGTGAAATGAAACAGCAATGAAGCAAGCATTACACAGGGAAATTGTTCAAGATGGCAGGGTCTTCTGAGGTAAAAGCTCTGGGAAAACAGCGCCACAAAGGCAGCAGATTCATTCACGGAGTGGTTAAAACCAAGAGGGTTTCTGAACTCCCAGTAAAGGATGATGTTTTGGTTAAAGGACTGATAAACAAGTTTCAGGCCCTGGCTTCATCACTCACCTCCTGCGAGACCTCAGGCAAATTTCACCTTTCCCTAGATTTCGTTGCCCTCTTCTCCAGGGAAAGATGGTCATGTTGATCCCTTTCCCCAAAACATTTCCTGCCCATTCTATTTACCTTCAAAATCTCTTCCACTCTACAAATAGACCTATGGACATCTAAGTCCCATACCTGGCAGCTGATCATACCGGGCAAACAAGGGAATGAAAAGGCAGCATCTCCTAAGGGTAAAAATAATCCTCAGGTTTCATGTCCTGGAGATTTTATGACAAACAGACTATCAGCAGAATATTCTACAAATAAATCAACAAGTGTGTCAGTGCTCAGCAGCATTACTGGCCTGAGTGCTCATTAATGGTCTCATTTACACTATCTTGCTCCTGCACTGCTTAGGCCCTGTAAGGAGCTGGAAACCCCAGCACCCACCCTCTGAAGTCATTATTCAACAACAAACGAGTACTATATTTAGAACTTTTTCCATGAAGTAGCAGTATCCAAGGGCCATTGAGCCAAGAGGCATCCAAAGGTTAAACAAGCCGACCAGGCTCTGCTCCCAGCCCGAGCCCGTGTGCAGGTTACACTCCAGTTCTCTCTCACACATCCATCTCGATTTGATAAAGTATTTTTGGTCCAAGGAGTGAGATACTGCACCAAAAAATTATCCTCTCTGCTGCCTGTATCTGAGGAGTGACCTTACAGTTACAGGAGTACATATACACAATTACTTTGACTTAATTTAAAAGGCTTTGCTAGCAAAGCATAATTTAACACATTAAAGCAATCTAGAAAAACCCCATAAACCCCCTACTTTGTTTTCTCTCAGCTACTTCAGTCAGCATTTCAGATTCTCAAGCTGCTCTGAACAACACACATTCTTCATTCTTTGATTTTGTTCATATTTTAGGAAACAACTGTTAGGTCATGTAGAGATTTAGATTTCATTCTCTGCAAGAAAGTGTGGCCTAGCTACAGAAACAAGCAGAGAGAAACTCGTAGCTCTGCTGGAGTTATATGTAGCCCTCAGGAAATTAAAACTAGTTCCAGCACCAATCATCAGCAGGGTTTGAGGACTGGGCCTTGCAGCTCCTTAACACAATACCCCATCACTGGAGCTGAAAGAGCAGCGTGACAGTGTCACTGTGGGAGGACAGTGCTGTCCTGTCCAGCACCACGTGGGAGGAAGGGGCAGAACACAACACATTTCCCAAGTGTGCTGCAAGGACAAACTCCCTGTGCATCATTCCTCTGCCTTCACAGGGATCAGGCCCCGTTATTCTTCTTCCAGAGATGACACAGGGCTTGAACTGTGTATGTAAAGCTCTTCTGCATCCTGCAATAACCAGCATAAAGACATCTAAAAGCTCAAGATAAATGCACACAAGTGCCACAACAGCTGTGGCCTGCTCAACAGAAGTGACAGATAAACCAGTCCGAGCACATTAATAGAAAAATATTCACCTTGCAAAGCAGCCCAGGCTAGAAAAGCAGCCTGGACCAACCATTAACGTCAGTGCCTTGCACTGCTGTGCTTCCTCCCAAGCTCTTACGAAACATGACCAGCGGGGCTGGAAGACTCCGCAGCCAAGGACAAAGAATCAGCAGGCATGTAAGCACCAATATTTATGTAATGTATGTCATGTTCACAGCCACAATGAAATCATTGTCTTCCAAGGGGGTTGGTATGTTTGGAGCATTTGTTTGTTATTTCTGAAGATGCAGGAGGCAAAGCAGTTAAAAATAAAGAGGTCACTGCATGCAAAATTAATCTTTAACTGCCTACACTGCTTTAAATTACTTGTAAGGATTATGGTGCACTCCCCAAGCCACAAGTACCTTTGTTAACAAACAACTCCTGGAGAGGAGGTGGAGGGCAGAGCAGTAACTCAAGTTAGCTGGCAAGTTTTATCCATTTTCTTTACTGCCAGTGGCTACTCTTTCATTGGTTTCCTTTTCCAGGAGCTCTGACCCCACACTGCAAAGAGCCCAAGGATGGGTGGGCTTCAGGAGACCCTCTCGATGCTGGCACAAGAAGCAGACAAGGTGAAGTCTTACTTGGTCTCACAGCCTTGCCTAAGCCCATGCTTAAAATGGAAGTAACAGCTTCAAATTAATCTTATTCCTCCTGTGAGGAGACAGCAGAGGATTCTTTTAAAACGCAACCTGTGGCAACTACATTTGTTAAATGCTTAACATGATGTTACGTGCAACCTCACTTTAATGCTACACATAATCCAGCCCTGAAGAAGACAAAAGGCACACAGCAGAGATGTAGTTCCTTCCCCTTGTAGCAAGGACGGTTGTTTCATGCTTGTTTACTGGCAAAGAAGAAACTGCAGCATTAGTTACCAAGCTGCATCACAAAACTCAAAGAATTAAAAAACTCCAAAGAGTCATCATCCAGCTCAGAGTCATGACCTGCAGTATAAATCCACAGTGGACAGCCTGGAGAACCCTCTTAAAGGGAGGTATTCTAAATATATGGTAATAAAAACACAGAAGCCTGTTTCTGTCTAAGAGGCAATCCCTGGATGGCCTCTGGCAGTTCTGCACAAGTCACAGTGCCATGGCTCAGTTTACCTATCTGAGAAGCAGGAATGGTACCTTCCCATTTCCCACAGCCTTCTGAAGATTCATGTTCCTGAAATCACTTCTAAATCAGGGCAACCCTCCTCACGTCACCATTTTGAGAAGAGAGACAAAGCAGACAACTGCTGCCAGATTCACCAATTCAGAGTAACACAGATGCAACAGTTGGAACCTGGTTTTTCTGAGAGCTGAGGGCTATCGGTAGATACAGCCATCCATTTTGTTCTCTAAGAAGTGTCTAAACCACGTCAGCTGTATGTGGAGTGGCTTTCTGCACTCCAGACAACTGGCAGGGTAACAAACTGTCACCTAGGTGACAAAACAGTGACCCTTCTGTGAAGCTCCTGCAGCGTCTCCTGGCCACAATTGGACACTGCTGCTCAAAACACCAATTGTGGGAGGGGATGCAATGGTCCCATCATGGATTTGGGAAGGCTGCGAGCCCACCTTTGGCTTCAGCAGGCTCAAGAGGATCACTGGACTAAGCTGTGCTTCCAAAGACCATGACAAGGGTGGCAGAAAGACCAGCAGGTCTGCAAAGTGCAAGGCAGAATTAGATGGCACAAACAGGGCGGGTCTCAACTCTCCCCAGTTCTCAGTCACCAGCTCAGCCTCCTCCTACACCAAAAGGTGATGCCACTCATCAACAAACCTGCTATAGCTGTCATTAAATACAACAAATGCAATAAATGAGAGACACCATTAAGTATTTCTCCCACTCTGAAAAACACTCTTCATGTATTTAGCATCTTGTAAGCATTCTGCCCGTCTGGGAATGGCCTACAGAAGCTCCACAACAACAGGAATGTTGTTCTGCAAGATCTCAGGAGCTCTACAGGACTATCTCTAAACGTAACAGCACCAGTGAGGGGGCTAGAGAATTTGAAGAAAGTAATGGAAGCTTTTGAACTCCACAGATTTTCAATTTTCCAGCATTCAGTACTCTAGTATCAGCATAGCTTTAGCTGGCATGAAACTAATTGCATTGATTTCCATCTAAAGAATGAGGGTTCAGCAACAGCCTGAAGCTGCCATTGCAAGGAATAAGAGAGAAAGTATTCCCTAAGCGATCCTGCCTAGGGCAAGCAGGGCTGTATCCATATCCACAGGCTGAACGAAATAATTAAGAACTTGTAGGGAGACTATTCAAGAAGCAGAGACAGATACAATATAGGTGAAATGCATGTTAAAGCCCACTCTGTGGTGGCAGAGGGTGTCCCACCTCAGCCCCCAAAGGCACACAGCCAACAGGACAGAAGAAAACTGGCTCAAGGTGATGGATTCTAACTCACAGTAAAACAAACTGCTCTCATGGCTTTTGTTACCAAATTACTCTTGCACGCACCCCCTGCTTTCCTCAGGAATAACCACATTTAATCAGGAAACCAAGAGGCATCACTATCCTCTGAAGGAGAGGCCACAGACTGCCAAAGCCAAGGAATGAGGCCACCAGGTCTTGCACAGATAACATTTTGCAGATGGAAAGTCACTCCAAACAGGTCTGGCCTGAAAAGGGTGACAAACCACCTCACTGCTGTCTGTGAAGCTGCACAGAATCACCTCACCAGCTTCCTGATGCCAGGAGAGGAGGAACACACAGCATGCAATTCACCTCCTGAAAGAATTAGGTTTAGTTACAGGTTTGCTGTACCAGCAGACTTGCTAACATTTCATGTCAAGTGTGTCTTCCTCATCAGGTCTGTTCGATTGGTTGTAAAGTTTTCAAGCATTGAAATACATTTGCTAAAGTCAGGTAACACACATGGCTGAACCCCCACTTTGTACAGAGCCGGCTCCCTTCCAACAGCCGGTGCCTGAACTCGTCAGGCTGTCACACCTCATTAGAGTCACCTTAACGAGATCAACAACCTGGCTGCAACGACTACAGCTTGGTCAAGCGGGCAGGCATGCTGTCCTCCTCCCAGGAAGAGCCAGCCCTGGATGAGACACAAAATGGAAGCCTGAGAATACAAGTAGAGGCTCATTAAGCTGGAATGCAGTGGAGCAGCCGTGGCACCAAACACAGCTCTGCCCCAGCGAGCCCAGGAGAGCCAGGTTTGCTCCTGACCCTGCAGCACACCCTGGCCTGGAGCTGGTGGTGGTCAACAGCCATGCCAGGTGAGGAGGGAAGGGAAAAGCAATAAAATACCAGGTGATAAAATATTTTAGAATAAAAATACCATTTTCTGTGGCTCCACTGAGGTAGCACTTCACAAGAAGCAGGGCCATTGCTTTTCTCAACCCTTTGTTGCACACCACAAATCCATGGTATGAGACACAAACAAAGAGAAGGAGTTTGCTCAGCAGAAACACAGTGCTGTTCAGGATCAGAAGTCTGACTGGAGTGTACTCAGTTCACTTTTTCTTCTCATTTCTGTTCCTCTTGGCTTACCTCTGTACATCAGTTTCTAAACAGCCATGAATAGTTTCCATTGTATTTCCCCATAAATTCTGCTTTGATCATTCAGATAAACGTTTGTTGCCTTCCCCCTGAAACAAGCATAAACTTTTCCATTCCTGCTCATACCAAACCTAAACATTTGATAAATGAAGGCAAAAAATAGAAAATATTTATATACTCAGGAGTAGGTATGGCTTCTCACAGCCATGGGCAATGCAGTACCAGGGGTTACATCAGAAGTTTAAGGAGGCAAGCTATAGCTTGAAATGAGCATGGAAGCCCAAGGTAACTCAAGATGAAATGGAAATCACCCTCTGACTAAGAGGTTTAACCAAGATTGAAATGGCAAAATAGAGAAGAAACATCGCTCAGCTAATCTGGCAACTCTCTTCACGTTCTATCACATCTGCACACACTACACAAGCCAGGGGAGCCAAGGCAAGATAAAAGCAGATGCAGGTGGAAAAAAACATCCCGAAAAAAACCCAAGACTTGCTGCATTCGGGTTAAGTGCAGATCCTACACACGATGCTGAGAGGACCATTTTTTTCACTAAAAGTGACACTTCCATAACTAGTGTTTGACAAGACTGCTTTGCTTGTTGGCAGACGACAAAAGGTTGGCTCCTTTTGATCCTTCGCTTCATCCTCCTCAACAGAATTTTTAAGTACTTTTCTTTGGTAAGCCATAGATCTGGCTGTGGACCACATTCCTAGATATCAGCACACAGACTCATATCTTCAATGTGACTCCATAAGATCTCAGATGGGTACAGAGGAGAAGGGCACTGTAGGACACAAAGCGTTTCTCACCAAGGCCGTCGGTAAAATAATAGATGCCTTGTGTTTCCTGCTTCCTTCAAGCAACATTTCCTATGGCTATTGGCAAGTTTGATAGTTTTGTTCTTCTGTGATTACCCAGAAGTCCTCCTTCCAACAGGCAGAGCTGGAGCCTGTAATCACTTACATCTAATCCAACAGCCCACCTAATGAGATAATGGGAAAAAATGAACTAAGAGGAGGCAGGTAAAGAGACAACAGCATAGGGGAGGGCAAGTCTCCAAAACATTTGCTCATAAAAGCTCCAGAGTAAACTACAAACGAATGGCTATCACTAGGCACCTCTAATGCATGACATGCTACTAAATGAAGGGTAAGAGACACGTTCATACACATTTCCTGCCTGCCCCTTGTGACAATTTAATAAACATCAGAAAATTCACATTTAACAAATCACCATCTAAATCTGAACCGGAACAGGTGTGCCAGCCTGTAAGCATCCTCTTGAAAGCCTTACCCAAGTCTTAATCCTTTGTGCTGTGCTCTCTTGAGGTGATGAGACAAGTCTTTGGATTTGGTATTTGGAAGGTGTGGCTGCAGCCAGGGTTAGTTAAACAACCACAGCCATGTGTGTGCATGTGTTCCCCACAACCGAGATGTGCTGCACCAGGTTCAAGGCACCTCCTCACTGCCAGTAATTTATTCACATGACCAAGCTCCTAATTTCTAAAGAAGCATCTTTCAAAAAAATTTAGCAACGCCTCAGTTATTTTGAGGCTCCAAAAAGGAGACTCACTAACACAGATAAGACTATTCTGTTTGTTTTTTAAAAGCTTTCTCAACCTTGGATTTGAATGGAAGGTTTCTCTCCTGGAAGGTCTATGAAAGGAACAAACATAGAAACACATCCCATCCTGGTGTTACAACCAACTCAGGAGAGCAACTTCTACAATCAAGCCACCTTTGGATGGAAAGCCACAGCTGCTGAGTCACTCAATCCTGCAAACCCCTGCAGTTAACTACTGAAATACAGACATCATCATTGTCTCTGGATTCCTCACGGCATCAAAGACAGAGCTAGCCAAGTCCTCTGAGCCCCAGAAATCTAATTAACTAAACTAAAAATCAAAAAAAGCCTCAAAATACTCCAGCAAAGGAATTTTAGATCAACTGCAGTGAAGTAAGCGCTGTATAACCTTTTAGAGTCAAACTGTGTATCCAAAACTGGACTTTTTATTTTTTTAACAATCTCCCATTAGAAAGCCAATGTCCAAGGGTAGGTAGCAGAAAATATTTCAGAATGTTGCTAGAGTAAGAAATTTTATTGCACTTCTAATGAAGAACCTTCAATTTATGAGGGTGCTGATAAAAGTCAGTGGGATGCATCCCTATAAAATCCCATTTTGGTGCAACACTCACAGCAAGCTGCAGACCCATCAAAATATTTCTACACTCTGCTTTTTGAACATTCAGGTTCTAGAGCCAAAGAGGGACAATTCCATGTCCAGGCCTTATCAAGAGCTTGGTGGTCAGAGAATGAGGTTTCTCAGAAACTGTTCCACCAGCCCAGCACTTGGCCAAGGTCCCCTTGACATCCCCACAGCCCACGGGAGTTTTTAACTCCTCCTGCCCCCAGGTTTTCTGCTCTTTTTTCTTTTTCTTCCGTCCTATGGAAGGAAACACAGTGGGGAAGAATTCCACAAGCCTGGGGACACACAGGGCAGAGGGATCCATGCCTGATCCTGCTGTGGGCTGGTTTGTTTCTTCACAGCCACTGAAGAACAGAGCCTTATCCCAAATTCAGAGTCATTCCTCACAAATTACTGACCATGAGCCACATCAGGGCTAACTGGTAATGGAAACAACACAGTGGCAGTGCCTAAGATACCAGTTTAAAAGGTTTTACTATTTTTATGAAGCTAACACATGCCTCTCCATTTCCTTGGAGACCTCAATACCCTCCTTAGGAGCCAGAAAATTATCTCCTATGCCTCCTGACCCATCTTTCATTCCCCCACACCAGCATGGGTTTTATCTCCCCTGCATTCTGGACAGGAATCAAGCCAACAGGGTTTCCATGCGCTCCCTCCCCAGGTGCCAGGGCCTCCCAAGGAGAGCTGAGCACATGGCAAGGCTGCTCCTGGGGGTCTGGGGTCTGTCCTCACAGAGGTTTATCACCACCCAGCACAGCTAACAGAGGCTTCCTTCCCCGTGAAGGATTGGCTCAGATGTTCGTTACTTTACAGCCAATTAATGAACCAGGATTTACAGGAACATAAAAATTCACACAAGGAAACTTAACAAATCTCAGATAGTGTTTAAATTTACATGCAATATGTTTGGAACATGTCAATAAAATATTTACCATTACATTGTGCCTCTCCCAACTGTTGTGTTTTCCTCTTGGCAGAGGTTAAAATGCCTCCCCCTCACCATCCTCTGTGTGTGTGTTATAGATATGCTCTCAGAGCTGACTGCCAGTGGGGAGCAGCAAATTTGGATCAGGAGCACACTCTTTAAATTAAGCTTTCACAGAACAATTCAGATTAGGAGAGCAAGACTAAGTGTTTAATCTTCCCCTGCAATTCTTGAAAACGTTCCTTGAGGGGGAAGAGAAATGCACAGCAAATCACTTTTTCTAGTAAGCGTTTCCATCACCAAAACCAATTCAGGACATGGAAACCCGACTGCTCAAATCAGAATCCAGCTTAAGAGTAATGGAAATACGTATCGATACAAACCACCTGCACCTCTGAGCAGCATTCCAGGTTTGGCTGGTAACACTCATCCACAACAGCTTGCTGCTGGAATGCTAAACACTCCTGAGAGAAGGAAGAGAGACAGACCTGCAGCACCCTCCTAACAAAAGCCTCACTCTGTAAAATGCCCCTTAGAAAGCTTAAAACCCTCATATATGCATGGTAATAAAGTACAAAAATAGACCCAGACTTATACACACAAGTTAACACACAGGCACAAAACCAGAAAATCCCACTCATTCATGTGGACCTTTAATCCTAAAGGATCCCAGTTGCTTTCCAAAGCAAATAAACGCATCGGATGCAGCATGATCAGAGCTACACAATCATCTCCAAAGCAAAACACAACCACTGCTTTAATGAGAAACCAAACAACCAGAAAAGACGATGAGGAAGAATTTCAGAGAGGCAGATTATTTTACTGCAAAAGTAGAACAAGAGGCAGCCTGAGTTTCCAGTGCCAAGGCCCCCTCACATCTTAGTCTTGCACTTCAGTGGCACCAGAATTAATATTCTTATCTCCTCTGGCTAATGTCACAAGAAGATGTGCAAAAGGAAAAGGAGGACGAGTATCAGCCTCTTTCACCACCACATCTGCCAGTCTCGGTTGGCTGTGGGAGGAGAGAGGTCTCCTGATTGACTTCTCTTAAATAAGGCTTCTGCCTCTCTCCTTCCCCACAAGTGCCCCATTCAGAAGGAATTCCCCTTACAGGCTTAAAAAAAAAATCTGCCTGATACAACTTGAACTTCATTTTCTTTGGGCAATTTTCCTGAAAGAAAATAATAATAATAAGGGAGTGTCCTGCTGAGGTTAACCACTAATGCAGGGAAGTTAAGACGGAAGGCAAATGGTGCAAACCCACTTTGAATTCCAATCAGAAGCTGGGGGAGTATTAGTTGTCACACAGCCTGTGGCTCCCACACTGCTCCCTCCCTTTCTTAACTACTACCAGAAGAGAGCTACAAGCTTTTACTATTCTACATATGGCTTCAAATACATATGTAACAAAGCCTGAAAAATGAGAGGCAGATGAGCTGTCTTAGCCCAGAGGTAGGAGGTTAAAATGACCTCAAATCATAAAGTCTCGTACAATATTTAATCTTTGAAACTAGAAATGTTTTTAAAAAGTCAGTATCGATCAGTTCTTGCTGCCAGCTGCCCTCCTGCTGCAATGGAGGCACTTTGCTGCGAAGCAAAACCAATGATCAAAGGCTTATCTATGGCAGAGGAGGAGACCACTGCTTGTGGAGATGTGATTTACAGAAGTCAACACAAGAGAAACATCACCCAGGTTCTCATGACAGAAAAGAAAATATTCGTTTTATGGGGCTGGGAGGAAGATTTGATTCAGTCTCTTCCATGTCATGCTGGTTAGGGCTGGATCTCCTCTTCATTAGCAATGTATGCAGAAGCTGTATTCTGTCAGTGCACCAGCTCTGCTGGTGAGATTTCAGTGCTGTGCAAACAAAGTTGGAGCAAGAACAGCACAATCACACACTACTGGGGTGGCCAAAAATGGGAAGGAACAAGAGAGGGTAGATGCTTTGCGCTAAGACCTCAAAACATGTTCTCAGTGGTCCTGCCTCCCGGCCCTCGTGCTGTCACCAGCTCTCCCAGCTAAAGAAAGCACTCAATCCCTCCTCACATTTCATTAAAAGAAGATCAAGAGATTCCTTCCAGTAAGAACTTCCCTTCAAATTTCATTAACAAGAGATGGCCTTTAGGCTGCAACATGTTCAACATTATTCCCCTCCTGATTCAGGAGGCAAACTTTCCTCCCTTGGACTACACAGCCTGTGCATCACGGAACATCCTCAAGCAGTTCAGTTGGATCCCAAGGCTCCTGTGACACAGAGCTCTGGCAGAGCTCGCCTGCTGCACACTCTGCTATGCACAGTCACAGGCAACATCTCAGCAGAGACCTTGTCCTTCCTGGATCCTTGCATAAGGGCTCCAAATCCCAAGGTCACTCGTGTTTAGATTTTGGCAAACATTCAGATCTCCCAGCAAAACAGGATTTCAGTAAACATGTAGTTCAAGCATCCATTCTTAAACAAGGGAAAAGCCATAAAAAACAGCAAGCAGAGGAGAAGTTGTTTGCTTAACACCATACACAGAACCCAGCAGATCTCCTCAGGCTGGTCTCCTCCAGCTCTCCCCCTCTGGTACTGCCCAGCCACACTCCCACCTCTGGGAGATGTAGTTCAGAGTCTCTGAACCTTCTCAACATCACAGCACATTTGAAATTTCACAGGTTGAGCTTCCAAAATTCAGGCACTTGCTTGAATCAGCTGACATCCTTCAGCAGCTCAGAAATGGGGGGCTGTAGACAGGCAAGGCCCCCCACCCTGCACCACGAGCATTCCTGCCTGGAACTCCTCCACCTTCCCCCTCACTGAGGGACTTGGCATTTGCTCTTTTTCTGCAGTTTGCTCTCAGTAGTCAGCATTTGACCCTGCTCCTCCCAAGACATGCCTCTTACATGGAATATTCGGCCCCACCGTGAGTGACACAAGCACAAACAGAACGGACCCAGAACCGCAACCCCCACCTTGCAGGGTACCCAAAGGGGCCCTGGACCTCAGCCACAGGAAAAGAGGGTTTCTCAGTGCCTGGAAAAGGGAATGCATCATATTTTCCAACAGCAGTCCTGCTGGCTCAGGAAACACGTTTTTATCTGTGGGATGGCAGCTGCAAGCAACGCTTCAAGACACGAAGGAATGACAGTGATGGCATTAAAGCTGCTTTGCCCCACAAACTTTATGCTCTGTCAGGGAGGAGACTGGAAGGACAGAAAACAACATTAACATGCACTTCAGATTCATTTTTCAGGGAAAGCAAGCTTCCTCTCCCCTCAATATCACCCAAATACATCAAAGTGATGGAAATTGTATTATGATAGATAGATCAGTCACTATGATATATATGTTTATCATGAAAGTAGCTAATTGCAAACATTCCCGTCTCTATCCTTAACTTCCACTCCTCGATCAACAAAACTCTGCTAAACCTGAAATGACATCAAATGTCCTAAACACCACCCCAAAATAAACAAGCAAACCCCAACCAAACAAAACAAAATGTGAATCAAACGACATACAAATTCTGTCAATCCCAACATCTCCATACACCCATGGCTCTTTACTGCAGTATTTTAAAACTCCCTGCCATCTTACTGCATACAGTATTTTCCTTAAAGTGGAATGTGAGGCTTGTGCATGTCAAATGGCATTTAAGGACACTTTCATCAGCAGTGCTATTCTCCTCATGCTATGCCAGCACCCATGGAGGTCCAGAGGAGATCAGGGCCCTACCCTGGAAAGGCACCACACAGACAGAGAAGGACTCCCTGCTCCAAGAAGCTCACAGGAGAGATAAACAGAGACAGGAAAGCAGGGGAGTCACCAAGAGGACACACGACAAGCCCTAACTCCAGGAGAAGGAGGAGCTGAGCTGAGTTGGATGCCCAGCACAGCAGGCTGACCACTGATCCTGGCTGCTTTGTACTGTTTAGGTCCATCTTTGACAGTTCTGTCCTCTTTGCAAAGTACTCTGAAATTCTCAGAATCTGAGGCACTGTACACAGGAAAGGAAAAACTCCAAAGTGACTATTATAGAATCACAGAATATCCTGACCACTGCCCTGGGGAGCCTGTTCAGTGCCCAAGCACCCTCTGGGGAAAGAACCTTTTCCTAATTTCCAGCCTGACACAGCTTCATAAATGAATACACACAAAGCACCAGGGCGAGAGGGAGAACACGCCACGCGGTTCTTTCACTAGCAGAGTTTCAGCACAACCCAAAGCTGTCACTACACTGCATTACCCCACACAGCTGTCACAGCCAAGTCTTCCCAGGGATATAAAAATACCTACCAAAAATATAGAACTGCACAAACACACTCCCATGTCCAATTTTTGCCTCCTGCACTGCAACTTGCATACAGATGATACAAAATCTTGAATAATCTGGGCAGCTGAAGGTAACGGGCAGCAGGACACAAGTGGTTTTTATTGTCTAAAATCCTGCTTTGGTCAGTAGAAACTTAAAATAACCTCTGTCTTCTGCCCTGCTCAGTGCCCTTGCAAATGGAGGCTGAATGACCTCATGTTTTCTCCCAAGGGATGGGTGAGGCTGGCCAGAAACACCAGCTGGACCCTTCAAAGACAGCAAAGACAAAATAGTTTGCAAAAACATAATTTCTGCATCAACTTCAAGGCTCAGCCATTCGCTCAGCTAACCAAGCAGCCAAGAAAGTAAGGTCAAACTGGAGATGCCCAAGCTATTCTGCTGTGGATTAGAACATTTCAGCTTCAACTAGCCATGTTAGAATTTTAGCATGTAATGTTATGCAACATGAATTTATACGTGAAAGGGAAGGAGAGAAGGTGGGTTGTTTGAATTCAGCTGTAACACTGAATTAACTAACTCAAGTTCTGGCAGCAGTGACTTCCAGCCAGTCCCTCTCTGAGTAGAGAGCAGCTCTTCAGTTTCAATTTGACTATTATTAAACTTTAAAGTATTGTCCTGCTGTCATAGTCAGTTACCACACTGAAAAGAAAACCAGAGACTCCTGAATAGTTTGCAGCAAGTCCACCACAGCTTTGATTAGCACAAGTTAACAATCCTGATGCAGTCAAGACCAGGCAATCATTTAAATATGGCTCTGGCACCGCCTGTCTGGCCCTGTCACCCACCTATCTGCTTCTGTCCCTTAGTTTTCTACATCTGTGGAACAGGTAGTGATACTTCCCAATGGAGGGTTAAATAACTGCACACTGCTTTGGAAATTTAAGGCACTACAAGTGCATCCACCACCATTTGATCCGACTCCCTACAATTATTCCAGTCTTCACAGCATCCACCGCAGCAATGATCACTTTCTAGTGGAGGGTGGTCCAGGCCATAGCAAGATATTTGGATTAGATGGTCTTTAAGGTCCCTTCCAACCCAAACCATGCTGTGATTCTATGACTAATCCTAACTGTGACTTCCCAATCTGTGCTGTGCCTCTGCAGCAAAGCCTATGCAATCCTTGTGTCCTAAAATAAGGCTTCTGACTTCAAACATTTATTTCCTTGTGCTTTTGTTATGAATCCAGGAGGTCGAGGCAGGAACCACCAGTGCACCAACATCTCCGTGTTCCCAGGCACTTATTCTTCAGCAGCTTAATCACCACTGTCATATGTAAATGATACTGAAAAAACTCTGGCCTAGAAACTTCTTGTCAGAGCTGCCTTCCCTCATCCTCTGCGAGTAAAGGGTTTAATCTGAGGAGAAGCTGGAGCAGACACCCCACAGCACAGGGCACCCATCTCTGAAAGTGTCACAGGCACCTGAAGGTAAAACAAATCAGCTCACACACCACCAATGAATTATTTCCCCTGGCTGAGGTGACAGCAGCCAGGCTACAGGGATGCCACAAGAACCTGACCACATCTGCCCAGCAGGACAACTACCAAAAGATGAATTTACCAAATCCCGCAGGTCCTCAGAGGTCTGAAACCACCTCCAGGTGAGCATGTTGCTATGGAAAACCATGCAGCACCTGTATTTACCTAACAATAAGTGTTATTCATGGCTTTCCCATGGAAGCTACTAACAGCCCAAAAGCAAAAAAATAAGACTGGATCATTCCTTGGAAATGAGAGGTAACACCAAGAGCAGTAGTGGAGAGAGTGAGTGCAACAGAGTAAGCTAAATGCACCCAAAGCTCTCACTGTAGCAACTGGGTAACAAAAATAAAATAAAAAACCTCAATGAAACATTCACATACATTTTTGGAAGCAGAATTCGTTCAAGACAAGATTATTTTTTTTAAAAAATCACCAAAAAGCCAACCCCCTGAGATAAAAACTTTTGTACTTCCACAGCCTCCTAATTTTACTTTGCAAATACCCAGTCATTACTCAGACCTATAACAAATAAACTACCGAACAGAAAAATAGTAAGAACAAAAAAATATGTGGATTATTTGTATAGTTTTGTCCCTTTTTCAATGCAGTCTCCCTCTCTCTTGTCCCCCCATCCTTCCAAACCAGCTGGAAAAATTTAAATCATGGCTTTGCAAAACACTGCTCCCTCCCTAAGCAGAGCCTTCAGAGCCTGCAGCAAAGAGAATTCAGGTTTTAAGGAGCTGAGACCATTCCCTGCCATATACCCCCCCCTAAAACAACCCCTGCAGCAGCACAAGGGCCAAGCCCCTGGCAGGCCAGGCCAGCCATGCCCACGTCACGGCCCTGGCAGCGGCGGGCGCGAGCCAGTGACGCGGTGCCCGCTGAGCCTGTGCCATCCATGGGCAGGAGCCGCCGGCAGGGCTGGATCCGGCTCACTGGCTCCCTCTCCCCAGCCCAGCCTGGCTGCCCACCCCGGGAGCGTGGCCAGCACCAGGGAGGCTGCCCAAGCCCACGGAGCTGCCCGCGGGCTCCCGGCTCCCAGGAGGCGACCGGCACGGAGCCGGCTGCCAGCCAGCTCCACGGAGCCCTCCGGCACAACCCCCACGCTTCTCTGCCTTTCTTGTCTTAATTTTTATTTTAAGAAGAAACATTTATGGTAAGTATAATGCTCTCAATCACAATGGGAACAGACTCCAGCTGGCAGGAAAGCAAAGCTGTGACGTTAAGCACCACCACTGCCACTATAGCTTTGGCAGCTCTGTACACCCACACTGTGGGATGGGAATGTTTGAGCAGGACTCAGGATCCCTCCCTCAGCCTGTGGCAGCCTTGGAAGAGCCACTTTGCCCTCCATGCCCTCACCTGCAGCATGGCCAAACAGCAGAGCAGGACAGGCTCCAGCAGCACACAGGACAGGCAAGAGCCTCCACAGCTCCCTGTGCACCAGGACCTCACACCCTGGCACACCACTGGGAATCCAGCACTGCCACGTACACGGGACATTGCCCGGGCTCACACTCTGTGCTCCTTGCAGCTGAAAAGCCACCTCTTCTCTGACACAAGTTAAGATGAGTAGAACAGCTGTCCAACAAAGTCTGCTCTAAATAATCCAGATGGATGCTTGTGCAGATGATAAATTAAGAATAATAATCTATCCCTCTGTGGTGTGCACACAGAAGAGGTAAAAGCACCTTTTCTTTCTCACCCCTCTGCCTGTCTGTGCACACACCTCAGACCAACTCCCAGCAACAGGCCCTTACTTGAGAGGGAAGCAGTAAAAACTGACTCGATAGTCAGAATTCAATAGGCAGTCTCGAAGAGAGGTACATCATTCAGGTGGATCTGCCCCAAACGGCCATTTTTAAGCTGTGGAAATAAGAGACAGCTAGGAGAGCTGGTAATTGTCCCCAGAACTCGAAACACCACTACAGCTGAGAAACATTCAACCACAGCCACAGAATAATCACCAGCCCCAAGTCAAATTGTTATTCTCCTCCCCCACAACATGCAGCCTAAGTGCCCCCACAAGAGCATTTACCAGAGGCTTGTATTTGGCAAGTCAGCAAGCAGCTCTGCTCCAGCTCGTTAGCTTTGCTCTCCAGACACGTTCCAAAGGTTCTCTTACTCATCCTGGTGAACGTGACCCTCCCGGCCAACCCCAGACCTCCAGCAGGAAGAAGCCCGCTCCTCCATGGTGTGCTTCCCCACCCTGCCTTCACCAGTACATCGTCTCAGAAAAAGACTTGCAGAATCTGTAAACAGCCATTTTGCAGGTTGTTTCCCCTTTGGGGGAAAAAGCAAGAATTGGAAAGGGTGGAAAGAGAGCAGATCGTCATTCCAAATTGCTGTAATTCCATTTCCAACCCTGCCATCACCTCCCCCTGGGACACACAGAGCACATCTGTAGGTTTCCTTCCAGAGAGGGCTGTGCACACCCAGCACCTTCCAGGGCACGGCTTCTGCTCACCGTGTGACAACCTGCTCCGATTCCAGGTCACAGGCAGTACAGCTGAGGGCTGTAATAATCCTGGCAGGAGCTGAACCAACTTCTGTCACCAGCGCTGGACAAAAGACAGACACAGCAGAAAATGTCTGTGACGAAGGTCCCAACCCGCCAGAGCAACACAAGTTTAAGCACATGGTTGGACCGACTTCACTAGAACAGCTCAAGCGCTTGACTTCTGCACACACAAACCCTGGCAGAAATGGGAATTGTTGGATATTTAGGGGGTGGGAGGGTGTACCAGCAGCTCCCGTCTCGCTCCTAACAGAAGTTTTATTATTTCTGTCAATGTCATCAGATTTGAGTCAACTATCCAAAGGCATATTTACATGAAATGAATGGACTGGAAGAAGAATAATTCAAATGCTGTTTTAAATAAGCATGAGAAGTACCTGTGTAAAGATTTCAAGGCTCCATCACGACACTATCCAACAGAGACAAGGGAACAAATGTTAATCTAACACAAGATGTATGCACAGCATAAATCTTCACATTCATTGTGCAGAGACAATAACATCTTCCCACAGCTTATAACTGTATTTAAAATTCATTTATGTAAATTACAATAGCACACATATGATAAAATTGTTAAAGCAGAATGTGCCCTTTGCTCAAAACAGAAAGACTGACAAAAAAGGTGTTTTTAATAGTAATAAAAAAATCTCTATTTCTAATTCAACTTTATTTTAAAGTATATGGTCTCAATCATACACTATTAATTTCCCCAATTTATTATGAAGCCACAGGCAACAAAATGCTGTTACGGAAGCAACAACCAAAATCACAGTGTCAGAAAAAAAAAAAAAAGGAAAAAAAGACATTATGCAGGCAGTCAAGTTTGATGAACAACGGGGATGAAGGAAAAGCCTGTGATTATGTGAACTGGGAAGTGAGAGTTGAGCACTGAAGACAGAGAGCAGAAAGAGCATTTAGAGCCTTCCCATAAGGACAAACACTGTCAAAGAGCGTCTGGGCTCAAGGAAAAAAATCATTTTAAAACTAATGTATGGCTCACCTTGTGGTTAGAGCACAGGGCAGCAGTGCCCTGACATGAACCAGAGAGGGAAGAATGGACTATATTGTGGGAGACTTCATTCAACTGTGTTTAAAATGGAAAATGCACAAAGCTCCAGAGATAATGCCAAGTTGTATCTGGTTCCAGTGAATCTCTGAACTCTAAAGTCAGGCATTAACTTACAACACCCTTACACACAACAGTGAAAATAGCAGCATTACATAATTAGTACAGGGTTGCACTGGCCAACAAGGTCTGAACAGGCAGGACAGATTCCAGCCCCTTTAGCCATTAACTCCTTTGGAACCACGGAAGTTGACTCGAGCTGAGCAGAGCTGATCATCAAATGTGCCTTTAGTGACATGCTGAACTTGTGCACAACTGAGAGGCTTTTACAAAAACTGAGCAACTTTTAGGAAAACGCAGTGGGACCCAGTAAAGCTCATCACAGTTTCTGAAGAGACAACATGCATGTGCAATGCTCACTCCAGAATGTCCCCTTACAGTCCAGATCAGCATGAGAAGCAGCAGCCATCAGAAACAATTCCTACAACATTCCATCCAGAGCTGCTTCCCTCTAGACTCTTACTTCAACTATTCTGCTTACAGCCAGGCCCTACACACCACTTAAACCCAGCAAACCAACAACGTCCATCAAGCACTAACTGCTCATTTCTGATGGTTCTGGAGACAGTGACAGTAAGAGAAAGAACGTCAGCCAAGCCCAGGCTCTTGTTAACCTTTCTCCGAAGTCCCATCTCTGCAGAATACACCCAGTCATGCAGCACCTTCCCTTCCTCCCACCGCTGCTCTGAGGACAGATTGGCATGGGGCAGATTAATAATGACAATTACGCTCACCAGATGCTACGGAGACGCGTCTCTGAGTCACCAGACATGCTCAAAGACAAACACGTTTCCTGAAGTACCAGCTGAGGGAACATAATCAGAACTACAAGTACAAGAAGAATTAGTACAGCACAGAAGGGCAAATACTGGACCTAGTCAGAACACAGTGTTATTTTTTCTGAAAGACATTAAAACATGAAGTTAGTATTGTGACTCTCAGGGAAATGTTCAATTCTCCCCCCTCTGCCCAAACCATAAAATAAACTAGATTTCAAAAAATGCTCCAGTTTTGGCTCCAAGGTCTCAGCTCCCTTCCACCTCCTAACACAGAAAGTGAGCACAGAGAGGGAAGCAATCTATTTTGCAATATTTTATCATCAAACATAATTGGGATTAAAAGTAGTTTTTATGGAAGCTCTCAAGCAGCCTTATCAAATGTGACATTTCAGGCCAGATTTCTCAAAAGCACTTCACAACAGAATCCTTGAGCAGTGAGATTAATTGTTACTCTATCCATTAAACAGATAAGAAACTAAGGCACAGAGATCCTTGTCCAGAAAGTGCACACAGACAGACCACACTACACAAAAAAAGAATTTTAAAAATTAAGAAGGAAAAAAAGAAATTCAAAATCTCCTTTTCAATGGAGCCACCACGTCAACTAACACAGCAGCTGCTTTCATTTTAGTTTCCTTTTTCTTAGGAATTCTACTTATTTTGACGAAGTACTTAAAATAACTCATTTTGCCAAACTGCAAAACAGAATTTTCTTCCTCTACACCTTAATTTACAGACAACTCACTCTCTGCCATCACTCTACACCAAGCCTCTACCCAGTGGCTGCAGGTACTCAGGTTGCATGGAACCACATCTCTCGTTCCTCTCCCAACCTCAGCACACGTGGTAGGGATCCAGCATCCCTCCACCAGCTTCTGACAACCAGTACCTTTTCAAACCTAAAAATGGAAGCTTTAAATGCAACAATCTAAGTGTTGGACCAAGGCAAAGGGACTGGAAAGATTTACAGCAGAGTTGCTGGCCTTCTTCCCAGTGGTGAGGGATAAAAAGGTCAAGTAGGTATTTGATTTGTGCTGGGAGATACCAAGCTTTGCACGCACCCGCCCCCAGTCATGCCCATGGACACTCCTCACACTCCTTGAACAGCAACAGCTTCCCAACAGAGAAACTCCAGAACTGAAAGAGAAAACCACACCAAACTCACTTCTCTGCCTCCAGAAGTGCTGGAAGAGATTTGTTTAGCACAGCATGCAGCAGGATACATGTGCCCACATGAATGCCTGAATTAGAAAAAATTAAGCATTCATATGCATACCCATCTATTCTTAATGCATCTTCCTTCTCTGATTACATGTTCCAAATGAAGGCAACAGAGGGAAGAAAGACTTAGAGAAAAATTAATCAATCAGCTACTTGAGCCTTTTACGCTTTCACAAATAATCAAGTAATGGTGGCAAAGTATCATAGAGCATCTTGCCCATTATCTGCAGGGAAAGGATTCGGCATCGCATCATGATGAGCTGGGGAAGGCATTGCAGGGCAGGCACAGCAGCCCTGCTCCGGGGAAATCACAACAGCAGGGAGCAGAGGGAGCAGCTTCCAGCCAGGCTAAAGGTGGATTTCTATGCATACACACACACACACATACCCACTGCAACTTTTTTTGATTTTAAAAAAAGGAGTAGAAAAGGGATAGAAAAAGAGAAAAGCTAAGATACAGACAAAGCAACCCAGAGTGCTGCCTATGTTCACCTGTGTGAAAGAAAGGGACTTTTTATATGGGTAGAGAGGGAGAGGACAAGGGGCAATAGCTTTAAACTGCCAGAGGGCAGGGCTAGATTGGATGTCAGGAATTAATTCTGCCTCTGAGGGTGGGCAGGCCCTGGCACAGGTTGCCCAGAGAAGCTGTGGCTGCCCCATCCCTGGAAGTGTCCAAGGCCAGG
>JAWWEE010000048.1:1067658-1093549 GCA_035221455.1 Xenops minutus | reverse complement strand
CCCATCCCTGGAAGTGTCCAAGGCCAGGTTGGACAGGGCTTGGAGCAACCTGAGCTAGTGGAAGGTGTCCCTGCCCACAGCAGGGGATAGGACAGGATAAGCTTTAAGGCTCCTTCCAACCCAACCCATTTCAGGATTCTATGATGTACAAGCCCTTCTACATGAGTTTCTTTCATCACAGCCCCCTTTTTCCATCTCAGATGACGGATGAATACAAAACAATCCACCAGCAAGCAGAGAGGCTCCAGGGAACCACAACTTGTTTGTTATTTGTTCCCATCCCCAGGGTGAGATTCCACACCATGGGAGCTCCAAGCCTCCGCCCCTGGAAGCTGAGCCATCCTCTGCACAGCACCATTCAGCTGGCCAAGAAAATAACAAGCTACATATGCTGGTTCATGGGAGCTGCTGTTCCATGATGAAGCAGAGATGGGGTAACTTGCATCGATATATTAAATTTGAGTTGGTTATGGCATAAGTTGACTTAAAGTGGCACTAATGGTTATGGAAAAATAGTCCCTCCCCCAAATACGTGGGAGGCTGATCAGACCAACAGAGCTGTGCTTGTAATGCTGCTTATTTCACTTAAAGCCTTATTACAGCACCACAGTGCTGATTGGCTTTAGAGAGGGATGTCTTTATAGCATTAAAAAGGTCTTGTGTTTAATTAAATTAGCTGCACCTGTATATATTATGTGCAATAAATCAACTATAATTTGCTACCATAGGCAGCTATTACTCTTCCCTGTGTTTATTGCTCAGCGTCATTAGGACAAAGGCTCTTCCAGGTTACACCAAGAAATGGCAGTTTAGGGACCAAAAGCTACAAATTATTTCGTTTCCCCTCTTCATCTTCAGTGGTGTCAATCATACTTCTTGTATACTTGAGCAAACACAAATACATAAGAGATTCTAGCACCCATTGTGTGTGTGTTCATATACGTATTTATATGTAAAATGAAATTAACATTCCCCACTCATCTCCATCTTGACCTTCATCTGCAAACACTGCCCAAAACAGTTAAACTCATAAATATAAATAAATAAAATTAAACAAAACAAAACAGCAGTGCTGGATTTTTGCTCCTTGATGCTACTGGGCAAAGTGATGCTGTGGTGCTCCAGCTATGCCATACACCATCTCTGAATACAATTTACAGACTTACTCACCCAGGGATCACAGACTGCAATCCACCCCTGTGGCAAACAGCAGTAGTGACTGTATTACCAGCGCTTTGTGATTTATTTGGGGCTTTTTCAGCCATTCAGCCACACTACTGGATTTTGTACAGTTTGGCTCACAGTCAAGATCATGATGGTGTTATCAGGTTTGCTTCATGATTTACTCACAGTATGAGTTTAGGAAATACCAGCTACTGGCGTGTAAGGTGGCCAGGGCAATGCTGCCTTAGGTTTGCAAAAGGAACTAAACAGATCCATCCTTCCTGCCTTCCCCCCTCCCTCACCTACCTCCTGCCTCTATCCCATCCAAGATATCATTTGAAGCAGTAAAAATAAATCAGAGGAGATTACAACACACCAAAAGCTCAGAATCCTCTGCCTTAGTCCAGTGGGCTCCCAAAGCATTCACAGAAAGCAGTCTGGGTACTGCACTCTGCTCTTCAGGGCTTTATTATTTATTTTTCAAACAGCTGCTACAACACACTGATGTTCACAAGGCATTAAATACTTTCTCTGCAATAATTTTCAACTGCTTTAACTGACACAGAATGTCACACAAGGGTTAACGGGAGAGAAGCTGTCTCAGGGAATCCACAAGTATTCCAAGTGCTTCAGGTTGCTGCTAAACCATGTCCACTCTAACCACACCTACTTTGTGATTTCTATTTGATTCCTAGACTCAGATCTGAAATAACATCAGTTCCTCCTCCCCTCTGCATATACATGTATGCATTTTTTTAAATCATGTTATTCCTTTAAATAATCAGTGCTAGGGCTTTTAGAGGAACATCAGCCATCAGGACACACACATGCAATTAGCACCAATGCTGGCAGGAGTGGAGAATAACTGCAGAGGCACACACTTTGGGGTTAGGGATGAGGTAAAAAGCACTAGCATTCTGAATCACACAGCTGTTCAGCACCCAAAATCACTGCTGCCCTGTCTCCACAGAACGGCTGGTCTTTACTACATCAAAGTAGTCCGAGAAAAACATTGAAGAGCCTGAACTTCATTTACAAAAACATAAACACTCAATACGGAAACACACCAGCTCTTTTAGACGTGAACAAGTTAAATTTTAAAGAAAGTTAAGCCAGCTGACAGATCTGTGCTCGCAAAGAGCAGAAACCCACCCAGGTGGAACCAGAGCTTGTGGTCTCTCCTGTCTCACCATCACCTTCATCACTTCACCACCACTACCCTGGCCTTCTCTGACCAGTTCCATCCTCTCACATGGCCTCAGGAGCTTCATTCATGAACAGGAACAGCCAAATCTGTGCAGGCTCCATCCCTGTCCAGCCATCCTGCTTCCCTCCCCATGACATTTTTTTGCAAAATGCCTCTAAAACTAGCCAAGAAAACACCTGGGAACAGCTCTGGGCTGGTGGAGGAGCAGGAAGCACAGGTGGTGGAGCCCTGAGAGAGCAGAGCAATGAACTCAGAGGCATGCATACCACACAGAGCCAGGCAGAGAGCACACTACAGTACGAGAACTATTAATAAAGAGAAAAATGAAAAGGACATTCAGAAGTATTACGAGTCAGATTGGAAGCTGGCACTGGATGGGGCTCAGGGAGGCCTGACATTAAACCCAAAACAGATTATGTAACCTAAGCTGTCCAGTGATCATCTGTTCCTCTGGTTTGGCTTTAAAGCGGCAGCGGGGCTGACACCAGCTCCAGTAGGGACCAGGCTGGGGCCACTCAGTGTCCCTGTGCACTCTGAGTCTCAGGGAACTGCCATCCCCCTCTGCACCACAACACACTCCACATCATTCCCTCCTCCACTGCCAGGCCATCTCACACACTCCATGCAGACAGAGACCCAAGAGCACATATGCAGATCTGATGTTGGTCCTGCTCTGCCATTTAAACACAATCCACTGCTGAAAATCCCTGCAGCAAGCACTGGAAAAAGCAAACCTGTTTCTCCATCTCTGAGGGATGTGTTGCTCTGCACACAGTCCAGCTCCCAGCCAGATGGACAAAATGAAAAACCCTTGTTATTTTTGCAAAATGCTTCAGCCCAGACAACATATTCAGGTTCCCAATCTGCAAAGCCAAGCAAGGGGAGTTTCAGAGGATTTGTCCTGCTCTGCTTGGCCCAGAGGATCAGCACCAACAGAGAAGCAGTGCCCACCAGCAGATGAGGTCTTCCTCAGAAAGGCTCTTACTTCCTCCTGTTTTTTCATGGTCTGGGATCAACTGCTGCTCTACATAAAGTCATCATAAAAACTCACCAACCATTATTCCCCTTTGCCCCTCTTTTCCACATCCTTCAGTGAGACTTGATCCAGCCAGGCAGTGAAAAGAGCCTGATGGGCACAGGGTGGTTGGCTCAAGGGGATGTGGAGAGAGCACAGAGCAAAGCAACCACGTACAACGTGCCATGTCCATGGGCTGGGACACTGGGGACAAGCCACCGCAGAGCAGCAGCCTCCTGTCCCCCCATCTGTCCTGACTGTGCTAACTGCAGGACACAGTCATTTTCATCAGCCCCTGTTTGATTTTAAACACAACCTGCAAAATCTACAGCACACAGCAATACCCTCCCTAGCTGAACACAGAAGGAAGAGAAGCACATCTTAAAAAACTAAAGTAAGAAGCAACTACCACACGTGTTCAGAATAACTCCGGCAGGCTGGCGCCGGCAGACACTGCTCAGGACTGCACTACCCGAGGCTGTGCTGCCACAGCTCTTCAAATACCCCCCTTTCCCCCAACTCAGCCCCCAGCTTTGACCTTCGCAGCTCATTTTGGCCAGAAAGGTCAGTGGTATCACAGCTCCTCGTTTATCAAGCCTGAATACCAATAACTTTGTCACCTCAGAGAATTAACAATGTGAGTGCTCAAAACCCACTCTGTTGGTTACGTCAAAGGCTGGAAGATGCTGCCCAAATCCTGGCAGAATGGCAGGAAACAAAAGTGGTCTCAGCATGAGCAGGGACTTGATTATCTGCAATTAGTGAATCGATGATTCTCCAAGACGCTGATTTAGGCCAGCACTTCTTATTAGCAACAGTCAAGGAAAGCACAAGGGCAAATTGCATCAGAGCCGAGCCCAGCTCCCAAATACTGCCTTGTTTAAAAATTAATATACAATCCTGCAGGAACTCAGATACATATACACAACAGCATCCCTTCGATCAGCCTGCCAGGTACAAACTGAACCCAACCATCAGACCAGTGCCCCTGGTCACCACCACCATGGAAACAAGTGGTTTCATTATTTCACCCTGAATGAGTGGGTGTCTCGAGCAGTCAGATGTTAAGAGCCCACTCTGGAGGACACGCACCTTTAAGGAACTTTGCTGGGGTTACAGGTCTGCACCCTCACTGTGGGGTGGAAAAGCTTGGTGAAGGTCCTGGGAACACACCCACCGAGTTTGGATGAGGTTCTCCTGTTTTTAATACTTGATCTAATTTTGTCTTGTAACATTACACAAGAACACAGCTGTATATTTAGTCTCAGAGTTAAAACATTAATTTGCAAATTGCAATTTAGTAATACTCCCCATTAATAATGCCATTACATGGGTTATGTTCACTTTCTATCTGGAAGTTTAAACACAACAGGTCTCGCTCAAACAGCTTAAAATTAAACCACCACATCCATTTGAGATCAGGCACCAAGACAGGTATGGTGTAAAATATACAATAGCAGACAGCTCCAATATACATTTTACTTTCATTTGTCTGAGATGTTTGTGCCAAGAATCCACTTGAGCCTGCTCTTCACTCAATTAGGGAGAAAAATTTGTTTTTAAAATGATTAAAAGAGTAACACTGCCCAGTGTCATGTCCCCTTCAATAATCTTCAGTTTGTGGGACTGTCTTTGAAACTGCAGCAGAGCAGTTTTACCACTCACAGCACATTTTTGCTTTAGAAATCCCTCCCCTTCCACAGGGGTTGCTGGAAGGGGGGGAAAAAAAATTAACCCCTTAATTTTAAAATAAAAACAAAAGTGCCCCAGCATTTAGTTATTTTAAGTAACAATCAGACAGGCTTGAACCCTCAAGAGAAATTTCGGTATGACTAACACAACAATTAAAAAGGCCAAGTGGGGTTCCAACACCATTCCTTAAGCAGATTTGTGCACAAACACATCAAGGACACTGTGGTGATGCTCAGCCCCTCAGAGCAGCTCCAGAGCAGACCCTAAGGACAACTGCTGTGTCCAAAAGTGCTTAGTTATGCTTTTACGGAGACGAAAGGATGGGTGCCTTCACTCCCTTCCCTTCCCAAGCCCAGATCAATTCCAGCCCTGAAGTACAGGAAATTAAAACAGAATAATAAACTAAGAAAAACGCTTCCACCAGGGAATGAAATCCCAGTGCTCGTGCCCTGCAAAGAGTTAAAGGCTCAGCCCAGGCAGTCCTCCCCAGCCTGGCCCTGCGATCTCAGTGCAGCTGCTACCTGCAGCCACGGCCCCTCGGTAGCAACACTCAAGGGGAAAGTGCAATTTTGAGCTTCTCTTTTCATCTCTATGGTGACAAAAAGCTCCGCAGAGGGAAATGAGGGTGCCTTCCACTCAAAAGGTTTCTCATTTTCAATGACTGCCTTTCACAATATTTTAATTAAATCTCTGGTGGGGAAGGTTTAAAAAGAAAAAAAAAAAATTCAGATGGTGGGGTTCATTACAACAACACAGTAAAAGGCGGGGGGAAAGGTAGTTTAAGCATTTTTAAAATAGATTGTCTAGTTGAAGACTTAAGAATAAATCTACCAGCTACAAAGTTTAAAAAAAACAAAATGTAGAGGGGCCAAGAAGCCTTCCAGTAACAAAAATGTTTTCTTGCATGTCTCTGGGATTTTAGGAAAGGACCACACAGCAAAGGACCCTTTCCCAGGGCAGGGGTGAGCACAAGCCAGTCACAAGAGAGGCAGCAACAGGAGGGCAGATTCTGGAGAAGCCCCTTTGGTCCCCTGAAACAGAACCACCATCACACCCTACTTGGCCAGCCAGGGATGCAGCAGCACATGGAGCTGATGCCATTTGAAGACTACAGGATAAAAGCAAGGCTGTGGTGTTGGTGTTTATCTTTGTTTTCAGAAGTCTCACTTCACTGCTACCAACAAAAACCCAGCAACATCCACAAGCCCAGAGGACAGGGCAGATCCATCCCCCAATCCCATGAGCACCATGGCCAAAGGACAGTGTGCACAGAGAGCTTTCAGTGCTTCCCAACAGCACGCATTTATCAGCAGTACCTCCTCCAGGCAGGACACCCCAGAGAACACAGGGTGCCCAGGTATGCCCACCCTTCCTCCAGGGACCAAGACACATCCCAGACACACACCTTGGCCACCAGGAGCCTGGGACACCACGCAGACCTGCAGTCCCAGCCTGCCCAAAGGTGCAGAAGGTGAGTCCTTTCCAGCTTTCTGGCAGAGATAGAGAAGCCCATTTTATGGAAAAGAAATAGAACCACCAAAGAGGAATTACAGAACTTGAATAAAAATAACACTTCCAGAAAAAACAGAGTGGTGGAACACAGGAATATCAGCTGGGAGAGGGCGGTTGTGGTGGTTGTGGAGGTCACCCTCCCTACGATCACCAAAAGCCTCACAGACACAGCCCTTGCTCCAGGACGTTTCACTCCAAGACAGCAGCATTCAGCACAGCGCAGGGAAACAATGACTCTGCAATTAAAGCTCCACACGGCGCCAAGAGATTCAAGTGTGTTAATAAACGTAAAACTCTGGACAAAGCACTTCGCCTCCCATCCAAGCTCTCTTGTATAATGTGGGAATAATACCCCTTCTTCATCTAATGTAATTGCTAAAAGAACATATTCCTTCTGCAAGGTGTGGTGAACTCCTTCGAAAGCAGCGCTGAGACAGCACAAAGTTTTCAAGTATCTTGAAAGACACAAGTGCATTGTTAACTTAATTTTTTTAAGTCTAACAGACTAATGAAAGTAAAAAGTAAAGTCTAACTAGACATGGAAAAAGAAATACCCTCATCATCTTTTTAAAATAAAAAATTGGGGCACAGGGAGATGCCATGACATGCCAGCCTGGATCCCCCAGATCCCAGACTCGCGCCTTTGTCACTGTGTTCAGCAGAGAACACGATTCAGCCAGCCTGGCCACTTATCCAGCATTCCACTTGCTGTCTGGAAATTGCTATTCTAGGAGCTATCCAGTCTTTAACGACTTCTGGACTGGTCTGCATTTGATTTCAGGCCAAAGGCCATGCCAACAGGGAGACCCCACAAGGAACTCCTCCCTCCAGCTCTCAGGTCATTTTTAAGGCTGTCCGAAAGAAGAAAACAAAATGTTTTAGTGCTCACACAGGGTGAACATTGAGAGCTCTAAAATGAAATACAACCTCTTTTCAAAGCCACCGACAGGCAAAAAGTATGTTCTTGAAAATAAAACACTGAGGCAGGAATGGATCATTCAGGACCGAAGGTTTCTTTTGAACTGCTGCAAACAAAACTGCCTGTTTTTCATGTAATTATTAATTTTTTTAAAATCATAATCACTGCTGCAAGTCCAGCTACCTCTGTACGTAAAACCCTTTCCACATACATATTTTCCTGGGGGAAAAAAGGCTTATCCCCACAAAGGAGTATGAAATAAATTGCTTTACTGAAGGTTAATAATATCCTGTCGCCGTGGTAAAAGACTCAATTACAAAACCTTCAGAAGAGCTCCCAAGGAACTCATCTGCCTGCAGTGACAGAGGCTTAAATAGCCAAAATACACAGAAAGGCTAAGCACTTCCCAAAAGAGAGGAAAAGGGGAAAAAGATAGGGGGGTTAAGTAAAAAACCTGGAAATTGGACACTCAAGGTTATAAAAAAAACCCAAACACACACAACCACAGTTCCTCCCTGCACACACAATTCACTATAATCTCAGCAAGAATTATGGCCTAGGGAGACCAGCACTAATTTTAGTATCAGATTTATTATGCAGCAGGGAGCAGAAATCAGTCAGGCCCGTCTCTCAGTCCTAATGGGCAGAACTGGCTCACGCTCCAGGAAGGCTCTGCTGAAGAATAGCTCAGGCCCGGTGAAAAACAAAGCCCCTGGGGCTCCCCGAAGCACAAACACGCTGCGTTCTTAGAAGCCACAATAAAACACAATGATACTCCTCATTTCTGCAGCGCTGCTGCCAGAGGATCCCAAAGCACACAAACTGGAGCTTCCAGCCCCCAGCAGCCGGGGAGGACACGAGGGCTGCAGGGCATCAGCCTGGACCCAGAAACCAGGGCTGCAATGGTTCCTCCTCTCCAGCTGTGCCACACGGGCACGTTCTCTGCCAGGGGAAGGGCAGGGATGTGCCAGGGGCTGAGGGCTCAGGGCATGCAGGTGCTCAGGGCTCCAACACAGCATCTCACAGCCACGGGAGCAGGCAGAGGTAAAGGCATGGAGCACGCACTCCCACGACTCCAGCCGTCCTCCTCACCACGCACACAACCAGAACTCCAGTTCAGCAGCACACCTTGTACACAGAGCCCTGGGTTTCAGCACTGCTGCACACACACACACACACACACACAGCTTCCCCCGGAAACCCATCAGACCCTGGTGGGGAGCAGCTCTCTATTCCCTGCTTTCCTTTCTTGCCCCATGCTATAGGAGGTGACTACAGGTTTGGAAGCACCAGGCAATATCAAATAGGCACTATGTTTAGTCTGTTCTTCTGGCCATTCAGCTCTTCATCTTAAATATTTTACAGCCTTCCCCGCATCTGTCTGTGCCCCACTCAGACTCGCAGCACCATCAGCACCATTCTTAAGATGCTTCAAACGCCCAGCAAAGCCAGGCCTATTTTCAACAACTGTTTCTAATAAGCCAGTTGTAGCCACAGAAGCCTTTTACAGAGGGTTTCATGGCTGACCCAAGCCCAATGATGCAACACCCAGGCAATCTCCACACTTTGCTCGGTCACCTCAGAGACTGCAGAGTCCCTCACCCAGCAGTGACCACAGCACAGCTGGGACATGAGCTCCCCAAGCCTCCCTTCTCTCTTCACCAACACCTGGGAACACGTGGCACAGCAGGTGCAGCCCCAGCACACACCAGGTGGGGAATAACCCTCTCCCAAGGCAGCAGCGATTCCCACTGTTTCAAGTATTGCAGAACACGTGAGCAGCACTTCTGTTTTCCACATCCATAAAACAAGGGTGATGACAATCACTTACCTCATCTCCGTGTGATGAGAACAAAGGTCACATTTAAACTAGTTTAAGTCTTTTCAGCACACAAGTCTTTTGTGAAAGTAGGATGCTGATGTCTCCAAGAACTTACATCCCACAGAGTTTCAACTACATTTTGAATAAAACTTTTCCAAGAACCAGTTTTTCACTAGCAGCTCACTCAGCTGAAGACCAAAAACTTTCAAAAACGTCACTATCTCATTTTGCTTTCACAGAAAGGACAAGCAGGCACATGTCTCCAAAAACTGCATTCCCTCTTCTTTGTGTATCTAGGCACTTTGCTAGCAGCTTTCTGGGTTTGTTTTTAAAATGCCCTTGAGTGTATTAGGCAATTTAAGAGCTTTGCTTTGAGCTGCTTTAACAAGTTAGTGTGTAACTCCTGCTAACTCCAATAAAAGCAAAGACAATCATCACTAAGAAATTAAGAAAAATCCACCAAAAACATACATGATCAGGTCTCATTTTCACCTGGTTCTAATTTAAGGCAAGACAAAACAAAAAAACAGATTTAGAAGTTCGGGATTGCTCTGCATCTCTTTTTCTCCTTTAAAATAGCTGCTTTTTGCTTCCAAATGTCATGAAAAAAGAAGAAAAAAAGCACAACCAGTCTCCCATCTAACAAGTACCTCCCTTACCCAAAAAGCAACCCCAAAACCGTCACCTTCTCATGGTCCAAATACATCCCTGGACGATCCAATCCGTGTACTGTTCATGAGGAGACCACAGGACTTCTGGATCTTGTATCATCTCCTCCAGTGACTCCCCTCACGCAGACCAGGTGATGGCAATGAAAATTAGGGGCCTGAGAAATTGGCTTCAGCTGGGGAACACACCTGATCAGCATCACCAGCAGGAAAGCAAGGGGCAGGGGAGACAGCCAGCAGACCCTCCCAACACTGGCCTGGATCACATAAACTCAAACCACCTGTGCCTATTTTGGGATCACCACCCCCGGTGCAAAATGTCAGAGCTCTTCATGCCCTGCTCCTTCCACTGCTCCAGCTGCTCAAACACCAAATCACCTCTTCCTCCCTCTGCCTCTTCACAGCACATTTTCACCTGCATAACTAGCACCAATAATCAGGACAAGCAATTCAGGACTTGCTCTCTGATCTCTGTTCCACCTCAAGAAGTGCTTGGCAGCATCTATTTGTCTGCCTTGATCCAACAATCTCCACCTCTAAGGAATACAAGACAAACAGGTGCTGCTGCCCTTCTCTCAGCTGGAGCAAATTCAGAACATTTCAAGGAAACACAGAGGGACTCTCTAATGATGAAGGGCTGCACCTGCCCAAGACCATTAAGAAAAAATTTCCTCTGACCATGTCCATATAAGAATCTTACCCTGTCCCTGAATTCCTTCAGCTGTAACCAGGATGAAATAAGGCTGTGTTCTACAACACTTGTCCTCTCTCACCTTTTTCTCTCCCCTTCACTTTCAAATGAATTGACACTTTATGTTACTTTCCACACACTGCAAGAGATCAGGATTACGCAGCACCAGCTGAATAATGTTCTGCTCACACTCTCATCAGCTTCATGTGTTCAGATGACAGTGATGGGAACTATAAAGGCACGAAGACAGATAATCACTGCTTATGTCTGCAATTATAGTTCCAATAAAGCTTCTTCATGGCTCTTTAGCATTAAGGCCTTTGGACTGGTAACTGCATTGCTTTATCTTTTTTTCTATTCCATATTTTGCTCTTTTTCTATCACATACACATGCTTAATCGAGAGAGAAGAAAAATGCCCTTTCTAAAATATCCACTGGTGATACCTACAAACAAAGGTCCAGAAATATAAACTGACTTCTAATGACTACAACAAAATCAAAGCCATGCTCACAAAACTTTGTGGGAATTGTAGCTATGGAGGACTCTCAACTATCATTGTATTTGATCTTGAAGATAAATGACATAGTGGATGTGACCAGATGAAAAAGAGGGGAAAAAAAGTAAAAAATCACTCAAGACGATCACAACTCCTTTCTCATACATAAATTGCTGGGCACGTCGCATGCAGAACCCAAAGCTTCCATCCTAGTTCACAGGATTAGGTGAGGCTGGAGTTTAAAGCACAAGGGTGCTGTGGTAGGAGACACTCTCGAGGTGCTTTTCACCACCATCCACCCACCCCTGGGATGTCAGTCCGGCTGGGGCAGTAGATGCCCACTGGGCAGGCAGAGGGGAACCAGAGGCTCACAATTCCAGTGCAGCCCGTCTCCAGTGCCACGCTCTGCAGTGGAAGCACGTCAGGACACACTCCCCGTCTGCGCAAGACCGAGGCACCACCACAGCCATCCCTCCCAGCTCCAACGGGGAGGAACGACGGGCCACACAGAGAGAATGGGCACAGTCCTGCAGCACAAAGGACACGGCCAGCTTCCAGGAGCCGGACCACGGGGGCGGAGGAGCGTCCGGCATGGCTGAGCGCCCAGCTCCGCGGGGAAGAGGAGCCAAGGCTTATCTGGAGGCAGAGGACTCCAGGACACCTGCAGTTCAGCGTGCTTCCTCCTCTCCTCTCGTTACTGAGGGCACCAGGACCAGCCCTGCGTCGCAACGCGCTGCTGAGCCCCTTTCAGCCCCCTGCCAGGCTCCCCCTGCGCCTCCCAGCACTCCAGCTCTGCGCCCCAGCCCCCGTGCTGGTCTGTAACCACCAGGAGACTGCCATTAGCCATAATTCACACCACAAACTACCTTTCACAGGCTGTGGCCTCACGTCCTTATCTCACTTCCCCCTCTCCGAAGCCCGGCTGCGGCTGTTCGGAAACGCTGGTGTACGGCAGGAACCTCAGCACTTATAACCTCCACTGTGCACCGGAGCACTGGCATTCCAGTCAGGGCCTCCCTTATAAATTTTACAGTCAAAAGCCGTTAAGAACAAAAAAAACTCAGTTTAACCCCCTCAAAGACAAGTCCCATAAAGAGCTGGCAGTGTACGATACTGCTCTGCTTCCCACACTTCCTTCCCAACACGCCCTTCAGACAGAGGCAGCTGTTTACCGTGGTACTGAACCTGGGTGTCAGGAAGCGGCTCTGTTCTCTGCCATGCTGAGATGCTTTGGATAATCCCCTGTTGCCCTTTTTTCTCTGACCCTTGCATCTCCAGGCTCAAAGGCAGCATCAGGATCAGGCCCATCAGGGCCTCATTTGGGTTCCCACACATCGTGCCAAGAGCAGACTTGCCCAACAGAAACTCTGTGCTTCCTCAGTGGAAGCACAGCCAACAGTGAGCCAGGATATTTCCTCAGTGGGTTTTATAAGAGTTTTTTCACCAGGTAATATTTGAAGAGGGCAGAGTTCAAATGTTTGGTGGGTATTCAGCAGGCCACCCGTCCAGAGCCGGAGTCACGGAGCTGACCTACAGAAAGCAACTGGAGAGCAAGGCGAGCTGTCTAGTGAAATACATCAATCAAAATAAACCAAACACCTTATACTAGAGACTTTTTGAGGAGAGGGAGCTCCAGCCACAAAAAGCCAAACGTTTTCGCTGTAGTTGTCTCAGCAGGCTTGTTCAGGACTCACAGGAAATATCTCCCAGGGCTCCAGAGGACATGGAAGAGAACAAGAGCTGACACCCAACACAGCAGCTGGTAGACTGAAAGGTGGGGCAATACCCCCCATCCTCACAAAATTCCTACCACATTTCCCATCTCAGCACTAACTTCAGATTTCTTTTCAATATTTTCTGTTCCCTTCCACAATTCACTGAGCACACAGTGCTGCTATAGGCTTTGTAGGTCTGCCAAATACAACAGCAGAAGTAGGCGAATTTCACCAGCAAATGAACATCTTTACACTCATTTGCAACACTCTGCAAACCTTTGGCAAAAGGATAAACGTTCAGTAGATGTACTGGGCCCTGCACACAGCTCGGGCTCAGAGCAGGGAATCGCACCAACGCATCTCTGAACATAAATGATTGATAATGTGGCCAAAAGGAAAACTAAACAGGAGTTTCTCTCACTCAGCAAGCACTGCAGGAGAATCCCTGGCAATATCCCCTTCAGCAACACCTTTCTCCAGCAGTGCAAACACCAAACCTTCTGCCAGGGCTGAGCTGACAAGCTTCTGCCACAAACCAAGCCTCCAACTAGTGCAAAACCTCCCCATCCAGTGGGATTTATGGATACTTGTGACAAATGCTCAGCTCCTTGCAACCCCTTTACACAGCACATCACAGTACCCTTCGGGAAGATTCCTGAACAATGTTTATTCAGCAATTGTTATAAGAACCTCCACGGAGTCTCTAGCAGGCACTCTCTTTCCACCAGCACTCAAGAAGCTGAAAGTCTTGCTGGCACTTCACAGTCCCTATTTTAAACAAAAATTTCAAAACACTTCCTCACCCTGTGCTCCTCACCTTCTCTTTGATGCACAACTGACCCACAGGACAATGTAAAGATGAACTCAGTCAGGAATACTAAAACACCGATTAAAACAACACAGTGCAGGTCTAGGGACACTACAGAAGAATTCTGTGCCCCCTGGGCCATACCAGTACTCCCAGTGACCGATGGGGACTGGAGCTGCACCAGGACCCACAGCCTCAGTCAAGGACCCTTGCTCAGCCACATCTCACAACTGTAGGGCACACACAGAGGAAAATAAAACCAAGAGGACTTAACAACTTCAAACCCTGGGAACTACTTAATTCACCAGATATTAGTTTCTTTCCCCCACCCCACCATTCTTCCCTCCCACCTGCCAGGCCACCTCATTACTGTCACTCTGCATCAGTTCTTGCTACAGTAGTTTTCTTGGACCTTTGCCCCTTCAGTCAGCTTGAAACCTCTTCCCTATTGTACATCAGAGTCAATGGGAAATTAATGCAAGTCTTTGCTGGGGGAGGGCAGGGCAGAGGCAGCGACGCTTTCTGCTGCTGTCAATACTTCTTTTCCTTCACCCTTCCTGCCACGTACACTTCACCAACATACTAAGAAGCCTTGTCTGCATTTAACTGGGCTCACTGAGGTCTCTGGATCTAGTCCTCATGTGCAGAATTGCATAAGCTGTAGGAGGGGAGGGTCCTTCTTTATAATACAAAGTTCCCAAATCTTAATTTAAGCCTCCTCAGTCACAACAATACATCCAGCTGCAGATGTTCCCGCACAGGGAATGACTGAGCAGGGGAGAAGAACTTCCCAACATTCTTCAGATTTTCTCTGCACTCAAAAATTAAAATACTTCCAACAGGAGAGCAGTAAAATGCCAAAGTTTAGAAGTAACTTATTAATACCGCATTCTGATCTGACTGCAGAGATTCACATTAACTTTCAAATTACTCAGCAAACCACAATTCCTACAGCAATAATATCACAGAAATCTAAGCCACTAGTTCTTCAGAATTACTCCAGTGACTAAGGCAAACAGAATGTGTGATTTCAGGGTTAGAGACTAAATCAAGCTTAAACAATGATTTTTTTTCTTTTTTTATTTTTTAAGTCTGATGCTACACTGACCTTGCAATCACTTTTTTGAGGAAACAGCAGATTAGCATCTTGTGAGTGAGATCCTCAGGTGAAGGCAGGGCAATGAAATGAAACTGCCCGTCTTAGAAAGCAATGGGACTGACTATATACAAAGTATTCTCAAACACAAAAAGTAGTCTTTTAATCTTTTTCTGCTGCAAGCTTCACAGTTCAACAAAGCATTTGGTAACGTGGTTTTAGTCCATCCTGATTCAGCAAAGCACTTAGCCATGCTTATGCCAACTTAAGTATATCTTAAGTGCTTTCACATAACAGGGGCAGAGAAGATTCAGGCCCTGCAGATGAACCATTTTCTGAAACAAGCCATTTTCCCCCAAGATGACTGACTCTATTTACAGCTTCTCCTCCCTTTATAGCATGACCCAAAACGTGTCTAAAGAGAACATTAAAATACAACTGAAAAGTCAAATAACTATTAGTAACAGCAAAGACAGCAATGTATGGCTTCGTGAACAAGAGGAGTTGCTCTTTTTTCTTCACAACACAGACCTTGACTACACACACCACCTTGTCCTGTTTCAATAGCTCTCCTCCGAAAATATGTTACAAGTTCCCTTAATGCTTTGCATTTCACAACATTTATGAGACTATCACCAGAGTCAACAGGCTAAAAAAAGAATCCATTAGCATTAACTGGCCTGTCACTGGCAGTGACAAATAAATGAATTTGATGGTTTTGGATCAGTCATTAGTAGACCTACCCCCGGGCTGATAAAGGCTCAGCACTTTGCAGAGGAGATGTACTCAATCTGGAAGCAGAGGGGAACACAAGGGTGTTACCATGCTGCTCCTCTTCCATTTCCCTGACCTCCCTCATTTCAAAACCTTTCCTGGCACATACAAGTGCAGAAAAGTCACCTGGGTAGATGCCATTAAAAATAATCAAACAATACAGAAAAACAAAGGAAATGTAGAATCACCTTTAAAAAAAAATATCCCATGTTAGATAAGTGTTCAATTTTAATTTTTAGTTAGCAGTATGTCAAGGGGAAGGAAAGTACATTAGGACTGTTCTTAACATGAAAGACATCCTTAGGCAATGAGAATGGAAATACAGACAGTTTAACAAGTACAAGACACTGTGGGGATTCGGGGCAAGGTGAGCAATCTACCTGCGTGACTGGGGAGAAGAAATACATGTTTACATCACCAAAAACCAACAGAATTACAAAAATTCAACTCGGCTCATTTCTCTGCACTCCCTCTGAACTCACTGCGCTCCGCAGAATGCCTTGCACAGCCCCTTTTTCACTTGTGCGTGGCATCCAAGGACAGAGATGACACTCTGCCTCGGCCAGATCACATCACAAATCCGAGCCCAAAAATAAGGGGTTTCAAAATCCTGATACTCTACTACCCAAAAAGACCTGGGTTGATCATCCACGATTCAGACTAAGCAACCTTTCCATTTGACCATCCAGTGCCAGAGGGCAGCAAATTCTAGGAGCAGCATACACTGGAAAAGGGATCTACGTCAAGGTTGCTTGAACAAAATGCCCAAACAGTGGCTGTCAACCATAAAAAGAAATCCCTCATACCATCTGTAAGGACTTCACACGACTCAGCACGCAGATGATACCATGATATTATCAAGCTACACATCTATGCCTGCTGCCAAGAGCAGGAAATACTTCCTCTCTTACTCTACTCAGACCTGCAAATGCAGGGAAATCTAAAAAGAAAAACAAAACAAACAAACAATCCAAAAAATCACAGGGAAAAGGTCTGACCTTGCAGCTCTTTACAGCCTCGTGGGGAAGGAAGGGTGGCAGGAAAGGAAGAAACCTGAGTTTTTTTAGTGTGTCCAGTTCACATTCTTTGGGGAAAAAAAAAAAAAAAAGAAAAAAAACTACCAAGTCCACCCAATACTTAAAATAAGATGGGAAGTAGTGGGACTAACCTGGAGGAGTTTACAGGCAGAAGCAGGGGAGGGAACAAACCTCTTGATTTTTAAGGTCCATCATTTGCTTTGGAATAAAATCTCTCCCTGCTACTCTGGCTCAGGCTTATCAAGCAGCCAAGGAACCCAGACACCCCACCCACAGTTAACTTAATTGAAATCAGACATGCAAATCCACTGGTTAGCTCAAAAAAACAAACAAAAAAAAAAAAAAAAACAAAAAAAAAAAACACCCAAAACCTAAAAAAAAAAAAAAACACGGATTGGCCTAGGTGTTATTCCAAAAGGGCATGCCCTCCATTTGCTGCTGTGGAATACCAGCTTCACATGGCTTTAACCAGCAGCAACTCCCATGCAAGGAGAATTGTTGACACTGTTTCTTGCCCAAGAAGAAGGACCAGATGTGCAGAACTGCACCATTTACAGCCCACGTGCCCAGCCAGACAGGAAACCAGCCAGGCCACAGACAAGGTCCACTCAGTGTGCACGTACACTGACTGACTGACTGGAGAACTGAGGGGCAGGACAGTGATGGGCTCTGCACTGACCTCTCTGAGGATACAACACATCCAGTAAAACCACTGGTGTTCAGCATCACCAGCCCATTACCACACAAAAGGCTTCCCACACCAAACTAAGTTCTGCTATTTTGTGACTAAATAGTCATCGGCATTCTGTATACAACCCACCAGGACTAGATCCCAAATTAAAATATGCAATGATCACCTCTACCCTGGGCAATCAGCAGTCAGGACACCAGACATCCAGCACCCAGTGCCAGCTCACACCAGTGAGCCACAGCAGCAGCTCCAGCAGCAGTCATTACACTGCCCTTTTTATTCCTCTTCTTGCTGAAGAGGAAGGATACAGACCACAGCCAGGAGGGCACATACACAATGCTCACGAATGCCATCCATGTTCCTAGAAGTAGCTCCAGCTTGCTGAATTGGGAACAATTCCCAACAATATGCTTTGTGCCCCTGCAGTAATTGCCCAAGAACAAGCACCTCAATGCCCTCCTGAAGGAACCTGAGCACAAGGACCTGAGCACAAAACGCAACGCCATGGGCAGCCTCACTAACTGCAAACTTTGAAGTTTTACCTGTCTCTGTTTCACATAGGGCTCTGCACAGCAAAGCATCCAAATTTCTACACCAGGAAGTCACACAAAGATATTGTCACGGCCAAGGAGCTTCTTCATGGACCGAGGCTGCTGTCCTTTTGTTCCTCAGGTTTGTTCTGTTTTTTAAATAAATCCCTAAGGCAGAGGGGTGAGGGAGGGAATTGCTTACATCTAATGAACATGCTAAATTGGATAAGGCTTCTCCAACCTAATAGAGCAGGTAACGTCAGAACTGGCAGGCTATGTATAGTAAAAAGTCAGATTATTACAGTATTCAGTGTTCAAAAGGGGGTACAAAACTACTGCCACCCCATCGCTGCTGCTTTTTAAGGATTTTTTTAAGTCAGCAGCGTTATAAATGATCTACTGTTACAGAGCGCCTTCCAGCACTTGGAAGCAAGACAGATTTTTATCAAGGAACAGCAGCCACAAGAGTATACTCTTCATTTCGCTGCTAGCCATATACCAGAGCCCCAACGAGTTAAACCCTGCAGCAAATTTCCTAAAACAATGGCTTCAAGTCGTCCTGGACTTCCCAAGGAGAGCAGGATTACACATCATGGTGTAATCCACTGGAGGCAATCAGGGAGGATTTTCCACAAGGGTCATTCTAAGAAAATCAGGGAAGAATGCTCGGCTGTTACAACCTGCCACTGCTTGCTCAGGAACCAATTTGCATCACCAGAGAGGTGTCAAACCATGGAGATGCAGTTGAAAAAGCCCAAAAGAAAGCATTTTGCTGGGCTGTGGTTTGAAAGGGGACTGACTAGCAATTAATGTGGATCAGGAGGGGGAAGGAACAGGCACAAATAAGAGTGTGACCTGGCAAAGGCACGGAGAGCCAGCGCAGATGTGCCCACTGAAGAGTTAATCGTGCTGAGGAGGGTCAAAAGGGCTCCTGAAAGGAGGAGATGGATGGATGGAGGGAAGCAGAAGGGGGAATTTCACCCCCAGCCTGGCTCCTACCTCAGCACCCATCACTGCCAGGAAAATCACAATAAAACAAATCCCCATTTTGCTAAAAGGAAGATTATTCGGGGGTGGGGGGGCAGGGAACCAAATTCTCCCCTTGCACCTAGAGTGAGACAGAGACATTTCATTAAATGCCATTAATCTCCACAGACCCAAGCATTAGCTAGTTAATTAGACTAAAGTACAGTCACATTTTAACGCTGAGCATTTGCTATTCAACTGGGATAAATGAACAACTGAAGTCCAAAACCTTAATTCAGTATCTAATTAAAAAACAGAAAACAAAGTATCCAGATTATGAAATGTTGGCCAGAATGATATGCCATAATTGATGTAAAAGCTGTTCTTTATTGCATCTGATTTTCTCCAGTTTTCAAATAAGGCTGTTTTCAAACTTCAGATTTTTTTCAGGTGCCAAAATCCCCACACTTTAGAAAGGACAAGTGTGTAAAAAGCAGCAACAGACACTGCTGACCTCTCCAGAGAGAGCGAGTTCCTGCTAGGAGTGGAATCCAGCCTAGGTTCCAGCATTTGCCCCACACTCGAAAGTGGTCTGTTACCAAAACCCAAGGGGGAAAAAAAAATCCTATGTGAAGAAAAACAAAATCCTCTTTGTAAAAACGACCTGATTTTACATTCTCTAACATGAAAATTTAACTCACTAATATCTTCAACATAAAGACATGCCCTGGTTTTTTTAATTGTTAGAGAAGAATCACATGGGGCAGCTTAACAGCTCTGTTGTAAGCTTTATAAACTCCTCCAAGTAACACTGTAGAAACAGATAACTGGTAATTGAAGACAGTTTAAAATGTAAATAAGCCTTTAAAAGGTATTGGGAAGGGGGAAAGGAACATCAGTCACTGCACAAGATCAAAACTCTGGTAACTTTAAATTGCATCTTAGAGGCAGCATCAATCCAACAACATAATCCAGAAGCCACAAGCCCCACACACTATAAACTCTTTGCTCAGTGCAGAAACAAGCCAGGCACACCATTATTTATCAATTAGTTATTAGATATGTCCTAGGAAGAAAAGAACCTCTAAACATTTGACTACATTAGTCTGGTTTAAAATTCTGTGGGGGTAGGCAGTTGGGGTTTGCTCTCTTTTTCTTCTTTTAAAGAACTCACTAGCACCTTTCCTCTGCTATGCCTGGGGTTTTTAAATGACATGTTTTCCTAGATGCGTGTTTTGTACAATATTTAACATCATGGCTCCACACACTGTTACACTGCTGGCTTTCATGAGGAGCTTTATGCAATAACACAGTTCAGGTAGTTGTTCAGGTAGTCTCCCACCAACTTTAAACCATTTTCCTTATTGACTTGGCATCCACAGATCTGCAACCTTACCTTTCCATTCTTTATCAGAAGACTGAAGTAACTCAAGACGATTAGAGTGTATACAAGTGCCATACCCCAGATGAATTAAGTTTTTCCAATAGACTCAGAAAAATAAATGAAAAAAAAGTCAATTACAAAAGTTTTCTTTCAGCCTCTGGCTTTCAAAATTCACACACTGCAGGTTTGGATTTGAAACTAATTTGTTTTCATTAGGCACAGTCTAAAGAGCAGGAACCACTTCTATTTCATAAGCAGCTCCTCCAGGAGCAATGGCACCCAGCGGTGTTTTGGAGAGAGCACAGGCAGAAGTATCTCTGCCCATTCCTACACAGTCTCCGTCCCTTTGTCACACCATCACAGGTCACTGCTACAGCCTGACTGGCTGGACACTCAGACCTCATCGTCTATCTTCTCTTGCAAAAGAATACCCCATGGCTCCAAATGTTCAGAGCCCCATCAGAAACTTGCTATCCAACACTTACTTGTCTCCACACACATCTCAAGTTATACAAAAGAAAATCTGCAAACAATGAAGGCAGAGATATATTCCCATCCATTACAACCACAGAACTGAAAGCTCCGCTCAAAACAAGCCTGAAGTCTGCACTTAATCCAAACACTCTTCATAAACACCATGCAAAACACATTGTGTAAAACAACTGCCGGGGCGAGGGGCTGCGGCGGCGAATCCCGACGGATGCGGGACCGGCTCTGCCCTTCAGCTCCGCAGGGCCAGGGTCAAACAGCACACAGAGCTCTGTCTCCCTGTGCCACAGCCACACGCTGATCCCCCTCAGACGCCGAGCACTCTGGCTTTAAAAGCTTTCATTGCCAATTCCCGGCTGAAATCCGAACTGCCTGGCAACAATGACTCTCTGTGTGCCTAAAATCCTATTATCGATCCTCCTACTTACCTTGGGCTGTGCTCGTCGGGGAAACGCAACTTTAGGGTCAATCTGAGGAAAAAGAAAGGGGAAATCAACAAGATAGCTTTGGTTGTCATTTCATAGTATTTTGGTTTTAAATCACTGAATTATTAATCCCTCATTTCTCAGGCTTGTAGTTCAGCACACTAGGTCATCCAGAACTATGCTGGAACGGATAGGTCACAGACTGGGTTTGTCTGGGGAGGGAGATGGGAAGAGAGGAAGAAAACATCTCTTCTGCACACCTCCATCCTCTTCTGGGTAATGATCCCCACTGGTGCCCAGGGAGCTCTGGATTAGTCTCTGGGTGCTGCCTCTACGGCCAAAACTGCATGTTAGGGATTATCTGCATACTCTGGAGGTTGCACAGGAAGAGGGCCAGCATTCCTGACCAGAATCTTAACTCGGTGGGTTTGACACCTGCACCTTCCTGCAGTTGGGTTTGGGGTTACGTTTTTTTTCTGCTTTGTTTTGTCAACTGATGAGAAACACCACACAAAAAAAAAGGAAAGTCAAAACCAAAGTCAAATGATTCACATTTCAATTATTAAAACTAAAACATCAGAAGGACGAGATTCTCCTTCATAACAATATGCCAAATTGATCTGTTTTGCTCACTCTCCAATATATGTGAGCAATGGAAAACTAAAAAGGGCCGTTTATGGGATGGGGTGGGAAAAGATGAGAGGAAGACAAACACTTGTAGTTTTGTGTATGTAAAACATACAGACATTTAAACCAGAAGAAAACAAGTTCTTAGAAATGGTTTTCCATGAAGGAGTTATGTCACCACAGAGACAAATAGGAAGAGGGTGGTGGGGGGGAAATCCTTGCTCTACCCCACACTCTCTTGTTTAAGATGCAGAGTTGACTCCCACTGTGCTGCATCAATTAGAAAGTGCGTCCACTCTGCAATTCCAAAATGCTAATTCTGCAATTTTACACACAATTTCCACATGGGTCATCTTTAAAAAGTGACTCTTCTCTCCCATTACAAAATTATTTCAAACCAAAAAGACAACACCACAGATGCATGGCTGGATGTAAATAAAAATCAGACCTTTTATCAACTGCCCAGTTTAAATTGCAATAATCTGTCTACATGCTGCTGGTTTCACCTCTGGTTCTCAGCAGCACCTGCACGCAGACACATTCTAAATAAAGAGTCTGGAAAGGATGTCTTAAAGCACTAATTCCTACCTGAACTGTGCAACTTGGGACTGCTACCAGTGTTGTCCTTGCCTGTGTAACTAAGAGATGACACTAAGGCTGATTGTGTTAAGCATATTCAGAAGCAGAGGCTTTCTTTTAGAGTTTGGGTTTGGCTTTTGTTGGGTTTTCTCCCCTCAAGCTAACCTTGACAAGGAAAAGGAGGTATTTCCATTTGATATTGTTATTCCTGTGGTGATAAATATTCTTGGCACTACTAAATAACCACGGGTCTCTCTTAAAAAGCAGTTTTACTCAATTAATTTGTCAAAATGTGAAATATCGCAGATGTTTCATGTGCAAGTGATAAACTGATTTGTCTCCATCAGATACAAATGTAGCATCTTTTTTAAGACACACCTGAGAAATGAGCGATTACATGCCACTTTATTGTTCAAAAAGCATAAAAAGTAAAATTATTTATCTAGAAAGCTAACCTTTTCATAGAGATTAACATTATCTACAGATATATTCAGCACTGACTAGGCATTTGGCTACTGGGGAAATACAACAGGTACGGATTCTCCACAGTGGTACTCAAAGGTGAAGGCAAATATGCACATTTCTATATTTGTTTCAAAAGTACACATTTTCTCACTGAAGTATAACAGGCCCACCCGAAGGACATCACTGCAAAGTCCCTCTGGTAAAAAGCTGGGAGAGCCATTAAACTCCAAAGCAACACATTCATTTTTGAAGGTCAGTTCAAAGAGCATGGAGTCCTTTGCACCATAGCGACAGATTTCCTTAAAGAACTGAATTTTCCTTCCCAAACCTCCTTGATAAACACCATCAGCCTTTGAAGACGAACACCAGCAACGAACATGGCAAATCCATACCTTTTGCATAACCCTGTCAACTATTTAAACAACAACCAAAAAGAAAAACAAAAACCAAAGTTCTACCAAAAAAAATTAGTTAGTTAGGTACAATTCTACTTACTGTATCTACAAGTCCTCTAGGAAATGACTATAATACTATTTCTGATATGAATGGCCATTACCTAAACAAAGCTTTAAACGTAACTGTAAACAAGAGCGACGTTTCCATGCCAATACCCAACCGATCTGCCTCCTGTGCTGAACGTTGAAACAGAGTCAAATGCCTTGTTATACTGCACAACAGTTACTACAATACTCTACAAATACACGCCTGAAAGGACCTGCCTGGCTCTGTGTTTGCTACTGATTCTAAGGGCAATTTCATATTTGGATTGATTCAATCATTATCACACAACCAAACAGGCAGATTTGTCCTGGTGAAGCTCTTTACCCCTCCCCCAGAGAAGAGCAAATTAATACATTGCAGGGACTAGACTGTGATACAGGAAAAAAGCTGGGGGAGGACCTAATTATAGTCAGAAATATGACAGGGTGTCCTCCCATGATTTATTTTTTTAAAAAACTCTCATTGAAAATACTGTTTGCCTTTGTTCTTCTTATCTAAATTTATCTTTAAAAACACATAGAGAATATAGCTCTACATGAAAAGTCTGGTGAGTTTAATCTCAGGAGCACGGTTGAATCAGTTATCTTACCATATCTGATTAAACCTAAAATCAAATTATTAAGGCATGTGAAAGCATGGGCTTCGTGCTCAGACAAGCCCAGCAGAATCTGTAGGTCGAATTAAAACACTAGATTCCACCTGCTTCTATGATAGCTTTGGGCTTTTTGTTTCCATATAAATTAATTTTTTAAAAAATCATATACTCATGTTTGCTCCCTGCTCCTCCTTTTCCTCATTTGACTATAATATAGCACACGCAGGCACCCACAAGATGTTGCAGCACCGAGACAGGATTCCTCCTAACACCACGCTCAGGTTAAAATAAAACCTTTAAGCCCCAGAACACAGACTGTAAAACCCAGTTCCAGTAAGGAACACGCTCGATCCGTCCAGCAGAAGCTCTGCAGTTACACCAGCACGAGCCTTCCCTTCCCAAAACACAACCCCCTCCAGAGCCAGCAGCACCAGAGCAGGGATGACCTCTACCAGTGTCCTTCCCCCCTCCCCTCCCAGGTCTGCCGAGGCTGAAACTACAACAAAGTAGGAGGCACAAAACTTCATCTTTTTGCATGGCCTTGACCACAGGGAGAAAACAGGGCCCAGAGCTGCCCTCGCCCGATACCTTTTGTGTGACCCAATACTGAAAATGCCCTAATGGGGCAGGAGGCAAACTCAGGTGTGGAATTTTTATATTTTTGGTTTTTAAAAAAAAAGCAAATTTAACGTTCATTAAAAAAAAAAATAGATCAGCTGAATCTCACGAGCATTCTTTTCCTTATGTTATGCACTGGAGACTGAGCACAGCAAAAAGCTCTGGAGAAACAACACATTAGGACTTGTGCTTCTTTACCACAGCCACTCTCCAGCTCTCGCAGAGCTTCCCATAAATTAACGCGTGCGTTTCGTAAGGGCCCTGCCATCACAGGTGAGGGGACCTCTCCAAAAAATGACTTTGGGAAATGACACGAGCAGCAGCTTGCACCGTTTGACAGTAAGTCACTCCCACCTTGAAACGCGCGCACCGACACATAAATAATCAATCAAAAGAAGCACAAAGTTCCCTGCAGAAAGCATTCCGCAGCCAAACACCGAGGGAAAAAAAAAAAAAAAGTTGCATTTTACTCCTCAGCTTTTTCAATGTCACCGCTCAATAAAATATAAGGCCGGGGGAGGAGCCAGCGGTCGGTATGGGGGGAAAAAAAGGGGAAAAAGGGGAAGGGGGAGGGGGGGAGAAAGTTGCCGCTTTTTGCAAGTTAAAAGGCAAAGTCTTAGGATAAAAAAAAAAATAGAAAAATATGAAGGAAAAATTCCAGGCACGCAAGGTCCCGGTTCAATGACAGCCTGACACCGGGAAGGGCGGGCGGGAGCCCCAGCAGGACCTACCGTCTTGGAGTCCAGCTCGTGGTGCGGCTGAGCCAGGACTTTGTCTACACTCGCCGGATCCGCGAACGTAACGAACCCGAATCCTCTGCGGGAGACAAAGAGCGAGGGATGGTGGCACGGGTGGCGGCACGGGTGGTGGAGACGGGGGGAGGCGGTGAGAATTAGACACAAGGGGGAAGTCATAAAAACAAGCCGGTTTGTGGCCGCCCCCCCCCCCCGGGTCCCCCAAAGCCCCCCTGGCCGGGGCGGGCGGGGGGCGCAGCACCGACCCCGGCCCGCTTTGTGTGCTGCTCGGGGCGGAGGGGACAGCCCTCCCGCAGCGCCCCGAGGGTGAGGAGGGGAGCGGGGGGGGATTTGGGGGCCGGGGTTTTGGGGAGAGGGGAGGGAGGGAGGGAGGGGGTGCCCCGACGGCAACTCGCGAAGTTTGTGAGCCCGAGCGCGGGGGGCGGCGGATTTACCTGGAGCGCTTGGTGGTGGGGTCCCGCATGACCATGCACTCCCTAATCTCTCCGAATTTGCTAAAATAGTCTCTAAGGCTGTCTGCGGAGAGAAGAGCGGAGAGGCAGCGGGGGGTGAGCGCTGAGGGGGCGCGGGCAGGGCCCGGCGCGGCGGGACGCGGCCCACGCGGGGCGGGACACGCGGGGGGCGGCGGGGTGGGCGGCGGGGTTACCT
>JAWWEE010000048.1:1028954-1067558 GCA_035221455.1 Xenops minutus | reverse complement strand
GGCCCCGGGGGGGGGGGACCGGGGGGGGGGGGGGGGGGGGGCGGGGGGGTTACCTGGTGAGGTTTGCCAGCTGAGGCCGCCGATGAACATCTTGCTGGAGGGAGAGAGCAGAGCGGAGTTGAGCGGCGGAGCGGGATCGGCCATTTTGACGGGGCAGCTCCCGGCGGGGCTCGGGGCTCGGGGCTCGGTGCGCGGGGCTCGGGGCGGGCCCGCCGCGCCGCCCCCGCCGCCCCGCTCCGCGCCCCCCGCACACTTACCCGGGGTCGTGCTGCGCCTCGCCGGGGCTCCCCGAGGTAGCCTGGCTGCCGTCCGCCTCCATGGCCGCGCCGAACGCGAGAGCCCCTGAGAGAACCCCCCCCGCCCGCCCAACCCGCCCCCCCCCGGCCCGGCCCGGCTCGGTTCGCTCCGCTCGCCGTGCCCCTTTCTTCCCCTTCCCCCCCCTCCTCCTCCTCCTCCTCCCTCCGCTACCGGAGGATCTCACTGGAGAGGCGCTGGGGCAGCAGCCAGATCCGTCACACGTGGGATCGGCTTAGCTCAGCGCCGCGCCGGCGCTCCCTCCCTCCCTCCCCCCGCGCCGCCATCCTCCCCTCCCCTCCCCTCCCCTCCCTCATCCCGCCCCTCCCTCCTGCCCTCCCTCCCCTCCTCCCTCCCCTCCCCTCACGGGGGCGGCGCCGCCGCCGGCGCGTGGCCCCGCGTGACGTCACCGTGACGTCACCGCGCCGCCCCGCGCGTGGCCGCGGGTCCCGCCGGTTTCCCGCGCCCCGCTCCGCGGACACGCGGGGATGTGCCGCGCCCCCGGGCGGGTCCCCGCGCGTGTCCCCGGACCGGCCGTGACCCCCACAGGGCCCCACGCGTGTCCTCGGCCCAGCCGCGACCCATACAGTGCCCCACGCGTGCCCCCACCCAGCCACGGCCCCTATAGTGCCCACGCTTGTCCCCAGCCCACCCACTACCCCCACAGTGCCCACGTGTGTCCCCGGTACTCACACGTGTCCCCAGTCCAACTGTGACCCCTATAGTGCCCCACGCGTGTCCCCACCTCGCCGTAAGCCCCACAGTGCCCCACACGTGCCCCCGGTGCCCACGCGTGTCCCCAGCCCACCTGTGACTCCAGCAGTGTGTGGAGGGCTGGCTCTCCCTCTGTCCCCACTGCTCTGCTCCCCACCCCGGGCCCGGCTGTCAGTAATTCCAGGCGCTGTTGGGTGTCCAGGAAAGGAAAATTAGGTTTTAGGGGCTCGGGGAGAATTCAGGCATTACTGAGAGGTGTCGTTTGTCCCCATGTCACCAAGCGTGGGGATCACACACGCTGTGCCTGGAGCCTGCAAACACCCTGGGGTCTGACCTACAGCTTTATAGGGGGGCTCAAAGAGAGCAGCTGGTGCCCAGGGCTCCCCCGTCCTGGGGCTCCTGCATCCCAGTGTCCCCATGTCCCTATGTCATCCTGTCCTGGGGCTCCTGCATCCCAGTGTCCCCATGTCCCTATGTCACCATGTCCTGGGGCTCCTGCATCCCAGTGTCCCCATGTCCCTATGTCACCATGTCCTGGGGCTCCTGCATCCCAGTGCCCCCATATCCCCACATCCCAGGGTTACTGCATCCCAGTGCCCCCATGCCCTGGGGCTCCTCCACATCCCAAAGCCCTGCCATTCCAGGGCTCCAGTATCTCTATGTCCCCACATCCCAGTGCCCCCATGTCCTGATGTCCCCTGTCCCAAGGCTCCAGCAGCACCACTGCACCCTTCAGCCCTGACAGGCACTGCCCAGCCGAGTGGCAGCATTTTCCCTTCAGCTCCTGCATTTCACACTCAGAGTTTGACCGACACTTTGCAGGGCTGGGCAGAAGCAGCGATGGGGCTGCCAGGTGTTGGTGTAATTATCTAAGGTAAAAGCAATCAGCTTCACCTAAATTAAGGAGCGAGGGCCGCCCACCCAACGGGACTGAGCCACATTGCCCTACATTTTCAGAAACATCCGTGGATTTTGAGTACCTCCACTCACCCGGGACCCAGTGCCTCCTAAGCAAAGCCCTGCCGGCTCGGCAGCCGTGCCTGCAAGAGCTATTTTGGGGTGGCAAACTATTTCCAGCTCAGGGATTATAATATTTTTATTGGGGGTTGGGGGCAGGGTGTGGATGTACTTTCCAGCAGGGACTGATGAACAAAGTGGGAGTGAGCAGACTTGAGCAGGGCTGGGAGGTCAGGACTGAGAAACGCTCCTCTCCATGTTCTGCTGCCGACCACTGTAAACTGGGATACAACCCCCTTTACTGGGTTTGTTTTGCCATGAAGTGCTGAACTCTGGTGCAGCAGCAGGGCAGGCTCTGCTGCTCCAGAGTGGGCAGGGAAGACCCCAACTGCTCTGGCTGGGAGAGGGGCTGACCTGGCCCTGCCCCAGCAGGACGAGCTGCACTAAACTGCAAAGGAAATGAATGGGGGGATTAAAGAACAGTCTTTTTCTCCCCTCCCTGAACCTCCTTTAGATCTTGGCTATTTCTCGTAATAATCACTGGGAAATTACTAGTCAGGAGTGCAGTTCCTGCCCTTTAATCTCTACGGCTGCAGTGCAGAATTTTAAAGGGGTTCCAGAACGAACAAGCACAAGGTCGATTTTGCTGATGGGCAGAGGGAACTTCAGTGTGGCTGCTTGCAGCTCAGAAAGAAATATGGATTTCTACACATTAAAAGGAAATCTCCACTGTTATCCCTTCACTGGGTAATGTTCTCTTCCCCGCCTCTCCCAGAGCCAAGGCCAGGTTCAGGCAGGTGCCCAGTTTCAATCTGTTCAGTCAGTTTTGCTATTTCTCTGCACTCGCTGCTGTCACGGAGCAAAAGCCATACCCAAAGCACCAGGGATGCTCCAGGGGCACATTCAGTGCCTGAAACCCACAGGTGACAACCCAGGACCTGCTGTCCTGCTCTGTGAGTGACACATGACAGCACCCATCCCCAAAGGTGCTGTGCCAGCTCCGATCCCAGACTTTTCTCCACTCCAAGGAGAGTTTGCAAGCTTGCCCTCTGCTCTCCTTCTCTCTGACCTCTGATGGTCGTGCTAAAACTCCCAACTCCCAGTGGGCTTTAGGAAGTAGCTAATGAACTGCAAAGCTGACATCTGTAACTGCCGGTCAGGGGTAATGTTCTCCCAAGCTGCACAATTAAAAGTTGGAGCATTTATTCCAATAACAATGAAAGTTACTGCTATTGGTACAAAGCAGTCAAAATGCTCCACAGTGGCTCAGTAGACAGACCACGTCTGTCCATCTACTCACTTAGCACCTACTCTCATTAGCAGGTTTCAGCCTCACCAATTGCCTTTCAATTTTGGCAACTCTTTTTTCAGATCAGAGGCTGAGATGCAGAGATTGTTAAGATCAGCATTTATAAGGTCAAGGTGACACAAGACCCCGAGTCCCCATGGAGATACGTGGGTCCTGAGAGCCCTGTTTCTGAAACAAAGAGATCTTGGGCTCCTAAACCAGCTAGGGGATGCTATGCCAGGTTAGCAGGCTGGCAGCCAAGCTTGGGGCACGTCCTAATTGCCCAGGCTGCAGCCGAGCGCTCTGGCCATTTGAACATCCCATCTTTGCCGTGCAGTGATGCCGAGTGGCTGCATCCCCCTTGCACTGCCTGGAGATCAAGCTCATCCCTCCAGTGCTGGAGAAATCTGCATTTATGTTTTGTATGCTCTATAAATTCAGTGTCATAATAAAAAAGGATCTAAATCTTTACTGAATAATTCATTTTCGCGCATAGGGAAGAAATAATGACCTATATTATATTCCATCTATCATTCAGTAAGTTGTGGAGATTGATCAGCCGGTGGGTTTTGGAAGTCCCTGGTGAGGAGCAGCACGCTGAGCACTGGTCTGTCTGCTGCCCAGATGTGGCTTCACCTGACAAACATTATTTAGACAGAATTACAGGGGGTGATACGCTGGGGAGCTGCCAGGAAATCAAAGATCATTTAAAATGCAGAATATGTCATCGCAAACAATTGGTCTTCCTGATGCATCTCTGCCTTTGGCCTTACCCCGGTGCCTGTAGCACAGTGCAGAGGCACTGGGAGATGGGCTGTGGCCACCCTGTCTCAGAGAGGATACAGCTCAGAAGAAGAAGTCCATAGTTTCAGGCCAGTCCAGAGGGTCAGGCTTGTCTAGATACCATCCACATCCCCAAAAAGCTAGGCAAAGACTTTCTACATGTGCCTGGAGGTCAGGTTTTAAAGTGCTCAGCACCCAACAGCTTTGTTGTGACATCTGTAGACAAAATTTCAACAAAGCACAGGCTTAGTGGGTTGGATATTTTTGATTTTGTTTAATTTTAGGCTGTCTGTCCGTACCATCCACCTGCATTTCCTTGTGGTGAGCTCTACATCTCTTCCCAGGTTGCCAGTCCCTCCCTTTGTTACCAGCTGCTCCATCATCTGAAAGGAAACCACCAAACCCACCGAGCGCTGCCCAGCCCAGGGTTTACAGAGCCCAGGGCCAGGCGCTGTCCCAGGAAAACAAACAAAACCCACTCGAGTTTGGGAGTTACTTAAAAACACACCAGCCAGTCCCTAAACTGGAACAGGCTCTCCCAGAACCAGTAATTTTAGGCAAGCAGTACTGGTTCACACCTGGTGCAAATGTGGCTCTATATTTTGGGTAGACACTGAAGTTTTTCCTGGTCAAGTTCCAGATCTGCAGCAAGTTATTTCAGCATTTGCTAGTGAAGACATTACACTGACCTTATTAAAAACGTCGGGAATTTCATCTTAACTGAGAAAACAGCATTTTTTCAACTGTTTCAAAAGAAGAATAAAACCCAAATATTATCAAGCCCATCTTTCATATGATAAGAGAGGAGGGGGAAGCTCTGCGAGGAAAGATTTCAAAGCCTGCTTTGTTTTCATCAGCTTTGAAATCAACAGACAGCCCTGAGAATTTTGTTTTTCAGAACCATAGTGTTTAATTCTATTTACTACTTCCAGGCAATTCTATATATACACACACCGAAAAACCCAAGCAGCTCACTTTAAACAAATCCTCCTGCTTTTTTCAGATGTGTCATTCCTCCTGCGGGTAGGATTGCAGGATACAGATCAATTAAGTTAAAACCAAAAACAAAAGGGGGAGGAGAGGCAGGGGAGGAGGGAGGTTAGTGCTGTCCCTAGGCCGTTCTCCCTGCTGGATATGGCTCAGGGGACTGTCCTGTGGCCACCTTGACTTCATCTGAAGGAGGGGTTTAGTGGGGAAGTTTCCAAGGACCTTTCCCCAGCTGTATTGTCGGATAGAGCAGCTGGAAATCTATCTTCCCACTCCTGTGCTTAGACATATCCAAGCACCCCAAGTTACACTTTGCATTGTCTCTTGCTCTGGGATGGACAGAGTTATGCCAAGAATCCTATTTCCTTCCCTCTTCCAAAACCAGGCTGTCTACCTTATTTCTCTACCTGATTAATTTTTACCAAAGACCTTTAAGAGCCTCTGATAAACTGCTCCCAAAGTCCAAACTAATATTATTAACTATGAATCTTCTCCTATAAATAATTCCCAGAAGTAGATCAATGCTACCACTGAGTCAATGGATTCTCTAGAATAATTTCTTCCTGTTACTCCTGGATTTTTTCCCCTGTCACCACTAATCAATTATGATGATAAAACTCCCCTGGAACACCCCCAAAATAAAGATAAACAGTGTGTATTATCAGAGGCTGGGGCTGTGCGTGGTGTTGAAGACGCGTTACCTTCTCTGAGGCACATTTGTTTTCCTCTACAGACAGTAAAGGGGAAAAAAAAAGGAGGCCCAGTAAATGAATGGTCTGGTGTAACACAGCATTAATTCCCTGACCTTCCGCATTCAGTGACTAAGAATCTCAATCTCAATTATTCCTTTCATGATGGAATCTAAAATAGACACAGCAAGACCTCACATTCTTGCTCAAAACCAGGAGAGGTGGAATGAGACGAGCCAGGCCAGCCCAATCACACTGAAACCACATCCATTACCAGTTCCGTGTCATTCAGAAAAATCGACTGTGGGAGAAAGCAAGAGCATCCAAGGAGAATTATTGCAAAACGTGCACTGGCAGGATCTGTATAAATACTGACACTCATTTATACATGCACATGCACTTAAAATTCACAAGTGTGGAGCTGAATCAGGGGTAGGAAAAACAAGTCACTCCCCAGAGGACACCATCGCTCCAAATTAACTACAGGCAGATCAGAATTGCTGAAAACACCCTGAAAGGTTGATAAGCAAAGCTCTCTCTCTCTGTAGGTGGTGGGGATCCCTCACACTTCGAAGTTTGGGCATTCCTGCACCTCTGGCACAATGGAAATGGCAAACCCATCATTTCCTGGTGTTTCCTGTCTGACTTCAGAGTTAACTGCTTTATTTGCTTCTCCCTTGTTAATCAAATTATTCTTATTGCAGATAGTGCAAATCCCATGACCATTTGGTTCACATCAAAGGAGCCATGAGCAAGAAAGTTTACATCAAGTTTTAGACTATCCTAGCACAGGTCTTCACTGGGCATAAAGGTCTCATAGTCACCCTAACACACATATTGGCTAAAGATCCACTGCTCACCCATGCACTTCTGAAGGTATTTTCCTGCAGCTGGATAACAGAGGCAAACCCAGACACAACTGTGGGACCCTCCCTGTGCAAGCAGCTGTGCTCCAGCCACTCTTCTCCCTGCTACAGCATCATGCAGTGCACTCAGGGCTGTCACCAAGACTCCCTGGTTCCTCCACCCAGGAGTTACCTTTAACGTAATTCATGGGTTTTCCAGCAGCAGAAGTGAATTGAACCCCTAAGGTTGCCTTTCCAGCCAGGGCCTGGTGTAGCACACGGCAAGGCTGCAACAAGCCTGGGAGACAAGAAGTCATACACAGCCTCTGGCCAGACCCTAAATTCCAGCATTGTACGTCAGGAAGAAATGTGCCTGGGAAATGTAGCTGTAACTACATTAAAGCACCATAATTCAATTCTAACCACATCATTACGGAGGTGCAGATCAGATAAGCATGAGGAGCTCAGGAGAGAGGAAGCTGGGGTTAGCCTGCTGTGAGAGCCGTGTCCCACCAGCTCCAGCCACCCTGCACACCCAGCCCCGTGGGCACGAGCAGATTTCGGGCTGGGAGAGCCTCAGGCTTCCTCCTTGGGGGATGTCACACACCTTTAAACTGCAAACCCACCTCTCCAGAAGGCACCCTCTGCTCCCCTCCCTCTGCTCTGTCTGGGTGCAACCCAAATGGGCAGACACTGCACCCCTCACCTGGGAGGGTGTTCTGATCCACATGGACCCTCACCCTGGTCATACACGGTCCTTCTCACATCCAAGGGGCTTCCTTGGCATGGCCATGCTGGGGGTGGATGAGGACGGTGCTTGCTGAGCAGGGGGATCACTGCAGCCCATCACTGAGCTGCTGCCCCAGCTCCCTCCCCGCAGGCTCCAGACTCTCCCTGTGCTGCCCAGAGATCTCCAGCCTCCCCTGGTGAGGGGATGTGAGTGAGGAGGAGCCCCTGGGCCCCCACAGCAGCCTCCTCTGGACTTGTCCATCCATACATGCTGCTGCCCTCATCCACCCTCAGGGCTTCAGTGCCCTGGCCAAAACCTCAGGAGACCACCACATCTGACCATGGACCAAAAATTGGTCTTTGTGGTATTACCTCCTACCAGGGAGCAGGTTTTTCCCATATTTAAGCAATTCCTCAGCTTTAAGCACCCTCTCTCCTGAGATTTAGAGCACTGATGTGCCGACTGTCAAGGTCCTGGATTCTTGGGCAGACTTTTGGGCAGCAATGAGATTAACTCTTCTGTCCCAAATCATCTTAAGCAGAGGTTAATGCTGAATTCGTGCTTCTGCCTTTGCTGAATCAGGGCTTTGCCATCTTCCTGCTTTATTTATTTGTCTTTCTGTGATTGCTGAGCCAGGATGGCAAGGATCCTACCTTGAACCTCCCCAGGACCATTTCTGATGAAAAGCAAAGCCTGCAAACACTGTAGAGTCTCCAATGCATTAGGAGAGCAGTTTCATGAAGATTCATGTGTTTCATATTGTTCTATGAAATTAAAGAGCAGAGGAAAATCACTTTCTAGGAAGTAAAGATCTACTGCAGCAATTTAGATGTAAACATAATTAAGCAACTGGCCCTGACATACCCATCCCTTCTTGGCCAAAGTTCAGCTGGAGTTTGCATTGATGTCAAGATCAAGCTACGCAAATAATTAGAACAGGCTTGGTCAGGAGAGACAGTTCTGAAAGAGATTTTGGGTAACAAGGTCTATAACAATGTTCCCAGCGCTCCCGAGATCTAGATATTTGGGTGTTTCATTTTCCTTCCAGCATCATCCACCTGCCATGTGGTGGCTTAATATTCACACAGAAAGACCTCTGAAAGCCTGTGCAAACCCCAGCTCACAGCCCAGCAAACCTGAGCTCCAGGCTCCAGGTCCTGAAGGAGGAAATGCTGCGATCCCATGTGGAGCCCTGCACTGTAATGAAGCCACTCTGCCATTTCACCTTTATTCAAATTACATTGATGGGTTAATTTCATACCAAAGGCTCTTGGCTGGGTTGGGCATCATCTCTCTCCCCTCTAACTTGCTGCCAGATTGGGCATCATGTGTTCCCCTGGAGGTGGCACAGAGCCAGGTTAAACTGGCATTGGTGTCTGTGTGTGCTCAGTCTGAACACAACAGCCCTAAAGTGCCATCCCTCATCCCACCCAGAGGGTTTGTGGTCCCGTGGGATGATGGAGTGGTGCAGAACCTGGAGCTGGGGTGAGCCAGAAACAAACATTTTACTGACTGAAATAAGAACTGGGCATTTAACACCTGTTTTTCATAACTTGTTTATGAACAGGCACAACTACAACTGTGCAATTTGTAAGTGTAAATGCACTTATGAACTGGTTATAGTTAAGCAAAATCAAACTGCTCTTAAGCTGAGCTGGTAGCATCGAGCTTTGGTGATGACATTTAAAGCTTTCCCAAGTCCCTGGGTGTGAAGTAGTTTTCTAAAATTGCTGGGGTCTAAGTTTCTGTTTAAAGTAAATGTATAGTCCTTGATATTCCAAGGAAAGAACTTGAAATATGTGACCTTTAGAGCTTTGATACTGGATGACAAAGAAAACGAATCCAAAGGACAATCCATTTAGAAATATACATGGCTATGGCTTAGCGAGCAGAGAAAGGAAATAAGGATGGTGCGTTTTGCTTGGAGGCCAGGACTGACAGCACTACCCTCCTTAAAACACTGGTGGGATAACATGGTACTTACAAATGTCTCCTGTAGGCATCATTGCTTGCCCAAGTTTTCCAGACCAGGTGCTGAGCTGGGGCTGCCTGGGCTGAGCCTCCTGCTGTGCCCAGGTCCAGCTGAGGTGACACACGTGGTCACACTCCAGAAGGTGACATTTGCCTTGCTGGCACTTGAGAGCACTTCAGCTTCACCTTTCCAAATGAAACTCTCCTCATCATCGGGGAACCACACCTGGAGGCCCACAGGAGCCCAGCAGATACTCCTGCTATTATGCTCTATCAAGGAAAAGAAAATCTAAGGAAAATGGCACAATACTGGGCTGGAGTGAACAGAGGCTGTTGGACTACTTCTTCCTGGCTGAGGCCATTAAAACTCTGTTGCTTTCATGATGTCTTAGTGTGATGCCTGATCAGAGCAGCTCTGCTCCAGGGAGGATGGAACATGTGCTGCTACTTACACTGCACGTAACTTTTCCCAGCCACTCTCTCTCCCCTCTTTTCTCATCTCCTTGTGCCACTGAGGTTCACCAAAGATGCAACTCTGCTGGTCTGAATCAACCCAGGGACAGTGTTTTGTTGTTCTGTATCAACAACAAAAAAATTAAATTCAAACCAACGCGAACTTAGCCGAGAAAGTAATAAGAAGGCAAACTCAATTACTGTTTCATCTGGCATTATTGTAGCTTTGCTGCTCTTTGTCAGGGACTTCTTCCAGGCAAAATTGGAGAGATTATCTTGTCTGGATGTTATGAAGTAGCTAATCCCTTCCGCAAGTGGAGGAGAGCCAAATGCTTCAGGTTGGGCCAGTGGAAGTGTAAATACAGTGACAAAGTGCTGCCATCAGCTCCCTGGCTCCAGGGACTGCCTTTTCCAGGGCTTTGCACACTCCACATCTGCACAAAACATCAAGATTTCTCCAAGATCACCCAAAAGATTCCCCCTTTCCCAGCCCAGAAGCTCCTGAAGCTGGTGGGTTCGGCGCAGTCTCCTCGGCTGCTGTGGGGAACAGGAGGGAAAAGGTGTTTTTAGAAAAGGGAAAGGCCTGGAGAGCTCATTCTGTGCCCTGCTGGACAACAGCACAGCTGAGGGAGGCAAGGACCCCTCCAAAGGCACCCAGGAGTCATCAACACCAGTGCAGGCAGATCCTCCCGGTGCAGGGCAGAGGTCTGATCCTGCAGTGAGGGAAACAGAAGCCCCATGTTGCTGCCCCCACAAACCCAACCTGCCAGACCTATCCCCCAGCATCACCCCCATCCCAGCCTGGACCACACCACTGCCCCCGGCTCCTCCCTGTGCCACCACCAGGCTGCGTGGAGCAGACCATGGGTGGGAGGCTGAGGTGTGTCCCCAGAGCTGTCCTGATGCCCCAGGGACCACCACAGCTCCTGCTCCCTGCACATCTCCTCGAGCAGAGGTGAGGATGAGGATGTTCCTGCCTTCCTCCAGGCCATCCCACCACGGAGTGTGGAGTGGGGACCTCAGAAAGCAGCATCAGGACAGAAACTACCCACTTATCTTGCGTTAGCTGGATTTTATGTGGCACATATAAAAAACTTCAGGGCCATTATCTCAGAGAAGACAAAGTCTTGTTTTCATGTAAGAAAGGCTGTTTTCTGGTCACCTCATACTTTAAGGTAAGCAGGGTGAGGTGGCCTTAAACAGAAATTCAAAGGTCTAATCTTTAATCACACTGTGCATTAACCCAGAGCAACACGTTTGTGTAAACAGCCCTGACACGGCCAACACCTCTGGGCTCCGTGTGAGAGCTCTGTCACAGCCCAGGAACATGAAAATCACCAGCCCTCGTGAAGCAGCATCTCCAGGAGGTATCCTGCTGGCCTGCCTCTTCCATAACCATCAGAGAGACACCACCATACCCCACCTGCCCCCAGTTCCCCCAAACCCCACAGCTCAGGTAGAATGTATTTACAAAGCTGGGGAGATGCTCTGGGAGCAGCCACGGGTGTGTCTGTGTACACCCAGCCCCGGCACACTTAATGAGAATTACTTCTTTTCAGCAGCGAGCAAAGGGCCCGTTACAACCCAAAATGATTTTGCTATTTTGACGCTGGGAAATCTGCAAGTCAAAGGTGAGGGAACGACTGCACAGAGCAAGCAATATTAAAAATCACAATCTGGCAGCGGCGCTGGCAGAGCCGGATTGCCAATCATTTTTATACCTCGGCGCTTTAAATAGCAATAATGTGTTGAATGTGAAATTGCCTGTGCTGATGGGGGTTGCTGCACGTTATTAAAATCCAAGCGTTGGGACACACGTTACACATTTGTGATTCTTCAGAGACATTGTTGGGGGAAAAATACAAGCTCCAGGAGAAATTTGAGGGAGAGGGACCCAGAAGGCAAAGGGGGAGGGAGAGGTGGACAGTCAGGTCTCTGAAAGATCACCACTGTACAAAAGGCAACAGGGAGAACACTTCAGCTCATCCAGATATGCCCAGGAATCAGCCAATTATTTCACAGTCATTGATGCATTAAAAGATAGAGATTGTTCCCTATAATGCTTATTCCCTATGTGATTCCCGTTTGGTTTGCTCTGGTTTGGCCCATTGCAAATCTGCATTTGGCCCGACACCTGAGCCCCCATTTTGGAGCTGGGGTTTGCTGTGCTTTCCTGCACATTTCTCCCTTTCCAGGGATGAAAGCCCAGTGAAAGGTGCCCTCACAGCCCAGTCCCAGTGATTTACTGTCGGTGATGCTTTGGCAGCTCTGCCTGGGTGAGAGCACAGAGCTGGGTCCTTACCAAACCTGCTGCTTCACATCTCCATGGGAGCATTTCTCCTCCCAAAGCAGGTTGGCATTATCCACTCTGACAGCCACATAACTCCCCTTGGATGACTAGAACCCTTAATCCATGATTTCACAGCCCTCCTTAGGTACAAGCACCCGCATGCAATGCAGATCTGTATAAAAACCATCTCTGCATAAATACACTCCCGAAAGAGGAAAAGCTATGATGCAAACACAGGGTTATTTCCATCCATCTACAAGGTTATTGCATGATTCCTTAATCTTCATCAGCTCCCTACCTGCTTCCTCCTCCTCTCTCACACCTTCCAGGTGCCAAACTTCTGCTAAGCCTTTCAAGAACAGGACCTTCCTAGCTCAGATGTATACAGACCATGGGCTGAGGATAACTGAAATGACAAAAATTCACGTGCCTTTAATAGTCTCAGGATTAGTTTTGCTACAGCATCATCAAGTGCCCTGGGCCAGGCTGTGCCTGGAGCTCTTCAGAGGGGCAGGACCAGGGTCCTGCCATGCAGGCAGGTGGGACAAGAGAGTGGGAGGTAGAGAACTGGAATGCATGCTTTACAGACAGAGAACAGAGATTTAGGGTCCTGTCATAGCCCAGAGTTTTATTAGTCCATCTGCAGCAGCTTTAGGAATTAATTTTTAATTAATATTTTTTAAGAGAATAGGCACACTGGTGAAGTCTTAGTAGTAAAAGGTGCCAGAATGGAATAAAACCTGAAGTACTTCTGTTCATCACACTCATGAATCTCACGCTCTTTAAACAAGGTCACACAAAACCAGTAGTTGAGCCCGTGTTTCTCCAGCGCCTTCACCACCTCAGCCCCACACCCAGCACAGCTTCTCTCCTGGTCACACTCCAGCTTTGCTGCAGTTTGTCACGTGCAGCCAGCAGCAACTTCACCTGGAGGGGCAACATCCATCCATCCATTCATCCATCCATCCATCCACCCCACGGCACATCACTGCCCACTTACTCAGGCGGAGCTGCGGCATGGACAGACAGCGAAAAAGTACAACATAATCCAAACAGAAAGCCTGAGAAAATGGACTTTAAAGTGTTAAATGAGAGGAGCAAAGCCTTCAGATGGAGCTGGGGGATGCATTGTGCTCAGAGGGAAATCAGCCCAGGCCGGGGGGCAAAGGTCCCATGTTCACAGCAGCCACGGCACAGAGGCAATGGAGAGCGAGATATTGATTTGATAAGCAGATCAGCTGAAATTTGGAATGCATTGGAGATGCTGATAGGAATAAAAGAGGTAAATGGAGAGACAGGGCAATGCAAGAGAAACAGCTGCATACACTGAGATGCATGAGATGTTATGGAAAATAAAAGGTCACCAAGATCCATGAAATTCTCAAAAGAAATAGGAGAAGTGGGAAGTGGAGATTGCAGAGAGACAGCAGATGTTATCGTGCCAAGACAATGATGGAACCATAATTACAGTGAGATGGAGCATCCTGCAAAGTCCCAGCAACACAGAAACAAAACAAACCCCAAATCAGAGATGTTTGATAGGCAACTAGAAAAAGCTACAAAAAAATAATAAGCATTTAGCCCTTCCATTACAGAGGAGTCAGGCAAGAGGAAGAACAAGAGCAGCTCTTCACTGCAGAGCCAGAACTCTGCCCAAGAGGTCAAGCTGATGACAGAAATCCATGGATTTGTATGAGTGTCACACATGAGAGAGCTGGAGGCTCACAAGTGGTTTTTACTCCCCATTTTCAAAAACAGGGGAGTCCAGCACATACACCCTGGGGCTGGGGTGCCCAGCACACACCAGGGCAAGTGCTTTGCCCCCATTCCTGGGCAAAGCCAGCCCAGAAGTCTTGTCTTGTTCAAGGGCAAAACCCCGGTGAGCAGAGCCCGATGAAGGCTGTGGCAGCTCAGGGGGCTTGTCCCATCTCATCTTCCACAGGCAAGTCTCCCAGGGGTGCAGAGGAGATTGAGCACGGTCTGAATCTGGGGTCAGGGCTTGTGTGCTTGCAGGCTCAGCTGACCCTGCAAACAGCCCTGAAAGGAGCAGCAACAGTGCTGGGGTACCAAGGGGACCATCCACTGTGAGACTGAGAGGAGCCAAAGCTCCTCATCCAGGGGCTCTCTCTGTGTGCCAGGCACACACCGTGACCATCTCAACGGGAATGTTTTCCCCTCACTCACTCATACATGTCCAGCTGTTGCCTCTGTAACAAACACACCAAACTTTGCTTTTCAGCCTCCAAACCTGCCGGTCTGTTTTCAGTGTGAGCACAACGAGCTCGTTTCATTTGGCTGGGGCAAGGAGGGGGGGGGGAAATGATTTGATTAGGAAAAAAAATAAAATTTGTTTCTGTGCTCTGGGGGAAATGCCCACCATGATCCCAGGAAATATCCAAGAAAATTAGGGGTCAGTCTCTGTGAGTGAAAGTAACTCTTTCCCTTTATCATCTCACATCCAGACACTGTGTAAGGACAAACCTACACAAGCAGAGATACAATCTGGACCCGTGAGCAGAGAAGAACATCCCGAGCATGTAAATCAAGGTTCTACAGATGCAGCTCAGAGCCCAAGATTACACATCTCCCTTCAAGGACTGCGAGCCCGAATGGCTGCGCTCCCCTTGCACAGCTCAAACCCAATTCCAAGTGCTCGGCGCTGCTGGGCTGATGCTCGAGTGCCATCTGCTGTTCTCCCCTCGCTCCCGGCCAGCAGCACTTGCTCCTTCCTCCTTTCCATGCTTGACATTGGCATCGAAGGCTGATGGTCTCCTGGGCACACGGACATGACCTGGGGCTGCACAAAGGGGATGGGGCAGGTACAAACCCACCCAAACCACCCTTTCCCCACTATGGCTCTTTCCTCACGGTTTGTAGTGTCCTTGTGGCCTCAGCAGGTGTCTGAGGGCAAGGTTGGGCACCTGCAGTGCTTCAGTGCTGCTGTCCCTTGCCCCATACCTGCACGTGACACACTGGTTTATGTCCCAGAAGTGCAGCCACATCACCTGCCCAGGCAGCAGGGACACAGCAGAAGAATTAGAACTACAGTGAAACATTTCTTTCCTGCTCCCATAAAACCACCTTTGCAGTGTTGAACAAGCGTCTCCTGAAGGAGGGCTGGTCTTGAGCATCCCCTCCACACTGGGGACAGGAGGCTGGAGGATGCACCAGCAGCAATGTTGGGTGATTGTGGGGAGCTGGGGGAGGTCTCTGTACCAGGCAGAGCTCAGGAGGGGAATATGACAGACCCAAGAGCTGCTCATGCTGCTACCTGAGGCTACAAATGAGAGAGCACTACTTGAGGGCCAGAGAAGTGCTTCAGGTGCACTTGTAGAGTGACAGACACTCTAGACCCACACTAGACAACACACAGGAGGGAAACCCAGATCCATAGAATGCTTTGCAAGTGCTGTTATCCAGAAATGAGGGCACCTCACTTGAAACAGCCTGAAATGTCTCTTCAGTGTTCTTGAATCGAAACTGCAGAGTTTGGGTACAAAAAAAGAATAACATCCCTCAGGCAACACGCAGGGTTTTGAAGCTGGGGCACAAAGTGCACAAACCAGAATCACTTTGATCCATCTCCCCTCTCCCAGGGAAAGGTTGAAACCTCAGTCACAGCCACAGCACAACTCCCATCACCTCCTCCTGCTCTCCATGAGGGTGGGGAACACCATCAGAAACATCCCACCCTGCTTTCAGACTCCAAAACACTCACCTGGGCATGTGCAGCAGCTTTTTTAGGGTCTTGATTTAGCAAGAAGAGGAACATTTCCAGCATGTATTCACCTCAGCAAAGCCTCTGTAGGGCTAGAAAGGGTCCAGGGCTGAGTGTCTGGGGGGATGTCAACACCCACCTGCTCCCACCGATGGAGTTAAACACACCCCAGCAGCCTCAGCCTGAACAGAGACAGCTGAGAGGAGAGGACTGTATAAACTCACTGGCAATGTGGACAAGCCAAAGCAGGGCCATTACTCACCTTCCTGTGGTATGAGGATGACAGATGAGCCAGGGAGGCTTTCAGGCAATTTAGAAAACAAACAGGAAGCACTTCTTTCACTCACACATAATTAAGTGGTGGGACATGCTGCCACAGGGTGCTGTGAAGGTCAGAAGGACAAATGGGCTCAAATGCCATCACACCAGCTCCTGGTGGGGGGGTTCTGTGTCTATGGAACATGGGCTGTGTGTGACACCAGGCTCAGCAGTCCCTGCACTGCTCGGAGCTGGGACCAGGGGGGTGTCAGGGCAAAACTGCTCGGACACTTCCCTGTCAAAGAGCCCCAAGTCTCTCCTCCAAGTGTCATCCTCTCCCTTGTTGCCCCAATGCAGCCAGAATTTTTCCTCTAGCATTGCTGGTTTTCTTTTTGAATGGTGTGGGGAAGGAGGGGGAGAGGAAGCAGAGGTGACTGAAGCCAAAACACAGCCCCTGAGGCAATGAACCAAATGCAAGACACATTTTCTTTAATCCTTGCTCAGCAGCCTCCAACAGGGACAGCACCGAGGCAGGACCGGATGGATCTGTGTGATGCAGTAGAAGGAAAGTGAAAATGCAGCTTGCATCTGATTTTTCTTTCTTTTTAGGAAAACCCCACTGCCAGTGAAGTTTCTCCAGGGAGCTGCTGAGGCAGGTTCCCTGCTGCACACACGGCTGGGAGGGGTGAGGAGCTGAACTGCTCCTCCTGTCAGTGCTCCACACACCAGTGTCAGACAGGGACTCCGTATTTCTCCATATGCTCCAAAAACTCCTCCCTCCTCCCCCAGGAGGAGCCTTGGAGTCAACGTGCTAAAGGGAAGTCACCTCCAGGCTCTGCCGAAGGACCAGTCCTGGTGCTCCAGAGGGTCTGGCAGGAAGGTGCCACTTGCTCAGGGATGAGCTCCCAGGGCAGCAGGATGTGGAACAGCAGCTGCAGCAGCAAGGAGGCCTCGTAGGCAGCAGCTGTCACCTGTGGAAGAGCCCAGAGAGGGGATCTGTGCTTCCAGGGGCTGCACTGCAGGGAGCACCAGAGCACAGCCCGTGCACGCTCTCCAGGCAGAGGTTATAAATTAGGCATCTCCAGAGACCTCATTCATTTCACCCGTAATAAAATTACCACTTTCCAAAGGGGAAAGCCCCTTTGAAGGGCTTCAGTCAAAGCACCCCCTGGGACAGCTCAGCTCGATGTGTGTGTGCTCAGCCTCAGGTCTGAGCCAAGGATTACAGAGCTGCTTTGGGGATGCTGATGGATTTATGAGCAGCACGACCCACTCCAAACCCACCACAGCGCTGGCCCTGAGGTCTGGGGGGCACAGATCACCACTGCCCCACCTCAGAGAAGGGGATGCAAATATAACCTCACTTGTTTCAACCTTTCCTGGTCCTTTTTTGACATTTTTTCTATTTTCCCCTGCTCTTTCCCAAGCAGTCCATATTCAATTTCCCCCATTTGCTTCTGTCCACAATGTAAAAAAAACCCAAACCTAAAATATCCCCCCCCCCCGCCCTATTAATGTGTCTGTACAGGCTGAAAATTTTGACTTTAAAGAAGAACTACCTATTACCTGCCAACAGCTTCTTGTTTCAGTTCCTCTCACCCCACACTGTTCTATTTCACTGTAGCTCAAAAACCAGGCAGCTCACGACACAAACAGGGAACAGGACATTCTTCCATACTGCAGAGCCAGAAGAAAACAGGGGACACAGAGCCAACACCAGGAATGCTGCAGGCTCCCAACTTTGACGCCCCTCAAAGCAAGGGAAAGCATGTAATGAATAGTAAGATGCAACAAATCCATGGGTGCAGACCAAGGACTCCAGGGCTGCTCTAATGGAGGCAGGAAATGAAGGCTCTTAAGTCATCACAGTTTGATTAAGACTGCTTAAAATTCGAACTTTAATTGAAATGGAAAGAAACATTCCAAAAGGATTTATTTTTTTTTATAGATCTGAGTTACCAAATTTAGTTTTCATTGGATGTTACTGCAAACATGAACATTAAATCAGAAGCGCCAAATAGGAGAGAACTCCAAGAAAGGATATAACCATTCCATATCAGGGGGAATTGGACCAAAGGCTTGTGTAGGCAACAGTCCAAATGTGTGATATGTGTTAACTCACAGGATGTCAGCACATCCTTGACTCACCTGAAACAACTTCTGAGGACTGATTACACCAACATTTTTCTGGCGAGTATCTTCTCTGCCAGCAATAAATCCCAGCTCAACCCACATCTAAAATGATACACATTAGAGGGCATGTCTTTTAGAGCATTAAGTCAGCTTAAATTACTTGAGCAAAATTTTAAATATGTAATAGAAATCTAAAAAGGAGCAACAAAAAAATTGAGAGAGAACACCACTGCAAGAGTAATGCCAAGTTGTTACTTTTTTTTTTTAAACAGATCTGTACAGCAACATAGCAAAGGATGCAGCGATCACAATTCCAACCAGACAGCAACCTAAGGGGGACACTAATCCTGATACAGCAGAGCTGAAACACTCCCAACATTTGGATGCTCCAAATAATCTGGCTACCCTAATGCACTCCAAACCAGTTCTACCTATATAGGACATTTTGGTGTGAAAAAGTTTCTGTAAAGTTCCCTTTGTTTCCAGTGTTTTTTCTTGTACAAAATATTACAATGATTTTTTTTATATATATTTACAGACTTGCACAGCTAGAAAAATATAAACTACAATTGGGCTTGGCAAGCAGTTCTTTAAATACATGATATTTCAGAGCAAAAATTGTAGTGGTAACATATCCTGCACTCCAAGCCCGTGCACGGAGAGCAGATCAAGCCTAAAATCCATGATTGCAGTGAGACACGTGCCACGGTAAGTGCAACGACCGCAATTCATCCACCTCCCGGCGCAAGGAAGACACAAGATGAATGCTGTTTGTGCGGGTTAGTGGCACAATATAGAAAAATCCATAATTGAACATTAAATTCCTTAATAACAATCATTAATTACATAGGCAGAGCCTGTTAAAAAAGGACAACCGATGTAACTTTTTAGAAAAAGCAGACACCAAGTTCATGGGGCACAACAGAGCTGGAGCCAAACCGTAGTTACTGATTCAGGGCGTTTGCTTCAAGCCAGCCCCAAGGTTTTAAGGGTTATTCCATTCAACTTTTGAGTAGAGGCCAGGGAGGATTTTTTGCTTTAAAGCTACAGTATCTGTCGTTATGGCTTTGAACACCCCCTTTCAGGAGATGAGGTATCTGTTCTAGTGAAATGGTAACAGTTGAGCAAAACGCGTTTCAATGGACCACAAAACTCCACAGGCAGGGCAGTTGTAAACAGGTCTTCTCAGGGGAAGTTGCCAAACCAAATTGTAACAGTGCAAAACAAGATTTTGTCTTTTTTCTCGGCAGAAAGAGTTGTCAAGGCATCTAGGACATCACTAGTAGTCAAGCCACCGTGCAAACCCTCTTTCCACCAGAGTCCTGTTTATTGACACTACCTAAAGGGAGAGGAAAAAAACAAAAAAGAGTAGATAAATGAACAAACCACAGCAAGAATTATCAGGAAGTTCATAGTCAAACTTGTTATTGTTGATTAGGGAGTTTTCAAGAGTATTGGAAGAATAGATATGTCAATACACCCACCTCATCTCCCATCAAGTTCCACAGCTGGATCAGTGGCAGCCCCGTGATACTGTCATAATTTGTGACCTGAAAACAGAAAAATATGAGTGTGCAGCAATTCTGGTCCCAATTCCCTTACATGGACAGCTACCTGAAGCACTTCAGAAGAGCTGAGCAGCTCTGGACTGTGAGCAGGCACTGCCTGCAGAAGCCTCTGGGGCATCACCAGAAGCCCCTCTCCTGCCTCTGGCCAGCAGAGGCCAGAGCCCACACTTCCATGGTGCAAAAACAGTGAGGACTGGCAAAGCAGAGCAGGCCCAGGTGGACTCTGGATCCACAGGACAAAAAGCCCCATTGTACTCTGTAAAGCCACTCAGGTTCCCTTCCCCCTTGCCCACATCAGAAACAAGAGGGAATCCTCATCCCTTCCCGGGCACCCAGTCCTGAGCAGTGCTGGTGGGAGTTTTCAGCCCCAGGATTTTCCAGCAGCCAGGCTGGGACCTGGATTTGGGTTTTATTACAACACAGACAGAGTGCCAGGGGCAGAGAGGACACCAGCAGCAATCCCACCAGCAACAAGACTTCTCCAGACACCTCCTGTACCTGTGCCACGAGGACAGCACCTCTGGTCATCTCACTGACAGCAGCGTCGGCTTCTGATGAAAAGTGATCCTCGTCTGTGGAAAGAGGAGAGCAGGAGAGGACAAATGAGATCTTCCACAGGCTTTAAAGGCCAGCAGGGACTGTTAAGCTAATTTTCTCTGTCCTCCTACAGACTCTGGGCCAGAGAGCCCTCACCCTGGCTGCACATGCTGGCTGAAGCCATTGCTGAAGCTGCTGGTGCTGCAGGGAAAGGATGAAGAGCTCCCTACAGCCACCAGCTATGACAGTGTGAACAGAAGTGGCTGATGAATTAGGAGGCTTTAAAGACAGCACAGTACATTGCTGCAGTACCTTTGAGCTGCCATTGATGTTTTGATCCTTAATAAACTAAGCTCAGGTCCCTCAGGACTTGGTTGACCCTGCCCTGGGAACTCAGAAGTGTTTTTACCTGCTGGCATCCTGCCAGCCACAAGCCCCATGGGGAAACCTGGCCTGACCCCCACTCCTACAGCCAGCCCTTCCCCCCCAGAAGGGCAGCTCACACACCAATACAGCACCCACCTCAACACTGCTAGAAAAGACAAAAAAAAAGCAAACCAAAGTGTTTCTACACAGTGACTGACATTCTCCTGGTGCTTGCAGGCTTGGCTTTTGAACACAGAACTACACAAATCAGTCATTTCAGGAGGAAAATGTCAGGTATTTGTCTGCAGATTAAAACCTAAGTTTGCATTTACAGTGACTCTATGACAGAAGAATTAGAGCGGTTACAGCTACTGCACCTACATCCTGCCAGTGCTGCCAACTTAATGCTTATGACAGTAATTCATTCTCCCCTCCAAGCAGGAAAAAGCCTGGACATTTATCATCCTTCCCTCACACTCTGACAGGTTATGCCACGCTAGCACATTTAGAAGAATACAATACAATTTTTCCAATCCTTCCTCTCATCACATCCTATTTCACTGACAATAGGAGGGAGAAGGTTTTGATAAAATCACAGCTTGGACACAGCTGGCATCCATGGAAACCTGCAGGAGAAATGCCAGTGGTACACCGAGAGCTCCATTACCTGAAAGTGGCACCACATTGTCTAGTAAAACTTCTGCTCCTTGGAAAGGCAGTGTTAAAAAGTCAGACCTTAAAGAAAAGAGGATCAATCAGAGTAAGAACATGGCTTTAAGTTACTTCCGCATTCTTTGAGGTGACATTGATTAATCAATTGCTCTGACAGGAATTCAGTTTTAAATTAACAACAGTCAAATAAAAAAAAAAAATTAAAAAAAAAAAATCAGACTATTCTCCCAGCAATCTCGGAGCAGCAATAAATTGTTTGATTAACATGCCAAGTTGGATCAGGCTCCAAGCAAAACCCACATCCATCACAGAGGCTGTGCTGCTTTGTCTCCCACCTCTGGGGCACAATCAAGTATTTAATGGGCTTGTGTAAGAAAACTGATCCAGCACAGCTCTCCCAGCCAATGGGGTGTGGCAATGAGAATTGGGAGCTTACTCCTAACTCATCACTCAACTACACTTCAGGGCTTCCTGAGGGCATCCTTTTGCTCAACTTCTACACTGAAGTGGCAGAAGTTGCCATTTTATCTTCTCTCCCTTCCAAAAAGCCTCACAAGACTTTGCTGTGCTCCCAGGAACCCACACCCGCTGCTGAGATAAACCTTTCCACCATTTCCCACTTCAGCTGTGGAAAAACCTCTAAGAATTCAAATGATACAGATGCCTGTGATGAGGATTTGAGCCAGATGTGGCCTCGGGCTGTGGGAGAGGAGCTACAGACCTGATTTGCCTGAGTGTGTCGACCTTCACTTTTTCATATCCTCCATAGTCCACATATTTGAGCTCCACTTCATTGGTGTCTTCAAAGTAGCAGGTGACTTGAGCCCGGAGCCATGCCCCATCCAGGCCTGGAGCTGCACAGATAATACCAACTGCAAAACCCCAGAGCACAGAGAAGAAAGGCTCAGGCTAAGTGGATTTCCAGAAATCAGCAATTCAGCCCTGAGCAGTGCTGCACAGTTATCTATGGACAATCAACAGCATTTCTTAGGCTGCTCCCACCTTCCTCCAACACCACCCACACCCTCACCAGACCAGACCTGCAGATGGGACACAAGACTGGTGGATTTTACTCTCAGGTCTCTGTTTGCCACTACCAAGCAGCTCTGCCAAGGTACCCAGTTCCCTTCCAGCCCATGGGCACTAAGAGCAAGGTCTGCCTCCACAAAGGAATAAATAAGCCCTTTCCATGTGATGTCTCCTTCCCTGGACACCATGTGAAGATATGGTGACAGACATGGACACTATGAAGGTCTGGGAGTAGTTCCACACTTTGTGAGCAGAAATACTCCAGATGCCAGGTTGACTGGAAATGACCTGAGACAGGCTTGATCTCACTCTGAATTTCAACATGCAGGCTCAGGAGGTACTCCAGGGATGAGCAGGGTACGGGAGAGCAGAGCAACATCTGTACTCTGGCAGAAGCTTAAAGATGAGATGACAAGAGAATCGTCACATTCTCATCCACAGGGAAACTTCCTGTGACTAATTCAGGGACAACCGGCTTTTGCATGACCCTTGAAGTTTCTCAGCTGAACTTTGTGAGCATCCATTACTTGCCTTCTACTGGAGTTGGCAGGGTTGGAATTTCAGGTTGAGAATAGCAGGCAAACATCTGCTGGTCGAGGCTCCGCAGGACGTGGAACGTGGGGTGCGTGTGCTGCTGCAGAAACATGTGCCCTGCATCGACCTGGTGTGCCACGACCACCTCCACAGTGACTCCATCAGGGAGGAAGAGCTGCCATGAGGAGGAAAGAAACTGTCAGGAGCGTTCATGGCAACCCAGGCTTCAGTCACAGCACAGGCAGCATGGCAGGACTCACCCAGGCAGAAACGAGGAGGGAGTGAAGTGGCAGCGGTGTCGGTGGAGGTAGGGTGTAGATGTTGGTGAGACACAGCTCTTTGAACTTCCTGCCGATCAGGCTCACGGCTTTTTCTACTTGATGTGAGGTCCCTGGAAGGCAAAAATCCCATAGAGTCTGTAGCACAGCTGAGGACAGCCCCGTCCACAACTGCCAGGACCTTTCTGTGCTACAACAGTGTAAGTTTTAACAGACTGGTTGTGTAACCGGGTATGAGACCAGCATGAGCAACTGAGACCACCAGGTCTCAGTTCAAACAGCGTTTGCCTCCCATATAAATCCAATCCACTAGCTGATATTTTTCAGGCACAATTAATCTAACAGCTTCCCAGTGGATCCTGCACTTGCCACTGCCCATCCCAGAGCTCCTCCTGCAAGCCTGAAGGGATCCTGCAGAAGGGGCTGGTTAAACTGCAGCAGCCAAAGATGTTAAAATGCATTCTCAGCTCTAGGGTTGAGGGTTCGTGTGCCACAGCACAGGTAACCTGGCACAGGTTACCTCTGCTGCAACAGCACTGAGCAGAGAAGTTTGGTAAAGCACTAGACTCACAAATCCACTAAATCCACTTAAATTCCTTACCCATCCAATTAAAGCCCCCAAGCCACACATTAGACCATGAACAGACACACACTCCACTCACCTTCGATGTGACAGACTTGGGAGTCATGGAAATAAGGTAGTGTTGAGACATAAATTTTGGCACCGGATGCTTGCCTCAAGTAGCTCATAAATCTCCCTTGTTTGCCAATCAAACGGCCAACTAATTCCTTTGTGAAAGGGACAAGAAAGAAACAGTGAGGAAGAGAAATGCAGATCAAACACCACTGTTCTCTCTGGCTTGTATCACCCACATTCCCAGCTCCTGTAGCACAGACAGGATAAATATAAGGCAGTGCTGGACCAGTGCAGAGTTCAGCTGGTCTGTGATGAGTCCAGGTAGATACAGACCAGTAAGCAGATCTTGTTTTGATAGATCCCCTACTTTTAATACCTGTGTACCCTCAAAGCCTCCTGAGTGCTTTCAAAGCATCAGACTCACAGACTGCATGGAAGATAATGGGGAATAACAAGTCTAACAACCACCATTTCCCTGGGTATAGCCCTGGAATGCTGCTTCTTTACAGTTGTGTACTAGCTCTTCACTCCTAACAGGAGCCAAATGCTTCAGTCCTCCTGGATTTGTTGCTGATCTCCCTGGGATGGCACCAAGCCAGTACCAGACTGGGAAAGCCAAGAGATGGCTGGGCAAGGCAGGATGCATGAGCAGGCCAGCAGCTGGTTACCTTTGGGACCTTGATCTCCCAGATAACAAAGTCAGGCACACTGGATCCTCCTTCCAGCTTAGCGTTCTGGCGAGCCACTGTCTTCCTCATGGCACAGCCACTGTCCACAAAATCTACACTGTTCGCATCCGAACCTACAAGACAGGCACACATGTCAGCATCGAGATCCCCCACATGGCCCAGCTGCAACACACTTGTGCTCCCACCCCAAAGGGAGGGGTTGCACAGTGACCCCAGTGCCAGGAGTGCCCACTGCTAGGGGTAGTAGGGGATTGCCTCTTGCCCAAGTTTGTCACATGCTTGAAGAAACAAAGTGCAAGAGCTCAGCTATATTTTGTTCCTAAACCCTCAGCCAACAGCAGGAATACTTTTGCTTGGGAAAGGGTAACTCAAACAACCTCCTCCTGGTCAGATACCAGATACAGTCAGTGTCACACAAGACTGATCCTTCCTCCAGATTAACAAGCAGAAGCATGTAGATCCTCACTTGCTTGCAATATTCAGACCATCCAGTGAGACACCAAAGAGAAAAATAAACCCAGCAGGTGGTACACATTTGCCACATCTTAAAGGGTAACACAGCACAGAGTCTGAGAAAGGCAAAGGGTGCAGTTGCTGGCCATTGACTTCCTAGGCGAGGGGGAGGATTTAAGTCTCACAGCCAGGGTGTGAAGGTCAGCTAGATGACCTGTTATCCAACACTGCCACCTTATCAGTTTTATCTGATGTATCCCCTCTCCCCACCCTTCAGTGTCTCACTGCAGATCTTTCAGCCTGTCACCACCAAGCTCCACAACTCACTCCTGGACCTTCTTGTCACACCTGTATTCATAATGAGGCAACACCACTCCCTTTCTAGAGTTACTCTCACTAGTGAAAGTGGTCTGTGGGTTCAGGCCTTAATTGCTGGCAAACTCAATCCCCATATCTTGCAACAAGCAGCGTTCCCACTGCTTTGTAGCAATTACAAGAGACATTCACTGTCATTAAGGGCTGTTTGCACCACAGGGTCCTACAAAGGATTTTAACATCCATCCCCAAGGTCACACAGGTTAACGTTTGCTCAGACAGCTTTGCACATACTCTGCCAGACACACATCATCCCGGATCTACAAGGCAAAACCAACACAGACAGATGGGGGAACTCCATGAACATTGCTCCCTGTTGGGATTTCTTGGCATGCACCTACCCTTCTGAGCAAAAAGCTTCAGGGTAATTGCTCTGCAACCAGCTGATTTTATCACAATTCATCAGAGCTCTGCCCTAGTTAATCCAGCAGTACCTCAGAACCTGCCTCACAGCTTCCTGGCAGCAGCAGCAGCCCATAAACACAGGTAAGCACCCAGGGCTTATTAGAGGCCACCTAAGCTGAAGTAGAAGCCATTTGTCTGAGCAGGTCTCACACTAGTAAGGTGCTCCCAGCCTGCCCCGCATTCACACACGCTCCATTTCACTGGGCTGGTCCAGCACAGGATCAGCTTCAGGCAGTAAGTGTTGTGCTGAGAGGGGCCCAGCCTGCTCACCCCTCTGCAGCATCCCCTGAAGATGCCCCAGCTAAAACTGGACCCTACAGACATGGGAATGAAGAGAGCAAGCACACACCACCTCCACATGGGGGCTCAGCATTCATCTATGGTCTAAGTTAAACATGAAGAGGATTTATCTGAAGGTGTTCCAAAGCAGAAGGGTTACAGCACATAAAATGTTGGTCCACCACATGTTTTGTAGGAGGATTTTCAAACCCCTTACCTTCCGAGTGATCTCCATCCATCCCTGGTGCACTACTACACTCATGACTCGAGTCTGGCCCATCCTCTTTCAGGATCCCATTGCTGTATGGCACTGAGCTGTCTCCGGGCAGGCCCAGAGCAGGAGGGTTTTCCCTTGGTACCAAGCTCTGCTCAGCAGACGTGTCTTGAGCTGCAGATGTGCTCAGAGAGTCCGAATGCTGGTCTGATGTGACAGACAGTACTGTGTCCTGCAGTGGGTCCTCTACACTTGTCCCACTTTCGGATGTGTATGTGCTGTACCCAGAGTCCTCCAGAACCAAAGATGACTTTTGCGACGGCCCTTCATGGCTTTCCACGTGAGTCCGATCAACCTCCTGTGACTCCCTGCACACACTGCCCTTCACCTGACAGCCTTTTGTGTCTCCCTGGCCAGGGCTGGCTGAACAGCCGTGTGTTGAACAGCTGGAACCCATCACAGCCTGATCCTGCTCCTCTGCCTGTGGGGGTGCTGGCACTGCGGCACCGCTCCGTGTGGCACTGCTCTCACCAGCTGCTGCAGCTCCCTCCACACACATCTGGCCAGAGGCACCAATGCTCCCCATCCCCAGGGGTGCCTCAACTTGGCCAGCAGTGGCCTGGCAGATGCAAGGGGACGTGTCGCCTGCAGAATCTGACAGCACTTGCTCAGTTGCTGCCAAAATGACCTTAGAAATGATCTGTGTTGCTACCTGCTCGATTTTCTCAACTTCCTTGTCCAAACTCACTCCTCCAATCTTCTCTTTTTCCAACTCCTCTCCTTTTGGTTGTGTGTCCTCCTGACACACAGGTATAGTACTGGTGATTGACTTGGGCATCTCCTCTTCCCTGGACTGCTTCAAACACCCAGGCTCCAAATCCCCTGGTAACATGGTCGCTGCAGGATCCTCATGACTTGATACAACTTCACCTTCATTACTGAGAAAGGCTTGTGGGGCATTGGTTTCTTTCTCCAATGCCAAGCAACGGGCTGTCACAGAGCCAGTATCTGACTGCACTATTCCTGGCATCTGCTTTTCCTTAGGGGGCTTAAAGGAAGACTCATCTGACTGCTCTGCATTGCTGATCTCCACCCTGACTCCCAAAGACTCTTGTGCCAGGGATGCTGATGGCCATTGATCTTGGTTTGCACTAGAGCTTGACCCCTGTGCATGGCTCAGCGCAGCGCTCTGGACACACTCCGTGCTCTTTGGGATCTGAGGGAGGGGAGCACAAGCAGGGACACCACTTTCCTTTTCAGATCCTATAGTTTCTAGTTTTTCACTGTCGTCCTCGTGGGTGCTGGGCTGGACCGTTGTTCCCAATGGGTCTGGAAGGTCCTGTGAGAGATCCGGCCTCTCGTGAGTTTGGCACAGAAGAGAGGGTGTCGTTGACCCCGCAGACTGCAGGGAGGTCAAGGTTTGGTTCTCCGGCCATTCCTCTTCTGATGAGTGAGGCCGCCTTCGAGGAACACACACTTCTTGCTTGGGTGGTGAACTACTCTCTGATACTTCTTCCTTCTTTTCCCTTCCAATGGCTATTGCTTGTTTGTTGCGATAGCTTGAGTACTTTTTTCTCCAGGAATATATCCACCAGCAGCCAAGAAGTGCCAGCACTCCGGGAATGGCATATGGGACGAAATTGCGGAAGCGCAAAGCCATCTTACAGAGCTTCAACAGTTAAACCTAGAAGGAAAAAGAGAAAAATGTTAAAATAGTCACAGGAAAGGTAACAGGAAAGCTAAAGTCTCCTAAGTGCCTTGAGGTATTGCCATTAGCATGAACAAGTTCATTTTCCAACCACTCTCAAAATTCACATCTCTGCTCTGCCAGCAGGCCACAAAACAAGATCCTTACCCAAGACTAGGGATATCTGGACATTTCTCACCATTGTACTCCATGATCTCACCTCACCTCTGCACTTAATTTACCCTTGTTTCTCCTGCCTCTCCCCCCCAGGGCAGTCCTGCTCCCCAGCACAGCAGGTTTCTCCAGCACTGGGCTAGGCTCACAGCCCAGCTCTACCACAACATTCCATGACACAAGTCTGTCACATGGCAGGGCTCCCCAGCTCTTCCCTTGGAAGGCAGCACCCCATTCCCAAGAGTTCCAAAGTCTGACAACATACACTTCTCTAAAACATGAGGAACCCAGCTCCAAAATCTATTCTCCATCCAAATTCACTGCACTGACAGCTGCCACCCCCCTGACTCTCCAAAGCTGGCAGCTGTCCCTTTTCCTCTAGAAAGTCTGTGACCCCTTTCCCGACCGGACACCACAGAGACTCCTGACCCAGTCCTGCTCTTCCACTTCCAAGCCTCACCTGGGTCAGACGAGGCAGGGCTGCTCTGCCTTTCCTTTTCCTTAAGGAAAGTCTGCAGCTGGAATGCAAAGCTAAACAGTCACCACATCCTAAACAGCCTTGCTGCAAAGCACTTAAAGTTTATCTTTTCACTGCGAAGGAATCAAAGCAAAACACCACATGTCTGAGGATGCTTATACAGACAGACTTTTAGCCAAACAGCCCTCAAGACTCGTGCCAATGAGCAACAAAAATAAAGATTGTTTTCAGGAGATAGCAAAGCCCTAGAAATGGGAACCACACACTGGAAAAGAGCATTATCTGATTCCTCTTTAGAAGCTTAATACTTCTATGATGAGAGAGGACGATCAAGGCAGTTGCCCCAATGCTTAGTCTGCCCCAACTGTAAAAATCCCTTTTGTTATCAGAGCAAGTGTCTTGACCACAGCTCCCAATGCAACACTCCTTCAGGCTACGACCTTCACCAGGAGCTGATTACATTCTACCTGAGGGACAAAACCGTGCCTCCCTCAGGCTCACACCGAGCAGATAATTTAATATTCACTCCCTATTTCTCACCTCCTCCAGCCGTACTCTCCATCCCACAGAAGCAGTCACACAACTTCATCCACACTGCCTGGGATCCTGCCTTACTTCCACACTGCTTCTTGCAGAGCCCAGACACCGAGGCACATGAATGAATGAAAGGCAAAGGCAGGGACTAGAAAATGGCTTGTTCAATCCCAAATTAAAGGTCAGCTGCAGGCATGATTTAAAGAGTTCAGTAATAGCACATCACAAGTGAGGCATTTATGTTGCTCTACACGGGAAACTTGAGTGTGTTCCATAGACATTTGTGTTCGATTAAATAAACTAAATAACTCAGAAGTAACTAAATCCCAGTTATTCCCAGCCACCTCTCTATGCAGTCAGGGAGCAGTGCTCGCTGCTCAGGGTGCACCTTCAGTTAATGGCAACATCTCAGATTTGGAATGAAAAAGCCAACAAACCTATGCAATAATGTGGATGCTTGATTTTTGGAAGTTGGCAAACAGAAAGGGTGAAGCCTGTGCATTCCCAAGACAACAGGTTCCCGTTTGTGCTGCCCAGCACAATGGCACATTGTGAGCCGCCGCAAGGGCTCATCTGCTGCGAGCTGAAGTTGTTGTAATTAATGCAGAACTACCCTACAAGCTGTCTCACAGGCACACCACAAACCCAAATTAAAGTAGCTCACATAAGTCCATTCCCAGCAAGCATTCCCGATTAAACAGACAGCCCTATTATTATCTGATTCCCTACTAAGTTGCACCAACTGTTCAAACAATAGTACCACACAGCTCTGCAGTGCAGGGAGACAGTCACAGGATGCCCCACAGAGGGACAGGCCTGTCCCAAAGTCTGGCAGACAAAACAGCTCTAAGAGTCATTTTGAACATTATCATTTAAGATAAAGATCTTCTCTCCTCTGTGATATTTGGATAAGTGGGGACTGCTGGATTAGCTGACAGCTCCTTGCGACGCTCATTTAATTCCATGGTTTTAATTTATTATTTTAGCCAGAGCTGCATCACTACCAGTGATGGCATTAAATGGGAATTTCACATCCTCCCATCAGCCAGAGCGGGATGAAAGGCAGTGGCTCTGCACGAGATGCCGGCAGACATCCTGGAGTGCTGGGTTGGCTGGGGAACAGCTGACACCAACAAATATCTCCTTGCACAGACATGCCAGGAAGACTCCAGTGGCTGGATCTTGCTATGCTGGTCACGGCATCGCTGTGTGTGATGCCTGAGGATGGCCAATTTAACCTGCCCAACCCACTGGCTGTGACACTGCTTGTGCTTTCACTTCCCAGGAGAGCTCCCAAAGCCCACAGCCACTTCCCAACATGTTCAAGAGTCACCAAGCCGTCACTCTGCTGCCAATGTGACAGCCAGCTCAGGACTGCAGGGATCATTTAAACACATGGGGGGAAGAAAGGCTGGGCTTTTCCTGGCAGCAGCAGAACAGAAAATGGCAACTTGTCAAATCACATGCCCTTAAGCACGGCCAAGCGGGAGGGAGCCTGGACCAGCAGGCCCTGCATTCTCCGGGCAGGAGGAGCCAGCTGGGAAGCACAGCAGCTCCAGAGGCTTTGGACAGGAGAGGAGCAGCTTGTAGGAGCCAGAACCAGTGGGAAGAGCTGGATCCACAGCACCATTCCCAACAGGCAGGGCCCCATCAGTCCTGCACCAAAAATAGTGTGGAGCTCACACACTGTATGCGCTCACCCCACCACCACCCACTTCCACTTCCTTCTGGCATGCCAGGAATCCGGCCTAAATGTCACACCTTGTACCATGGCAGGGCTGCAGAGCTGCAGCCAGGACATGAGACTTCTCCAATTTGCTAAATAATCCCCAGAGCAGGTCAGGATAGGATTAAGACACCAAGGGGAGAGCAGGGGTCAGTCAGCTCTCCAAATCTGTGTCCTGACTTGATTTATGGAAAACTCCTGGTAAAGAGCAGGGAGATGAAGACAAGAAAGAAAGCACACATTACCTACCTTAGAAAAAAAGCCAAGGACAGTCAACTTACTCTATTTGTTCACATTAGGATCCCAGAGCAGTTCTACGCCACCTTGTTTCCTGGCCAGGACACAGAGCCCTTCAGCACACGCAGCCTTATAAGGCTAGAAATGTTCACAGCACGAGGTTCCCAGGGAAGTCAGATAATTCATTCTCAGGGTCCGAGAGGAGTTCAGCAAGCACTCGCTCCAGAATTTCAGGGTTTTCCACGCACAAGGAGGTCTGTTCTGAGGGCGAGCTGCTTTGAGTCTCTACCAAGAGAGAGGCCAGGATGACTCCCAAGTGACCAAGCCCCCATTCTCTGCAGGGACCCCTCAACGCTGCCAGTCCTGGCTCCTCCGCTTGCCTCTGTCCCAGCACTTGAGAGGCTATGCTTCCAAACCCTGAAAGCAGTGGAAATCAAGGCTGGAATTAAAGCCCGTCCTGAAGGATCACAGAGCAAAGGAGCAGGCAGCTAAATTGGAAACGCAGCTTCAACAGCAAGGCCAGGATGCCTCCCAACAAACCCTATAGTTAGCGACGCAGCACTCGGGAAATAAATACTATCTGGGTGAAAGAGAACTGGACAGGCTGGCACGGTTCAAACCAAATGGGACCACGTGGGCTCTTAAAATTTTCCATGCTAAAAATAACTGGCAGCACATGCTCTGCCTTATAGGAGGCATAGGAACAGGAGTTGACAAAACCCTAAAGAACTGGAGGCCCTACTGTTAAGATTAAAATAAGAAAAGCTACTGCACAGAAACAGATGTAAAGCCTTACATAACCTACCCTCGGCATGAGGCATATTTTCATCGAAAGCTGAATTGGCACATGGCACTGCATTATTTCACTGCAGCTTCTCTGGGTTTCATACAAGGTGAAGGAGGCAGCACTTCCACAAAGGAGGGACCTTCTGCCAGGTCCTGCTGGAGAGCACAGGGGTTTTCTCCCATGCAGGGCAGCACCCCCAGGGCTGACCTTACAGAAGGGAGCTGTGAAGCCCCAGCAGTCTGCCAGCCCTGCAGATCACACTGCAGATCAGGGTGTCACTTGGCCACCAGACTTTGCAGCCTTTCCACCTCTCTCCCACCCAGCCTGGAGCACCACCATCAAACCAAACATCACCAAGGGCCAGGAGCTCAGACAACATGACTCAGGAGCTACAAACACACAGAGACAGGTAGGAGCCAGGCCAGCAAGATCTCAAACTGGGTGGCACCTGTTTCAAAAAGAAGCCAACAGGGAAGTCTCTGTATACCTAACTAATTAAAGGTAAGTGCTCTGCAGCAATTTCTGCTTCAAACGCCAGCACTGAAGGACTAGAACAGCAAGAGATACCCCTTAAGCAACACCACCTTTTCACAGGCCAGTGAATATGGGCTATGAGCTCAAGAAACAGGCTCCTCTGTGAACGAAAAGCCACTAATGAAGCCACTCCACAACCTTAAAATATTTAAGAACCACCAGACTCCTATTTACAAAAGTATAAATTGTGACTTAAGTAAAAGGCTGAAAAAGCTGGTTGATGCAGAGCTGAACTAGTGCTTTGGAACAAGAAACACCACCAACACCAGGCTGCCTTTTATCTCCAAGATAAAAACTGCTTTCAGTGTAATCAGCTTCAGTGATGTTCCTACAAGAGCTCACTCCCCCTCACAGCTGGAGCTTCCACACTCATTGCTGGTTCTGGGTGTTTTCTTCCACTCAGGAGCCAAACCCTGGCCCTACACAGCTCCAGCAGCATTAAGGCCAACACAGGACTTGGAACAGTTTCTATTTATTTACACACTCAGAAGTAGAGGTTTACAATAAAAGCATCAGCCTAGGCCAACCTGTAGGGTTTTTTTAGGAAATGTTTTGGAAATCACCAAGAAGTTCACAGAGACACAAACTGTGACCCCCAGCAGCCCTCACCCCACTCTGCCTCACAGGCAGGCAGGGCCTTCAGTGCTTCTCCTGCTCTGCAATAATGAACAGTTTATAATTAACATTAACCCTATCAGGTTATCAAGCTCCATACTGCACTTCATATCTTATTACCTCCCTGCTCCAGTTGTTTCATTATTTATAGTTTCCTCACCCAAGGTAGTGTCTCCCCGGGAATCTTCTACCTGCAGAGGGAAAAAAGGGAGCTTTTCCCCCATTTTCCCAGACAGGTCTCTCAGATACTTCAGCAAACCTCAGAAGTTGCTTCTGCACCACTTCACCAATACCCCCACAGTACAGGCAAAGCAGCTGTTATTACCTTTATAACCTACCAACACATTACAAAAATCTGGATTTGGGAAAAAAATTATCATCTTTCATTCCTTTGGCATTTTCACCCAGGTTGGAGAATACAACAAATTATTTTCCAGAATTTCAGCAAAAAATACATTCAGTACAATTTTGTGTTTGGTTCTACACCAAGGAAGCCAATGCAGCCCTTGCTAGGGGCAACACAGAGTAGTGTCCACTACTGGTACAGCTTATAAATTAAAACTTAAAAGCAACCATCCGAGTCAAATGCCTGGCATCTCCACCAATTTCCACAAAAGAGAGACTAAACTAACCAAAGGCTTCCAATATACTCTCTGCACACAAGACAAAAAACAGACTTGCATTTTCAAGGAGACAGAACGGTGAGGTTTCCATCACAACACACTGATAGTGCTGTGAGAGACAGCGAGCAGCCCCGAGATCAAACAGGTCTCCAGGTACGTGGGAGCAGCAGAGAGCCCTGCTCGCAGCAAGGAGACCTTGACAAACAGCTTCCCAAAACATAGCTGCACTAGACTCAGACAGAAAAGCAAAAAGCAGTGGAGTTTGGTTGGAAGCCTCGTGCCCAGGGGTTGGCTTGGCGAGAAGAAGTTGCAGAAGCACCCAGGGAGGAAGGACAGCAAACATGACTGAGGAAGGTGCCCTGTATTTGTCTACGCTGGGAAGGAACAGCAAAGGTTTCAGTGAGAGCCACTCAGACTGAACAAGCAGGGAGATAACTTGTGTGCATGAACCAGGGCTACAAGGAGTGACACAACACATTTGAGACCTAATCAAAGAGGGACACAATCACTCTGATCCACAGCAGCTCCTCCAAGCCCCCACCTGGGCCACACGAGGGGCAGCTCTCTCACAGAACAGCCCCCCCTGCACTGTAAGCTGCCTCCTCTCCTCAGCTTTGGCAGCTCTTTTTAAAAAAGCAAAGCCAAGACACAGCTCAAATGACCTTCCTACACTCACGGGGAGTTGGAGGAAACACAAGGAATGGAAAAAAGGGATTCCAGCTGGAGAGAGGGGAGCCCACTTTATCCAAGAGGCAGCAAACAGAGCAGTACACTCCATTCATCTTGAAATACTTTAGGGAAGGGATGTGCTAATTTCTTCCCTGCACCCCTGAACACCAAAGAATTCTCCCTAACCCTGCATTTCAACAAGAGACCAAAATACAAGTCCAAAACAAAAGAGGTTCCTCTTTAAGGAAGGGCAAACCGCAGGATCCCAACCCTGAGAGTTATGGGGATCCACACTGTAATCCTTGCCCCAAACACTTCCAGTTCCCAATTCCCAGGTTTACCCCCATGCAAAGCTAAGGCCCCCAATACCAGAGGCTCATGCAAATCACGAGCTAACTGCTGCTATTTATACTCAGAGAGTCAAAAATCAGCCCCAGCACATGGCAAGTTTCTCATCCTCAGTGCCAGGTGGCAGCAGAGGTCAAAAGCAAGCAGGACCTGGGCAGGTCTGCAGCAGGGATTTGTTTGCTCAAGAATGATTTTTAAACGATCTTTTATGAAATGCTCAGCTATGCTGTAATGTACAGGGTCCATAAAGTCAGAGTCAGCTTCCAGCTGAACAGAATCCATGTAGTGGACAACAAAAAACCCACAGTACAAGAGCTGAAGACAGAACACTCGAAAAAGCAGCGAGGGACATGCAAATATATCCCCTTCTAGCAATCCCATGAGAAACAAATGCAACAGCTTTAATTTCCAGGAAATATTAAACACCTGCTGAATAAAATAGCTTTTTTGGTGTATCTGAGCACGGCTGCCTGAAGTTAATCATCACTTCATGAAGTCTAACCAGCTATTTGCATTAAGAGCTCCACAGAAGCACTTTAGTTAGAAATCAGGGTTTTAAAAAGGCTAATCATTAGATCTGAAACATTAAACAATTATAAGTAATTAATGCTGCAATTAATGTTTTTTATTAGTTCTAGATGTTGCTAAGGGGAACTGGGATATTAGCCTTGATCCTATTACAGTCTCCTTGGACACTAGAAATACCTTAAATCATTTTTTCACATCAGTTAAGTGCACGTGAACGATGAGAAGCACGGATAAGTGGGGTATGTTGCTTTTAAACTACTATGCTTTTCAGATAACTGCTACTGCAGAAGTGCACTTGCTCTCCAACCCCCCCACAGCCAGCCTGCAATGTTTTCAAAATGAACACAAGACTCTCAGCATCGTAAATCAACTGTTGCTGGCTCTGAGAGCTTTGGCTGCAATCCTCCAGCAAACTCCTGTCACAGTTAACTCCATAGGCAATCTGCAGGGGCTGGGAACCAGAATACCGTGGTGGGTCTGAGCTGCAGGGACCTTCACCTCATACCCTGGGCAGCTGTCTCATTTCAGGCATTGTGCAATGACCAGGTTAAAACCAAGGCTTTCTAGGCAGTTGATGATTTTCAGTATTAGTATCTCAAAGCACGTCCAGAGATCTTTAAGAAGGAATCTGGCTCCCAGAACAGGTTTCTAAGCCCCGTGTAACTACAGAGAACACTTCTGAGTAACAAATAGCTACTAATACACATGTAACAACTGGGTTCCTGCAGTGCCATCCACACAGGCTCTCCAGACCTAGTGATATCATTTTTCATGTCTGAGAGCAAACAGCCTGTTGTAGAAAACACTGGTGAGAGCTTGACCTTCATAAACCCCATGAGAGCTTTTAAAAGTCCTTCAGGAGGTCAATAAAACATTGAAGCAGAAGCTGAGGGACTGCCAGGTGAATGGGACCAGGACAGGGAGCACGGCAGTAAGAAGGTGGATTCTACCACACTTCAAGCACAGCCCAAGCTCTACAGGATTCTCCCTCCTTTTAACTTACTCAAAAGTTGTCCTTTCCTCCAGGACACCACAGTACATGCAAGCAAAGCAGTGACCTGACAAAAAGATGCACACAATGAAGCTGTGCTGCCCCTTCCCAGAATCACACAGCTCCAGGGGCACTGCTGCAGGACAGGCACAGTCTGGACAGTCCTTCACCCCTTACACAAGCAGCTCACTGAAGAATGAGCAGGTTGAGTGCCCTGAACTGGGTCACACAGTGACCCCAGCAGAGGAGCAAGCCCAGCCCAGCCAGCTCTGGTCCAAGCGCTTCCAGGGAAAGGCCTCGGGCTCCTGGGAGCTGTGCTGCCCTCCCACACTCCACGTGCTGCCCTGGTCGATCATTCACAGCCCCAGAGCCGGCGGGGGGAAAGCACAGTCACACCAACACTACACCTTTCCCAGCAGCCACCCGGTTCCTTTCACCTGAGACAAAGTCCACAGGGCCCGATAACGCTCCGCAGGTGCAGCACAGCCCTGGGAACACAGAAGGGCCTGGTTTCTGCCATTCTGCAGCCCTTGAGTTTCCCACACACAGACTGTGGTCAAATGCAGCTTCTGGTGCTGTATCCTGTGTGGATAACTTCCATGAAGAGGATGCCCTCGCTGATACCTGAGCATTCTGCAATCTCTGCTTTATGGTATTACTATGATAAAGAACTTGGCCAGGCACAGATCAGGTTGCCCAGTTCTGGAACAGGAGTAACTTAGATCTCACTTGCTCCAAGGCGTGGGGAAAGAAGGAGGAAAAAGAAAAGAACCAAGTCAAACAACAAGAATTCTCGCAGGAAAGCAGTGCTCTCAAAACATCACTTCCTCAGCAGCAACCTAATTTAATTCCTTTGCTCCCCACTGCGCTCCACGCTGGCTTACAAACAAAAGGAGTCACCGCACCGCATGAGAAGTTTGCTAATAACAGTTTTTATGGCCATTACCATAGCACAGGCAGGGCTGGCCGGACCAGACACGCAGCAGACACCACGAGGAGCCCTAATCTGCACTGCCGGGGCTGCACCGCCCGTGTCGGCTCCGGGACAGCGCCAGGAAAACACCCAAACCCACCCAAACCTCCGGGATACACCGCAGGCTCCCCGCAGCCTGCCCCGCACAGCCACACCGGGGGACAGCGGGGGGACAGAGAGGGGACAGACAGGGACAGCGGGGGGACAGACAGGGACAGCGATGGACATTGGGGCACACCGAGGGGACGGGGGGGACAGAGAGGGACAGCGGAGGGACAGAAAGGGACAGCGGGGGGACAGAAAGGGACAGTGGAGGGACAGAAAGGGACAGCGGGGCACATCGACGGACACCGATGGACACTGGGGCACACCGGGGGGACACGGGGGGACACCGACGGGACACCGGGGGACACGGAGGGACAGCAGGGGACACCGGGGCACACCGAGGCACACCGTGCTGGGCCGCGGCGCTGACCTTGGGCCGTGCGGGGCCCGCGGGGAGAGCGCAGAGCGGGGAGCGAGCACCGGCAGGGCAGCAGGGGCTGTGGGAGCAGCACGGCCGGGGGGACCGGACCAGCACAGCACAGCACAGCGAGGCCTCAGCGCCGGCACGGCCGGGGGGACCGGACCGGACCAGCACAGCGCGGCCTCAGCCCCGGCACGGCCCCGCAGCGGGCGGTGACCAGCCGGGCTCTGGGCCCAGCGGGCGGGCAGCGGCGGTACTTACGGGTGGGGCGCAGGGTGCGGGGTGCGCAGGGGCCGGAGCGGGTCCCCGAGCGGTCCCGGTCCCGGTGGCGGTGGCGGGGCCGCCCCACGTGCCGCCCGGCCGGGCCGCCCGGCTCCGACATGCACGGCACGGGCAGCGGCACCGCCCCTCTCGCGAGAGCGCCGCGGGCCGGCAGCCCCGCCCCGGCACGGCCCGGCCCGGCCCGGGGAGCGGGGCTGGTGTGCGGGGTGGTGTGCGGGGTGGGATGGGGATGGGGATGGGGGGCGGCGTGGGTCGTGGGGCCCGGATCGTGCCCCCGGCCGCGGCTCGGGGAGGGCCCCACCGCAACCCCGCCGCCCTCCCTCCCTCGCGAGGGTTCCCGGTGCCCTCCGCCCTCCCTCTGTCCCTCCGTCCCTCCTGAGGGGCTCCGGTCCCCTCCACCCTCTCTCCCTCCTTCCCTCTCTCCCTCACGAGGTTTCCCGGTGCCCCACACCGAGTCCTCCACACCATGTCCCTCACACTGAACCCCCACCCCATGTCCCACACACCATGTCCCTCACACCGAACCCCCACCCCCGTCCCTCACACCGAGTCCCCCACACCGTCCCTCACACCAAACCCTCACCCCGAACCCTCACCCCGAACCCTCACGCCGTGTCCCTCACACTGAACCCCCACCCCCGTCCCTCACACCGAGTCCCACACCCCATATCCCTCACACCGAACCCTCGCCCCCCGTCCCTCACACCGAGTCCCCCACACCATCCCTCACCCTAAAACCTCACCCCGTGTCCCCCACCCCATGTCCCTCAGTCCATGTCCCTCACACCAAACCCCCACCCCAAACC
>JAWWEE010000048.1:979401-1028854 GCA_035221455.1 Xenops minutus | reverse complement strand
ATTCTGTGCCCTCTGCGACCCCCGGGCCACCTCCGTGCCGAGGGGCCGCTGCTGCCATGGCTCTGCTCAGGGACCAGCAGGGCCATCGGAGCTCGGGACAGGGCTCTGCACCAATGTTCGGCTCCTGGTGGCACCTCGGGGAGCTCACGTGTTAGCCAGTGTGAGAGACATCTCTTTTGTTCAATTTACCTAAGATACAAATATCTGTGAGATAAAGAAGCTTAGCAGAAAAGGGAAAGTTTCTATTTCAGCGCGTGCTGGGTGCTTCTGCCAGGAAAACCCGGAAAGCACACCCTCACCCCAAAAATCATGCTTTTTATGTGTCCCAAGAGTCCTGCCTTTTTAGCATAATGAGAGGAGTGGGCCCCTTCTGATTGGATTTGGTGTGCCCCCCTGTGCAGGGAGACGGGGTCTTCTGGTCAGAATGACCACTTTCCTCTGCACACAAGGAGCTTGCCACATGGCAGGGGCCCTTTTCAGCCATATCATTATGTATTTTCATAATTCCCTATTCCCGAACACAAATTGTCCCTGGCACCAGTTCCAGACAGGACCTGGTACCTTACAACTTCCACGATATGCCTAAAGAAAGTAATTCCTGAGTTAATGAACTATTTGCTTGTAATAAAACCATATTCTTTTATTTCCCACAGCCAGCAGCTGCAGCAGTGGGAAATTGGAACTGGGGGATTGGACCTGCGAGGCTGAACCAGAAATGCGAGCCTGTGTTCAGGCAAGGTTACAGCAGCACCAAGTCAGAATTAAGGGAGATTTTTCATGTTATTGTTTAATACTTGTGACATTTCCCCCGAGGGCCTTTGGCATCCTTGGGTGAAAATCCGGTGTGTAAATGATTTCTGTGCCCTGAGGAGCTTTGGAGGGTTTGGGGGGACACAGTAGTGAAGTGTGGCTGTCGGTGCTGGCTCTCTGGGCTGTGTGACTGCGGATTCTGGGCAAGGCACATGGGGGACACTCTGGGAAATCACTGTCACTGTCCTAAGGAGGTTGGGAGTTTGCAGAGCCAGATGGTGAGAAAGGCCCCAGGGTGTGACAGGAGCAGCCCAAGCAGCAGCCAGGCCTTGGTTCTGCGTGGGAAGTGCAGTTTGGGAGTGGTGTATCCTCTCTCCAATCCAGCACAGTTGCCTGGAAAGACACAGCATGGCAGGAGCAAGGTTTTCCTCGTGCTGCTCCTTCCCATTCAGCCAGGCAGCTCAGAGGGCACGGGGGTCCCAGGCCACTGCAGTGCTTCAGGGCTTCTGAGGGAACTGCTCTGAATTTGTCTCTGGACCTGTCTTTGTGGGAACAGGTGGCTCTGGATTTCCCTGTGGAACAACTTAGACGGCTTTTGTATCTTTTGGAAACTCGATGGTAAAGTCAGAGGGAAGAAATAGGCCAGGGAGAGGTGGCTCATGGAAGCGTGCCTTGGGGCAGGAGCAGGGAGCAGCAGAGCAAGAGTGAGTTACAAACCAGAGCTGTTGCTGGAGGTACCCAGTGGGAGCTGCAGCAGTGCAGGAAAACGCTTCAAGCCTCCTTCCAGCTTGAAAGCCTGAGCTTCCTTCTCATCTAGATAGATTACACCCCAATCAGCCTCCTCCCTTTCCAGTGCCCAAGTCTCATCCTGCAGGGCGGCTGCTGTTCCCGGGAATTCACCTGACTGTGAGCAGCACACTGCACCAGGTAATGCTGCAGAAACCTGCTGGAAACACCTTCACTGTGGGGCACAGGGGAGCTTTACTGAACTAACCAGGCTGTCTGGAATCAAACCTGCCAGTTGTTGATTTACATGTGTCTGTAGCAGGCAGTTGGTACATGAGAGTATAAATGAGTAACTCTGAGAAATCATAGTTGTGTTTGAGCAGGATTGTCCTTGCTAAATCACAAATTTGTCTAAGTATATTTCTCTGGAAAGTTTCTGATTTGCCTCAGTCTTTTTGTTTAGAGCAGTCAGGAGTTAATAACAAATACCTTCTTAAAGACCACAAATTGCAGCACTCCTGAAGCGGAAAAATCCATTGGTGCTGAGACTTTGCCCTTTTAATGTCATTAATCTGAGGATTTCAGCAGTTTGTCTGTTAAGAATTCCCAACTGACAACCATCCTTGGCTGTTACCGTTGGGCAATTCCGGCATTTATGATGCCTGGTGGTCAGATGTTCAGAGATTTGTCCAAGGTCACAACCACAGCCTGTGTCAGACACACAGGGGGACCAGAAATGTTGAAGCTTCTGGGACAATTCATATCTTGCCCTGTGACAGTGCCTGGCTGAGCTCTTGGAGCAGCCAGAGGCCAAGAGCTTCATTACAGTGAGCAGAAAAACATCTTCAACTGAGTAATGATCAAATCACACTGTAAATAAGATAAACCCTGCTAACAGAATAACTGCTTCCATGTGTGACAGGCCACCTTCTCCTTACGGAAACAGTTCAGGTCTCTGCACTGTTCATGAGTGGGAAACAGCTTTCCAGCCTGCCCATTCCATTTTCATGATGATTGAACAAACAAATGTTCCTGGCAAGAAAAACTGGCACCTTACAAAGTAAAAAGAGAAAGAAGAGGGAAGGCCTGTCAGCCTCCTCGAGGCCAGTGTGTTGTGTCATGAATTCCAGGTTCAGGTATAGCTGTGCCCATTCACATCCCAAACAGAATGGGAGAATCCAGGCCACCTGAGGTACCCTTGTGGAGTTGCTCTGCAGGGAGTTGGAGCAGCCTGTGAGGTGCAGCAGGGTGTCAGCCTGGTCTGTGTCTCTACCTGCTCTCTGGTGTTGCTTTTGGCAGGAGCACGGGGTGTGTTTAGTGCTGAGCATTGCAGTGCTGCTGGCATCCTGCTCTGAGCAGGGCTCTGCTCTCCCTGGCACACAGGGAGCCGTGCCCAGGGCCTGCCCCTCACAGCCTCTCCTCAGCAGCACAGTGGCAGTAATTTCTCCCTCCTTCAAGAGCTGTGTGAGACCAGGAGTTAAAAACAAGGACAGGCCTTACTGGAGGAACAGCAGAGGAGCATCGATCCAGTACAACCTTTGGAAGGACGGTGTACACAGTGCTGGGCAAGGCCCCTTCTCCTAGTTTCATGGGCATCTCTTCAGGTGAGTGATCCAACAGCTGGCAGGATCCAGTAGTGCAGAGCAGCCTGTGCTCTGTGATCCCTGCTGCACTGGGAGAATGCAGGAATTCCTTCCCCTGTTTTTTTGTGCCACCTCAGCCACCCCAGCGACTCATTGTGTTTGTGTTGTGGGACCTTTTTTGATGTTTTGCCTCACTCTGACCCAGCCTGTTCTCTGGCAGAGCTGGGTCCTGTGCATCCCTGCCTGTGGTCAGTCCTGCTTGTTGGGTGCAGGAGCAGAACTTTCCATCACACAGAGAGATGAAAACCTCCACCTTCATCTGCCTCATGCTGCACTTGCTGCACCCCGGGCCTCTCTGAAATGAGACCAGCTGTCTTGCAGTGAGCTCCAGGGGTAGTGCAGTTAGAGAAGGCGAAGGGAAAGGGAATTGTCAAGAAAGAGGAAAAACCCATGGCTGATAGTGCAGAAGCTGGGGGCACAGACAGCAAGTGGAGGAACTTCATGGAAAGCAAATTAGGGGAATGGAGCCCAGAGCAGGTGAGACAGAGGCACCTACTGCCCCCCTGCCTGGCATCTTGCACCTTGAACAGGGAGCCTCATGAAGCAGAGTTGACAACCAGAGCTTGGAAAACCCACTCCCAGTCTGTCCCTGACCTCCCTCCTCTGGCCCCTGCCATTTTATTTACCTGTGTCCTCACAGCCTGAGGAGGAGGGCTGGATGAGCAGTTCTTCAACGTATGTGCCATGTACTCTGCACACCTGGCTCTCCCAGGCAGACCTCGCTCTCCCAGTCCCTAACTGGGGGTGGAAGCAGCAGAACAGATACTTCTAGTTTCTCTGAAGGACAGTATGCTATGAGAAAAAAAATTAAAATGCAATTTAGTAGTTCAGTGGGATTTTCTTGAGCATATAGTTACTCCTGGCTATTTATAGTGCTGTCATTTGAATATCCCGAAAGATGCCGTCATCAGAGGTTTTTCATGATTCCTTTGAAGAACAAACCCATACTTGTTTGAACAAGTCCCATCCTGGGAGATCTTATTCTATACTATCCACCCACACAACCTGGGAGTGATGTTCTTTTGAGAGCTTGTTAAACATAGGAGCAGTCAGTTGGAGCCCTTGTTCCATGGCACAAAGGATTCACACCTGGAAATCAACTCCCGTAGTAGGAAAGGTTGTGGCTGTTCTGAAAGGGACTGTTGGTAGCACTGCCCAGCTCAGGAGGTTGGCTTTGACTGTTCTGTGACACCTGGTGACTCATCATTTTAGAGCTGTTTAGGGTCAGGTGTTCTGTCACCTGTCCCACACAGAGGGGCCTAAGGGGAGGATGAATAATAAAAAGCATTTGACAATGGCAGAAGTGCCTGACTTGCAGCAGAATCCAATCCTATGGTAGGACCTAAGGGACCAAATTTCACCCATCCCACCTGTGACAGTGCTGGGGCACTTCATGGGCAGCTCTGAGCCATCTTGGGCTCAGCCAGGAACAGGAACACACAGCAAGGACAGGAAAGGGCTTTAATTTTAATGTCTGTGTGTTTCTTTGCAGCTTTTCAGTGTGCTTAAGCAAGTCTCCTATTAAGGGAATTACAAGTTTAATATGAAATTTTGGGCTGTCTAAAATATGAAAACTTGTTATTCCAAGTCAGAGGTATTTGTAAATATTTGTGCCAGAGAGACAGCTTAATATTTAGGAATGAGCCACTCATATTATTGGTCAGACTTAATGCCTGTGAGTAACAGCTTCCTTTCTCTTCCTCCTTGTAGAGTTTTTAGCTCAAGAACAGAATTTATACCCCCACATCAATGCATTTTTATTATTTTCCATTGTAAAATATTTCAACATCAGCTGGGCAAGGATTTTGAAGCTATTTCCTTTGACTGCTCCCAGGGTGCAATTTTCCCCCTAAATATAGTTTTTCCAACTGCATAAAAACATAAATAAAACTCTTTCTCCTTTCATTCTGTCCCTGTGGTTACAGTGTATCTGTGATTTCAAGTAGCAGGGAGGCTCAACTGTCCAGAAGAGGAACTTAAGGAATGTTTTTGGCAGCAGTGATTGAGCAGGTGCTGCTCAGGAGTCGGTGCCTGCCCAGCTCCCACTTAAGGTCCAGCTTAGGACTACTGAGCATTTCTTCTAAAGTAAAGAAACTGTGCTCCTGGAATTAAACAGTTCCCAAACTGCTGCTCTTCCACTCGTGCAGCCCCAGCTGGCACCAGGAGCAGGGCAGGAATCACCTGGCCAGGTGTCTGCAGGTCTGTCTGTCCAATCACTGTGCAGGAACAATAAGATGTCTCAGAAGAAGTCAATGCAGTCACACTTTAATGTGTCGTTACATCCTTTTACGATTCACAAAGCCAGAACATAAGTACTTATACATTTTTAATGGGAAAGTAATGTATCCCCCTAAAAGAAAAATAGATGTGATTAATCATTTGTCATAGAAGTTGCCTGACAGCTGAAACCTCAAGCTTCTAAGCTAGAAAAGCTCAAATAGACAAATTATACTGAATTGTTCTTTAAAGACCAAGCAGCTGTTTTATTACAATATTAAATTTACATTTAAAAAAGAAATATTCTGATTTATTATTCAGTTATGATAATCTTACTGAAGTGACATGAAATTCATGACAATGGGCTTTATTCTGTCCTCAGTCACTGCAGGCAATTGGGTTTGCCATTAGATCTGTGCAGGTTCACACACCCAGAGCAGCACCAGTCTGGGAAGACAAACCCCAGACACTGGATTTCAACTTGGTTCTAATTTTCCCCAGAAAAAGTGGGGGTTTGGGTCTGGGACTGGGCTGGATCCCTTGGTTCAGCCCCAAAGAACCCACCCAAACTCACTGACCCAACAGAGCAAGGATGTCAGCATACACCACCTTCACCCCACAGCCCCCGGGAATGACCTTCAAACAACGGGGAGCAGGTTGAATTTACATTTTACTTCAAAAAAAAGGGAAAGTACATACATGAGGGGAGAGTGGGGTGAACAATAATTATCTGTAACCAGGTTTCCACCATTCTGACCTACAGCTCCCAGTGGCACTGGGACCAGCGGGCTCTCTCCAGGCTCACACACGTGCTTGGACAGTATGAACAGGACTGGGGAGGAGGGAACCCCTCCGAGCTGAGGCCGGATGGCAGCAGTGAGACCATACACAGGGTAAGTGTGTCATACACAGCTCCTGGTTTAAATGATGTAACGCACCAGCAGGAAGGAGGAGTAGTAGTTAACAGTTACTAACACTAGAATAATCAAATTTATATGTTATACATATACAGCAACTAACTGCTTTACAAAAAAAGCAAAATAATACAATATATTGTCACATGTATTTACAGTGTAGTAAATATACTTTTCTGTCAAATTTTACACAAAAATTATTTACAGGTGAATATACTGCATTAAAAAAAAAAGGTGGGACCAACACTCTGAGTGACTGTCTGTGGTTTGTTGCATAACAATAGGACGTGCTTCATGACATTGGAAAAAATTAACCTTAGAATGAAACAGAAAAAGCCCTAAAACCCTAAAACCTACAATCCGGGTCGGAGCGAGCCCTGGCACGTGCCAGGGGCTCAGCCCACGAGACTTAGTGAAATGTTCCCTGTTCTGGGGAGCCTCATGCACGGTAAAGCAGAAACATCAGCATCATTACAGGTAGGTTATGCACTATTCAAATACTACTGAGTTATCTTTAAGTCAGGGAAAATACAAACACAAACAGAATGTTAATTGTCTTTACAGTACTCAGCTGTGGTCAGTGTGGGGTGGGGAACGGGCTCTGAGCCAGGGGTGTCACACACGGTCCCCAGGAGGGTGTTATGTGGTCCACGTGTTCCTACCAGGATTTTTCTGAATCTTAAGTTTTCATGTCCAAGCACAGGGACTCTGGGGCTGCAGCAGGGACTGGAGCAGCAGCCACTGATGGTGGCCCACGGGCTGCCTGGAGCGCAGCCGGCACGTGGGGACCCCAGCATGGGGCTCAGACCCACACTGGGACCAGCAACAACCTGCTGGTCACCAGCAACAACCTGCTGGTCACCAGCAACAACCTGCTGGTCACCAGCAACACAGCCGGAGCAGCAGGTGGGCAGAGGTGGAGCAGCCCGGGCTGGGAGCGATGCTCCCGAGGATGGAACGGGGCAGGATGAAGAGTGCTCAAACAGGGAAAGAACAAAGGAAGGAGCATGTGAGAAAGAAAAAGAGGCAAAGTCTCAGCAGTGGCTGCTGGAGGGAGCGGGAGAGCGATGGGGTAACAGTAAGGCACTCAACAACTAATTACTGATTGGAGTTTAATCATTACATAAAGGCTGTGGTTCCTTGTGAGCCAAGCACGAGCTTCCCAACAACCAGTACAAGACAACATTCCCGCGTATCGGGGCACAAATGACCCCAAATTAAACCTTGGCCATCAGCTATCCTTACACCACAAATCTACCCTCTTACCTGACACAGGAGTTTGACATCCCTGCTCTGCCAGAGTCCAGGCCCTCTCACTGAACCTCTCACACAGGGGAACCTCCAACCAGCTCCCTCCTTCCAGGAAAGAGGAAATTAAGTTTTGTTCACTGACTTTATGAAGAGACCAGTTTTTTCAGCTGGGACTGAGAGCCTGGAGTATTTCTCACAGGGAGGGTGACTTTCATCACTTGTCCCCTCTGCTCTCACATCCTGTGGTGCAGAGAATGCAGCAGTTTTGATGCAGGGACACTTGATGTGTGCAATGCAGAACACTGAAGGGCTTCCTCTCTGCCCAGACAAAACTGGTTGGGCAGTTCCTCTGGAATTACTACTCCTCTTTACAGCAAACCTGCTCATAGAAGAAACAACTGAAAACAGCAAATCACCTTTATAAGAGATTCTTGTTTTCCTCCTATCTACAAATCCTCAGGCTTCTACAGTTCCTTGTTTTCAGCAAAATGGCAAGGGCTGGAATGGGCTCAATTGGGCACAACTCAGTGCAAACCACAGTGACACCAGGGGTGGCTCCTCCCAGTCTGAGCTGTGAGATGACAATGGTTTCTAACTTGGGGACCTAAAACCTCTCCCCACGGTGCTCAGGGCATGGCTTAAGCCCCTGCTCTGTCCCTGAGCCCAGCTCAGCCTCACGGCCCTGCTCACACCCCGCTCCATGTCCCCAGTGACCACGTTCCTGCCACAGCACCTGCACCACCCCGAGTAAAGGGATTTGGTTAATTGCACCACTTCGTATTTCTGATGTGTTTATTCCAAGACTGCTAATCCTAACTTTTCCTCTTGTTTTGGCAAACTATTTGCATATCAAGTTTGTGTTCATAGCTTTTCCAGGACTGTAAACAAATTAAAGAAATTGTTATTTTATGAATCAATACAATAAAGGTATTTTTATTTACATAAATGTTACATTGTTACTGTGTGGATACATGGGAATTATGTGCTATAGCAATAAAATCGGAACCTTTAATTGTACCATTCTCTAATAATTTAGCTGTGGAGTTTGATTTACTGAAAGCCACTAATGATTGCACTGGAGGACTGGCTTTTACCTAGTGGATATACCTTTTTTTTTCCTTTAAAGCCACCAAAGGATTGTTGATTCCTACCACAGCACAGAGATGTGAATCTGGGAAGCGGAACTGTTCCTGAGCAGGAGCTGTGTGAGCCCCCAGGGACACAGCCCCTTCCCAAACTCCCACCTCCTCCCTCACCAGCACAGCAGCACGTCCCCAGCGCTGTCACCAGAGCCCGACTGTCACCCACAGCCCTGACAGTGACCACTGACAGCGGCTTCAGTTCTGTGTAACCCCCACAGGACCCTGGACATGCCCCAGGCCTCCCATGGGACAGTGGCAGCAGCCCCAGCCCTGCCACGGGACTGCCAGGACATCCCCTGGACCCGACAGTGTCAGTTAATTTAAATTCATGTACCTTGAGCAGACGTGGCTGTTCCTGTCCCTGCCTGGGCAGCACAGGGGCAGCTTTGCCACACACCATCCCCCAGAGCCAGATGTGAATCCATCCCATTTCCCCTCCATTTCCCACTGGATATTCTGCCAGGAGCTCCCAAAGGTGCACTTTTGGACGGGCAGAACTAAAGCACTCAAGCACATGCTAAATGGAAGGAAGAGGCGATAAACTTTCTGATCAACTTTCTGCAGTGCTACAACAGCCTGAGGGTCAGTTCCCAGGGCTTTCCCACTGTACCACCTTCCCCAGGACAGGTAAAATACAGCAAAAAAACCAAACAACAAAGCTTGGGGAAAAAAGCCAGTTTGTCCAGTCTGGTCCATGTACAGTCCAAGTGCGTGAAGCTTAATCTGGGGAATGAGGGGCTCCTGCAGCCTCCTTTTCCTCTCCCATTTATTGCTAATTACCTGAAATTTAACCTAATCCACCACTTCTGTTAAGCTCATCATACTGCTGCTATCATGAGTTTCTTTTCAACATGGTAAAAAAAAGTCCACAGCTAAAATCTTACATGTTTGGGTTAAAACCATGATTAGAGAAACTTCCCTGGCTCAGGAAGCCACTACTTTGAGGTGTGCAAACAGGGTTAGGGGTCAACACTTCCCTTTCGAGCAGGAACACCCGAGGCCAGGGCAGGTGCACAGCGGGGCTGTTTTGGGAAATGGCTTTGGATTTGGACGAGACGCGGCTCTGCAGCGTCACAGACTCCAGACTTCCCCCGGCTCCGCCGTCCCTCGGGATCCACGCGCAGTTCTGGAACACTTAGACAGAAGGGAGGAATGAAGGCGTTAACGTCAGGCAGTGGGTCAGGAGTTGATCATCTGGCGGTGCGGCTGACGGGATGGGAACTGTACAAATCAAGTGCAGCATCACACCCGGCGGAGGGCCTTTCGTGAGGGGCCGCGCGTGTCAGTCAGGTCCAAAAATAGAAAATAAAATTAAAAAGCAACAATCACACGATCTTTTTGATGCTGTGACGCTTGAAGCTGCCGGCGCTTCGCTGCTTCTGCACTTGGCTGGCGGAGCCGTGGCGCATCCTCCCGCTGTTGGCGTGGCCGGCGGTGGGTGAGAGCTCCACGTTCTCCTTGTCGATCCCTGCGGAAACACAACGCCCTCGGTGAGTCCCGCAGCCGGGCAGGGCCAGGGGAACACCGGCCCGGGGAGACCACAGGGTCCCGGAGAAGGCGGGTCCCGGCCCCGCCGAGCTCTGCCCGCCCGGCACCGCCAGGGGGTGTTTAGAAAGAATCAAATCCCATTTGTGGCAGGTAAGGGCTGCAGTGCTGCTCCCTCCCTCCAGCCCTTGGGGCTGCGGAGGGGAAAGGGAGAGGAAAAGCAGGAAAACTTGTGTGTCTGATGAAAACAAAAAGTCTGGTTAAGGGAGGGAAGGAGGAAGAGGCAAAACCAACCAGCGATGCGAAGGCACCGCTCTGCACCCCGTGGGCAGCCTGGCAGGGCAGGAGTGCTGTGAGAACACCGAGGGGGGAGTTTGACTCAAGTCTTGCTTTTGCACTCTCCAGAAGGAAGAACTGACACTGTCAAATCTACAGCCAAAAATCAACGGCTGCTGTTGAACAGAGGCACAGGAGAGGGGACAGGAAGGTTCATTTCTGAACCCACAGGATTCTGCTGCAGTGGCAGAGGCTGATTCCTGCTACCAGAGGAGATTCAAGTATTCAAGTGTATTCAAGTACCTACACTTCCCCATCGCACTGAATCTTGGCTCAAATGAGATCAGTAAAAGCATGTAATGTACAAATTGGCGTTCAAAGGACTCTGTCTCACTGCCAGGGCAGTGAAGGGCTCAGCCAGCTCGTGCTGCACAGAGCAGGAACAGAACCCAAGCAGAGGTTCCCCTGAAGAGTTGAGTGTCAAGAGCAGACACCAACTGTAATGATTCAAACCCTGACAAACTGTCAGTAAAAACAGGATCAACAATTCATAGACTCACAGAATCATTAAGATTGAAAAAGACCTTTAAGATCATCGAGTCCAACCATCAAATTGACTTTTAACAAGAAGCAGTTTTCTGAGGAGGGTATTAACAGGAAACAGGCACAGAGCAGGTGAGAATGGGACTCTTCACAGGAACTTCTATTGCCCAGGTTCAGCCCCACCACTGGCAGGAAGAGGTTTGTGGGGGACAGGCCAAGGATGGCACCAGAAGGTTTGTGTCCACGTGCTTACACCTTTCTGAGAAGCTTCAGATGTTCTCTGCAGGACAAGGTAACTCTGTTATGTTTTGCTAAAAGTCTCACATCAAAAACACCTCAAAAATAAACTGCTTTAGTGTAAATTTGGTGCTGACATGATGACAACACCCCAAACTTGCCATTAGAGCCATCACTGTCAGCTTCGGGCACTGGCACTTGAAGACCAAAAGCCAAGAGCTGTGTTTAGTGCAGACGTGCTCCCAACCCATTGTTACTTTTTCTGCTGACACTGCTGTGAGATAATCATCCCTGCAGCAGTGTCTCAGTGTAGCTGTCACGGTGTGACTGTCTGATGAGTGTTTAACACCCTCACACCCATGGCAGGTGCAGCACAGGAATGAAGACCAGGACTGGGGGGTTTATGCAAGAAGCTACAAGTACAATCAGCAGCAAAAATGAGATGAGTGAATACAAAAGTTAGAACAAAATCCTGTTACTGTGACATCTCCACAGTTACATACAAGAAAGTGATTGTCACTGGCATTAATGAGAACAAAGAACACCCTCCATGCTTGGCACACAGACAATGTGAGGGCTCCAGCAGAGGCTGCTGCAGGCTGCACCTTCCTCTCCTTGTGTGGGCAGCAGCACAAAACCCCCAAACTACTTTGAGGACAGGAACAACCCATGGGTGTGAGCGAAAAACCCTCCTCTGCAGCCTTCTCTTACTTCTCCATACCCAACAGAAACACAAGGTTGTGGAGCTCCTGACTTACTGCACCTCTTCTTGCTGCAGTTCAGTGCAAAGAACCCGTGACTGTTTGCTGGTGTGTTGTGTCACTGAGGTTAGAGCTGACTCCTGGTGAATCTAAAGAGCTCACACCAAACAGTGCTTCAGTTTAGCTTCACACGTGCAGAACAGTGACTTCCCATACCAAGCATCCACTTCTCTGTTGCCAGATTGATTCTCGACATTCTGACTGGCTCTTTGTCTGCTCTACCACCAGATATTTTGGCATCCCCCAAGAAATGCACCAGTTTAGCACTCGCTGAAGCCATTCCCGTGTCAGTAACTGCTCCTCATGCCACAGCCCGGCCCTGACGCAGCTCAAGCAGCATTTCGTGCAAATATGATGAAAGAAGAGAGTACCTGGATGAGGCAGCTGCATGAAAACTGCAGACTTAGAGCAAGGCAGAGAAGCTTCACAGACACAGAATGAAAGAAATAAACATAAGTGAATAATGTCCATGAGATGGGGAAGGGGAGGGGAAGGAGCAGAGATGGTGACAGACAAAACATTTATAAACAATGATCTCGCCTAGTTGTTTCCAGATGCAAGAAATGATTTTTTTCATGTATTTGCAACTTAATATATTTGTGACCATAATCAAAAACTCACTTGGCTGAAACTGTTTCTTTGACTCAGTGTGGTGATGGAACTTGATGCTGCTGAACATGTGGCCTTCCCACTGGTGTTTTAGATTTAATTTCCAAGCAAACAGTGCACTATGTGTCATCAGTGTGTCATTTCAGACTCACCACTAACCTGAACAAGCTCCCTAGTTCCCAACTCTGTTCATGGAGACTCTTAACCAGCTTTTGTCAAAAGCCATCTGTTTGCACAGCACTTGGAAGGAACGTTTGACAGGCTGGATTAATTCCTTCCTCTCAGCTTGCAAAGGGATAGGGAATAGAAAGTGGGGCAGAAGGAAGGAGGACATTTACAGAGCAAAATGCTTCTTTCCCTTGCAGGGAGCCCAATCCTGCACCATCACCCCATCCTTGGAAACGAACTGCTGGAGCTGCCACTGATGCTGTGCTCTAAAGGGAAAGATGCTGCCCAGAATGTCCTTACTCCCGCACTGACAGCAAAGTCCGTTCCCAAAGAAATCCCCATTCCCAAATCATTCAAACAGAGCCCTGTCTTACCCCTGCAGCTCCTCTGCACCCTGAACACAAACCATCCCAGCATCCAGAGCCAGCAGAACCCCTGGAAGGGCAGATTCCCACACAGAGCCAAGCCCAGCCCAGCAGGGCTCAGTGCAGGGAGCAGAAACCAGGGAGCAAGAGAGTGAAAAAACCCCACACACCTCAATGCAAGGGCTTTTTGGCCTTCCACTGGGCTTAGAGACAAAGCAGAAATAAAAAGCTGAAGCGAGTGTTTAGAACTGCAGCAGCTAATTCATCACTTAAGAAACATTCTACAGTATATTTTTTATGACAAAGATTTCCTCTATATCCACATGAACTTGTTTTTCCTTGAAGGCAGAGTCCAATCCCTGATGCTGCTGTGTGAGCAGGGGCCTTGGATCAGAGAGTCAACTGGAGCCCAGGAACACTCTGCATGGCACAGTGAGGGATTATTCTTCCCAACACGTGCTACCTTACAGTGCCCAGATCAGCATTTTCTCCTTGCAAATTACATGATTATATGTTTATTCCTTTTCAAGCCCTGCACATGTTCCACATGAAGATGGAGCTGTTCTGACGCACTTAATGCTCTTCCCTTCACATGCAGCGACTTGGGAGACAATTTTTGTGCTGGATAAAATCCAGCATCTGAACTGGGGTAAGAGCTCAGGACAGTTTAATATTAATTACGCCCTGGAAGGCTTCGATGTTTGGTGCATAACCACATCCAAAGGGCCAACAGAGTGTTTGGCTCCCAAACCTGAAATTCCCACATTTCCCTCACCTAGCTGGGACCAGAACAGCCACTGACCTGGGGAGTGCTGGGAAGTGGCAAGTGAGGTCATGGAGTTGGAGAGGTTGAGGTTCGCAGTGATGCTGAGCTGGCTCTGCACCGCCGGGGGATACGGAGACGTGGGGGTCAGGAGAGATTCCTCACTGGTTTCCTCATCGATTCCAGGCAAATACGTGTCAATCAAGGCATCAAGGAACTTCACTATGAGCTCAGCATAGTCTGGGATTTGGGTTTGCTGTAGGAGATGGGGGGAAAAAAGAAAGGAATTGTTCTTTTCTTTGTATTTTCCTGCCAGTCTGAGCTTTGCTCCAGAGCTCACTCTGAAATCCCTCTGGCTTGCCTGGAAATTGTAAAAAGCATTTGGTGTATCTCTAAGAACTGGTTTGAAAAACTGATTTGTGGTCTTTCCCAGGTCAATTTAAATGTACACATTAAAGACAACCTGTAGGTGTAACTTCAATATGTGGGAGGCCAGGGGCAGGAAGAGGGGCTGTTTCCTCCATGGACTGAGCTGCAGAGCCACCAGACACAGCCCTGGAAGCTCTGCCCTGCCTCAACCTCACACCTGGGCCATTTCCCTCTCCAGCCACTTCTCCCTGAGATGGCTGGACAGATGGGCAGTGCTCCACTGGCTCTGCTCTAACACAAAATTTAACCTTATGGAATCATCAGTCTTATCAAATTAACCCTTTACACTTTAAGATACACATAATAAATTGACCCTGGGAACACGAAAAAGTGCATTTACACACCTGACTGATTTACCCAACTTTGGTAATTTAACTGAGTCTCTCAAATCCCCTGCTGCAGGCTCAGAGAAGTTCTGAGCCTCGTTGTTTATGTGCATCTTTCCTGCAGCACTAACGTGCCCTGGAAAGGCCAAACACCCCTGAGCACATGGAGCTCTTACCTTGGAGAAGGGGCCAGCAAACCTCCACAGCCCATTGAATCCAAAACCTGCAACAGCAAATGGAATGTGAGCACCAAGCACCAACTCCCATCAAGGACCATAAAAACATATTTAAGTGTTGCAGTTCAAGTGAGATTGAGCACTGAAAACCAAACATTACACTAGGGAATTTACCAGTTCTTAAATCAACCCCTAATTAATGAGGATAACAAAGTTCATAATCACCACCACTCGCATTTTGTATTTCTTTAAGTTGCTTGGAGAAAACAGAATCCTGTTTTCCACTTTTACTCATACAGATGATGAAATACTTTTAATATTTGGTGCACAACTGCACCAGTTCTAATATTCACGTTAGCAGTGGTTTTAATCTGAAAACTTATTTTTCCTAGGATATCTGAAGCTGGAGATGTGCCACCAGCCTGACTGACTAGTCCAGGAGGGCTGCAATTTGGAAACATTTTCAGTAGTAAATCTAACACAAAATACAGTAATTTTGAAAAAAGAGGAAAATATTTACTCTGGAGATAAGACGTTTGGTATTGGGGTGGAGACTCCTCATGGTAGACAACACTCTGCACAATTCCATGGATTGGATTCAATAAGTTTGGATCCTGGCACAGCGATAAAAGGGTATTGATCTTGGAATCCAATAAATTATGCCTGGAGAAAAGAGAGGTGGCTTATTTTTTGGTCATTAAATAAAATAAATCTGCATTTCCCAACTGACTTTGGCAACCGGGAGTTCAGGTGGGATTTTCATGCCCTCAGTGATTTCAGAACACAATTCCCATCAGTGTTCCGTGAGGACTCTAACAATGGGCAGCACTTTCAATATAACAATATAACCCATCACAGCCTTTCCCCAGCACTTTAAATTGCAAGTATTTTAATTATTTTGAAGCAAAAATTCTACACTGGATTTGTGTTCCTGTCAGAGCCACAGTCTCAAAGCAGCTTTTCAAACCTGTGCAGCCTCGTCCCACTGAGCTCCCCTGCAGGTTTCGGGCACGTTGAGGGGTTTAATGTCAATGCCAGTTACTGACAGTCGTGGTTTCAGGAACTCACAGGACTTGTGTGTGCTTTGACCATGACTTTATAAAGCCAAAACAAGGCAGCATTTCTTTAAATTGTGCCCAAGTTAGTTTTAAACATCTGCTCATCTTCATTTCTGACAGCTGGGCTTCCTTTACACGTATTTGCTTCAGCAAAACAGATACCTAAACAAAGACACCCAGAGTACCTGCAAAAGGCTCTACATCAGTTGTGAAACACACCTGGGGAACAGATTAAAACCAACCAGCCAGGGACAGACTGCAGCTCATAACCTACCCATGAGCAAGTGCCTTGTAGGTGCTTGTCCTGGGCCAGAGACCCTTAAAGGAAGGGCCAGGTACAGAGTTATTCTAACCAGACCTTCAGGTACTTACACAACAGGAAAGACCTTTGGGAAGACAACACTGGCTTCTGCTAAATACTCGTAGAGAATGCGCTGGTCAAACTCGTCTGTAGTGTATTTCACCAGCGTGGCCTGGACAGGGAGAGGATTCCATCAGTTCACTGGGGTAGTTACAGCCTTGAGTGCTGCTGTAGTTAAAGGTTCTGACATTTCTGACTAGCAGAAAGCAGCACTACAAAAGATTAATTTACGTCTGGTATTGGGAAAGAACCAATTGGTAACAGCTTCTATTTTGGCAATAAATTGGTCTAGTTGGTTTTTAACACAAGTGTCCAACTGAGTCTTTCTGAATTGTATCAGGTGTGGGAACTGAATTGGTACAGCCGAGAAAAGTGCTATCAGACTGTACCCATATTACTAGTTAATGACTTCAAACTGAATAATGCTGGGATTTCAACAATTTTCACTTCTTTATAAGTTTTTATTATATAAAATTAGTCTGTGATAAAACTCAGCCAGGAAACACTTCAAGGAACACGTTTGCTTTGCTGGGAGCTTAAAGGTCATCAGAGAACAGCAGACAATATACAGAATGAAGCTTACAAGAACCGTAAGCAGCAGTGCTTGAATTTTTGGGTCAGTCAGAACTTCTTCATCCAGGAGCACATTCGACTCGGAAACGGAAACTTTCCGGAGATGTGGGTGTTGCTGTGGTGATATTCTCTGGGTTTCTGCCAGATAAAAAAGAGCAACTCATCCAGAGCAAAACAAACCCAAAGCAAGACAGGATCAGCTCCTGCACAACAGATTCAGTCATGTGCAAACCTCAGAGTTCACCGGCCTCTTCAGCGAGGTGAGAGCAACGACTGTGCTGGAGTACAGCAGCACCGGACCCGTACATGGGATGTGGTATCAAATGGCAAACAAAAACCCCAATTTCCTCTTCAGTGAAATACAGGCCCAGGGGTGTAAGTACCAAATTTGGGGTCAGGCAGATACAAGAGAAGAACCCTGGTCTTGCATTGCAATTGGGGGTGGGGGTACAAGAAGCAGATGGGGGAGAAGATGAAGAGAGGCATTCCAGGCATCAGGTCAAGTTCCATCTCCTGCAGGAATTTGCAGCTGGGGCCTATTAACTTGAAATGAGCCAAATGTTATTTGTTTCCTTGCACGCCAGTTTGCAGGACTTTAGAGCTGCCCCTGATTCTGCACCTGTAAACTGAGCAGCTCCAACTGCACCCTCAGCTGCCAGTGATATGAAGGCTGCACCCTGCAGAAGCATTGCTAAGAAAGGTGCTTCTCCCTTACCTTGGAGTAACCTTGGTAAATAAACACTGAATTTAGAAATAATCCTTTGTATAGCGTTTATAATTAGTATTATTCTTAAAATGTTAGTCCTGTTTCTCACCCATTTCATAATCATTTTCGGCTACTCTCCTCATTTTGGGAGGCGTTGTGATTCCAGATTCCATGTCTTGCCTTTTAGGAGCCTTTGTGTCCGATATCAAATGGTCAAAACTTTTCCTTGTACCTAAAAACAATTTATCAGGCAATTAAAAACATTAAACCTAAATCCATTTTCTAACTTCTTCCTGATTTTCTGGCCAAGCTACTCCCCTCTCTACCATGTAGTGACAGGAATCTGGGGATATTCTCCCCTTCTCAGGGATGGGACAGACAGGACGGTCACACCATGCCGCTCTCCATCACAGTGTCCAAAGTGCTTCACAACACACATGAGGAAAACATGCAGTTAGTCACGTGGGCATGCCATGGACCCCTGGGCACCACACCACACTGAACACACATGCCAGAACATGGTTACTGAAAAGGAAGCAGTAACAGGGCTGGAAGGAAGGAAATGCCCTTCTTCTTCCACCCGTGTAAGGCCAAAGGGCTCGCACAAGTTCTGCAAAGCAACTCAGCTTATTCCTCTGATAAAAGACTTGGTTTGTAAACAGGATGCCCTGAGAAGCCATGAACACAAATCAGGTTGCTTATAAAACATCTCCAAAGTTCTGGGACCATCTCTAGCACAAACCAGAGCATTCAATAGAGTAGCTGAGCTAAGTATTCACTTCTTGGGTTTGCTGGATAGGGTTGGTAGCAGAAAATTGGCATTAGGAATCTTTAGTGTCTGGAATATATTTTTTTCTTCCTTTTCTCCCTTTTCCACTTCACATGCACATTTTGAGTGTCACTCTCGCTCCCCCAATTCATGACCAAAAGAACTGAGTCCTCTTTAACTGTCCAGTGTCCTGCAATTTGCATTTTGCAGAAACTGCACATATTCCTCTGAATCAGGACTAAGCCCTTAAAGTCAGAACCAATACAAGAATAATTTTTCTCCAGTAATGCTTCCCAGGGTGTTCTGTAGAAAAATCAGTAAATTAGTTATCTTAAATAACCTAGAAGCTTTTTAGTGTTGGCTTGTGAAGGCTGCCCCATATCCAGGCTCATGGATTTCCGTGTGCGAGGGCTGATCTGTCCCACTGTTGGGTAACTGGCAGCCAGGTGTCTGTCTGACCCCTTGGGGGATGACCAGGGTTGGTTTTCCTTTAGTGTCCTGCAAACGCAAACAAATTAAATTAGGAAAGTCTTTAGAACTGTGAACATTGAGGCATAAGTTTTTCAAGTAGCCAAACTATGCTTTATCAAACCCGTCTGTCCTACAGGTTAATCTCCCCAAAACACATACTAAGAAATAGTAATTACTTTGCTTGCAAAAATGTCTGAGCTAGTGAAAACTAACAATCTGATGTGAATGTAATGCTGAGGAGATAAAAAACAAAGAAATGAAAAGAACACAGGCAAATCAGCCTATGGGGCAAGATGAAACACATTTAATAATCAGCTATACCATAGTCAAAGCTAAAAAGAGAGATCCTGAGCGAAGTGCTCCCTGTTGAGAGACACAGGCTCTCCATGGCACCTCCAGGTTGATTCCCTGGCTGCTGCCTCTGGCTGCACAGACAGGCTGTAAAAAGGTGTCAGGGTTTTCCAATGGCACAGACAAATACATGCCTTGGAGCACTTAAAAGGACAATAAAAATTTTCTTCTGGAATATAAATAGGATGAAATCAGGTCTTGTAGAAAGATGTTAGCAAAGTAAGAGCCTCCAGAGCAGTTAGGCTCTGAAATAGTTTTATGGATCTGAAAATTTAATCTGAATGAATTCCAGGCCCAAATTTCTCTTTGACTCCTGATCACAGTGGAAGCAGCAAATTGGTCAGGAACCAGTCACAGCCCAGGAACTCAGCGCTGTCAGAGGGGGTTCAGTCCTCAATAACCCACAGGTTCTCTTTAGGTCACTTCCTAAAGGAAACAGATATTGCCATTTGGATAACTTATCTAAAAGTCAGACAACCAACCTATAGCTAGTGTCACTGTGATGTATGGGATATGTATCCATAGGAACATTTTCCATTGAAACGTCTGTCAACAAGAGAGACTTCCTATGCTTTAGGCTGCAGCGGCTCCGAACCTCCTCAGATACTGTCAGCAGAGCTGGAAATGCATTGAACAATATAAACAATATTCCATCAATTTACAGTTTTTACTGAGTCCAAAGAAGACCACTGAGCTGCAATTACACCTTATGAAATGTACAGATTAAAAGCAGGTCATTTAAAAAGAATCATATTCCCCATCCAGTTACAATGACAAGATTTACACATTTGCCCTCACATGTCACAATTTCTATTTCTGGACCACTCGAAATTTGAATGCTCTAAGACACACACTTCAATATTTACACCAAGAAACCTCCAGCCTCCCTGAAGCATTTCCAAAGCTGCAGAGCAGGTGCTGGCAAAGCCCTCAGTCCCCAAAGAGCTTTCCCTGATGCACCCACCCTGCCCACACTTCTGGCCACCTCCAGTTACAAGTTTCCTTTAAGCTGGGACAATTTTAACAACCTAAACCCGAAGGAATCCCCAAATAATCCACTCCTTCTCTATCAGCACAGATTTAAAAGGAAGTTTGGCTCATTGTACCTGCCAGGTAAGCCACGCTCTGGGTGTTCACCTCGAACTTGTCACAGTTCCTGTGTTTGTTAACCAGAGCGAGGAGTGTGTGCAAAATCCTCACTGTCCTTGCTACAGTGGTAGGAGAAGGATGCCTGTACCCTGAGAAACAAAAGACTGCATTTCATTTTTGAACCCACATTTCTGAAGCGTTAATATTTTGGAAATATTTATTAATATTTTCCAGAACTCACTCACGATGCTCCATCTCAAGGGTAAGGAAGCACAGTGCTGACAGAAATACACATTCAGGACTAGTTTTTTTCTGTCCCACCCCCCAAAAATGCATAATTTCAAATGTCTGTCCATACATTATATCTATTATCCCACAAATCAATCTTCTAAAAGGAACAATGAGCCTGAGCACAAGCAAACACAGAGAGAGACACTAGAGGAAGAAGTAAAGATGTGCAGCAAATGAAGCCCCATATCCTGTGAGAGTTCAGAATTCATTGCATTAAAGAACTTTGTAGGACATGTATAAAGGAAACTTGGCAAAGTCCTTTAGTCAAAGAACATTTAATTCTCTGTCTACTTTGTAATCCAAGTTTATTGAAATCCACCACCCAATTTGTGCCCTTTACGCCTCAACTTGTTTTTATTTCTGAATCAAGAGTGTTCATCTCAAACAAATAGCACTATACACTTTCTTACCTTTCAGGAGATGCCCCACTAGTGCAAAGTTAAAGTTGGAGTTGAAATTTAGCCCAACAAAATGATCCATTTGCTTGCAGTGCCATTCAAGTGGTCTTCTGATCTCCATGAACACCTCTTCTGGGCTCTGACCCACAAGAAATAAAATGAAAGAGTACCTCACTGAAAGCGACTCATCATGTCTCAAATTTGTTGCCTTTTTTAAGTAACGAAACAGTTAAGAGGTCCCAGGAAAATATCAAACACTTTCTCACAGGTCACATCTGGATATTGCTGTTCTTGTTTCAAACAGATTAATAAGAGCTTCATCTCCACATCTTAGTTTTGCTATTGATATCACTCGAGTGAAACAATTATTAATGCAAATTTCTGGCTAAGTTGATTAAGGAGTGTCCATAAGGACAAAGTTGTTGGTTTGGTTTTTTTTCCCCCCTTTTTTAACAGCTCTACCTGCTGCCATCCCTGAGGGGTCACCAGAGCTGAGTGCTGCCTGCTCACCTTGTCATTGAACACGCGCAGGCTGTCCAGGGTGTGCAGGTTCTGCTCCAGCAGTGCTGTTCCTGCCGAGTACAAGTTCACTTCATCCAGCTGCAGCACTGCCATGGCCACCCAGAAGAGAGCCTTGTGCATAGGAGAGTCCTGCAGGGGAGAGAAAGAGCCACAATTTCACTTTCAGGTCAGTTCCTGTAGATGAAAGATAACCAGCCCTGATGGGTGGGTTTGTCCTTCTTGTAGCAGGTTTTGTCCTCAGCCACATCCATTCCAGGAACAGCCTTTGCCCACATGGCCATGGCCCAGTTTGGGGAAGCAGAACAGAACATTCTACAGCATTTCCAAAGCCTTTGCAGAGGTCCCACAGACAATCTGCCTCACGTCCCATATGTGGTACTTCCAAGCATGAGTCACAGCAGTCAAGCGTGAGCTGCAGATACCCCAACACTTGTACTTCTGAGATTGCACTCACAATTATAGCTTTAATTTATAAGATACATTCTCTGTTTACTCTAAAAAGCCAGTTATTTACCTTGTTAAGAAGAGGCTGCAGCTTGGTGAGGGCTATAACTGTGGCTTCTATTAGAACTTGGCTATTGTAATTATCAGGGCCTTTTAAACAGCTCTCAAGTCCCTTTTTGTAAGAAAAAAGAAAGTAATTAAAAATACAACCATAATTACATTTTGCTTTGTAAAAGGAACATCAAAGCTCTACAAAATAATTGTAGCTCTCAATTATTTACAAAGCCTGAGTTCATTTTAAACCAATTCTCAAGAACTTTTCCAAATGGAGATTTACATAGCAGTGATACATGTACTGCTGAGAGCAGCTGCACAATATGCACCACAACAGTCAGGGGCCAGGGCAGGGTGTAAGAGCTGGACAAAAGCTCTTTTATCACTTAGATGCCATTCAATTAGAGTTTATGTCCATAAAACTCTAATAAAATGCTTAAAGGACACATATTTAGCACACTGTCCCCTTGCTATGGAACACAACCTTCTTCAGAAAAATGGAACATCACTGTCAATCCAGGCAGCCCTTTTCAATTTTTTCTGACATAAATGTCCTGCTCTTTACTATATTTTCTTACAACACATGAGGTTATGCACTTTCTTTACCATTTGTGAATCACGTGTATGCAGGCAAATGCCTTAACAGAAAATGTCTCATTTATTTGAATACTGACTGCTGGATCCACCTCTGTCTCAAATTTTAAACTCAGTACTGAGACCTACTCTTACTCTACAAGTCACAGCAGTGATGGAACTTATTGCCACCAAGTCAATTCCAAATAAAATGCTTGGCCTACAGAAAGTGTATTTCCAATCAGTTCTATAGAAAAACATGTTTGAAAAACATCTTTATCCTCAAATTATGCTAAGCTCTATATTTGATGGGAAGATGGAGCTAAAAATAGCTACTTTATGAGTCCCAAAGGAAAAGGGACAGACCCACATACCTTGCTGAGAATTCGGATTATTTGTTTTATTTGTCCATGAGACACACGTTTACTTATACAGCCAAAGACAACCAGTGCTCTTGGCTGCAGGGAGGGGTTATACTGGAATGCAAACCTGTGAAGAAGCAGAGCACACTGTATCAAACAACATGTATTATTAACAAAAAGCTGAGAATTTGGAGTGTACTGCAACAGGCAGGGAGGAGTCAGGGTGTGAGATCTACGACGTACTTTTGAGCTAGTTCAGTCCACTGGTCCAGCCACTTGCACGTTGGAATATCCCTCATACAAGCCTGGAAAGAATGAAACTGTTTGAATAAACGTAACATTGAGAAGAAGTATTTTTAACATTCAGACCATGCAGTAGTTTACTCTCAGAAGCCAGCTCTTAACTACTGATAACCATCCCAGGACACACCTCTCCCTGCACTGCCAGCCTGCAGAACTGGGCAGCAGTGCCCTTCTCCCTTAGGGATGCTTTCCCTTGGCCCCACTGACCTCCATGATCTCCAGCAAAGCTTCAGTGACCGTTTCCAGCGAGGTCAGTGCAAAGGTCTCCCTCTCGTAGGAGCCAGGGGAGAAGGACCTGTCGCGGTAGCTGGAGCGGAACGCGATGACAGCGGCCGATTTCACTTTGCTGATTCCAAACAGCAAATAAAATTTGGGCAGAGAGAACTCAGTCAAGCTCAGCCTTAAAACTTGCTTGGTCTCCTCTGTTGAATAAAGTTTTGCATGTTAGATTTACACCATGGAAATTCAAACCCACGTTTTAACACACTGAGGTGTCCACCCTCCCAGGAGCACAAAAGCAGATAAACAGCCTACAGGTCACTGCACATTCCAACACTGCTACTTTGCTCCCCAAATATGCCACAACAGCTGTGCTCCCTTGCACTGATTGTTGAAACCAGGCACAAGGAAGAGGGATTCTAAAAACAGGTACAAAGCAACTTTTTAAAAGATGTGGTTCTGTGACTTCTCACAGATTCAGGAAATGGAAACTGGAGCGTTCCCGAAACACCAACAGAAGTGGAGGCTCAAGCAGCAAACTCTGCTTTTGGCTCTGGCATTAACATGAAGACAGTCACTTAAAGCAGAGGAAAATGATGGCCCTGTTACTAGCACTGAGTATTTCCACAACTCTGCACTTGCACTTTATTTCAGTGTACCCCAAGCCCCCTGTGCCAGCAGGAGGGCTCCAGGAAGGCTCCCACCCTTGGTGTCCAAGCACAGCCACTCATGTGTGCATGTGTACCCACTCACCCTGTTCATACATACACACACAAAATGAGCTTTCAGATACTTAAAAAAAGATTCCAGAGACTTGGAATTTTTTTTCTGCACAAAATCCAGCATGGTTTTACACTGTGCTTCTGGGGTAAGAAGTGGCTAGTTGCTAATACCTGTTACTTTAGGACTGCTGAAATACAAGGGTAGATAAAATCCCTGTTGTAACACTATAGCTTCACCAGTCCTTATGTAATTGATATTTTTGTTACCACATTATGCAACCCTTCAGAAGATGCACATCAGCCAGTTTTAGCACTGACTGTATTTTCTCCTTTGCCTTACCAGAAAATCACTGGTACTTTCTTCTCTTTTTCTAGAGCCCATTATACAAACAATTGACATTATCTACCTACTCTAAATGAGGTATTTTTTACTTCCATACTCATTTCTTGTTGATCATATCCTCCTTCTGATTTGTATTCAAGCTGAACTACAAACCACTGTTTTCAAACTCTCAGAACAGTTTGCAAAGAGAAAGACAACTCAAATATTTGTTAATCAAATTAAGAAGCAATCAGCTTCACTGAAAAGCCAAAAAAAACTCACCACTGAAGTGAAGCTGTGAACAAGTGCAAAGAGAGTGAATGATGTTGATGACGAGACCATGAGTGGAAGCTCTGAGGGAAAGGGGACCTGTGGCCACCAGCAGAGTAACCACATGGAAGAGGTAGGGCAGGTGTGCAGCCACATCCAGGGAATTGTTGAAGGAGAGCATCAGCATGTAGCGTGCCAGGATGGCAATGTCATCCCACATCAGGTGCTGCTCCAGCGTGGGAGTGGGAGACAGGCAAGTCTTGTCGATGATTTTACACATCCTGCCAATGACCTGGAAAGAGAGCAGCCATTCTGTTACCTCAAATAGGAGCACAGCTCAGAATTTCAGTAGAAAACAGCACAACTCAGCACCAGAGTTGTTCTACTGCTTGGAACTTATTTTATCATGGTTTTTGCATTGTTACCTGTACTGAGATCAGAAAGCATGTCAGGGTCACTTTAGTAGATAAATTGAAATTATTATATAAAAGGAAATAAGTGCAAAGGGGAGACTCACTTTGCTTGACACGAGTTTGACATTGCCAGAAGCCAGGGCCACAGCCGTGTCTGCCATCACCTCAGCTTTGATGGAGCCTAAGCCCCCCGTGGCACTGGTTTTGATGAAACTGTCCAGCACTACATCCAGGAGATCTGTTATCTGAGAGAGAAAAATAACATCCTCTTTTACCAGTCAGATTACCTTTGGTTTTCCACAGCCAAGCACCACTGAAGTCAGCAATTGTGCATTTCTTTAGCTGAAGATGCACAATTATCAAAAGTGAAGCATCAGTTTTAGTGATTCGTCATTCTTTTGGCAAAAAGCCTCATGAAAATTTTAGAACCATAAGCTGAATTCCATCAGGTTTTACTCAAAATGCTTCAGTGCTATGGAGAAACTGTAATTCATTTTGCACTATTTTTATTTTATTTTCCACTTTAAAAGCATAACTATTTATAAAATGCAGAACATAGTAAGAAGGAACTAGATTTGAAGCAGGAAAAACCCCCATACTTCCATGAAAATAAGCAAGATCTCATCTGTCAGAGATCTTGCTTAGAGCACAGCAGTGTGTGAATATGGCTGCCAGTAAAACAACTTTCTTATGTTAAAATAAAAACCAAAACCAAAGACATTTACTATATGTGCAGGAAAGAATCTAATCTGTTCAGAGCACAGAAAACCCTCAGACTGCAGAGGTAACATGGAGGCCAAGACTGATGCTAATTCAGTGCTGGTTCAAACTCAGCTCTCACTACTTTCTGAAAACTGGCTGCAATTCTGGCCAGGTCAACTCAGTCAGTGACAAAACTTTCACCAACTGCTGTGAAATATTTCATCTTTTATGCTCTCCACATTTACCTGTTAACTGACTCTGACACTGGATGGAACAGTCATATTGCTCTCAGTGTGATTTAAGCTTTCAAAATAGGCTGGGTTTTTTTGTTTTGTTTTGGGGTGTTCTGTTGAGGTTTTTTTGCCAATTGAACAAGCAAGAAAACACACTCATGCATCCGTTTGTCAGGTCTCCCATGTTCCCCAAGAGCAGCTCTTTGATGCTGGGCTGCAGCAGTCTGGATGACAGTTTAAAAAAAAAAAAAAATCACTAAAAAAAACTGTGCCAGGGGGAAGTTGATGCAAAGCTCATGAGTGAGCCTGGCCATGGGAAGCAAAGCTGGTCTCATTTGCCCAGACACCTCCTCCTTGAATGGCACATATGATGTCAGCTTTGCTTATTTCATGGTCTTTACTTTGCAGGGAGGGTGAGGACAGAACTTGGCTCAGTGTTAAGATAATCATGAACAGGACTGGAATCAAAATCCTTCTGCTATTCAAAAGTGCAAACAGAAAAAAAACTTGTTTTTACAATGCCATGTGCCTCATACCCCTCAATGTCAGTGCTTTGCTCTTTCCATCCTGTACCCTCCAACATGGGGGTTCTGATCAAATAATTGCTACAATACCAACAACCTGTAACTTTCAATTATCAGTAAGGGCCAGGAACACATGCCTACAAGACAGAGTTCAGGACAGATTTTATGAAGTACTTTACAGAGTGGAAACTTCAGAAGAACTTGCACACCACTCTCTGCGCTGCTCACATACCTGGGCTATGTTAAGAGCCATTTTATTCTTCTGCATCAACATTTAAGTACTTAAAAACTCTATAAATCTGTTCACAAATCATGCAGAATTTGTACCTGTCCAAGACTTCCCCATATCTTAGCTTGAATGGAAGGATACATCTGTTTTTCATTTATTGTCATTGTTATGAGCTTATCCAGAATAGCAGTAACTCGCTGGCGTTTGGCATCGTCGTTGTGCTTGCAGAACCTGACCAGGTTGGACAGCCAGGGAGTCATGTACTCCAGACACAGGTGTTTCAGTTCAATACCTGAAAGAAAAATGCACCTTATAACACAGAACCAGCACTGGCCTCTCTTTATAAATAGATAGAAATGGATCATCTGAAAACCAGCTCCAAGAAGAATTTGCAATTTAAACTTGTTGTGACTCAGTAAGCTTAACTGACTAAGCTAGACAGCTACTAACCTAAATCTTTTCAAATTCATAGTGAGCATTAAGAAACACTGAAGTTACTCACTGGATTTGCTAAATCCCGAAATACACTCCTCCAAGAACTCCAAGGTGAGGTGTGGCTCGTTTGCTGCAAGTGTCTTACTGATAGATACAATAAATAGTGTGTTGTTGGCAGGAATACACAGACCTGAAGTCTCCAGTAACTGGCCCTCAATCTTTAAATTAAAGGTACAGGTTAAGGCACATAGGAGATTATAGGCAGCAGACCTGCAACAAAGCAAACAATGTGATTTGTAGGAGTTTCCTTGTACATTTGAAAACATACACATTATTCATCACAGTAGCAGTACTGACATTTTAAAAACCAAATCCATGCTGCCATAGTAGAAATTACATCTAAATCCTGAACTTTTTCCCTGCACCAGTTACGATTCAGAGATAAACACACTTGCCTTGGAGAAACAGAAGAAATTATTCTTCCACTTGCTCTGAACAATTTCTGCTGAGGTTACAGAGCGTGTTTGAAGAGCTTTGTACTGGACTTCTCAGAATGGCTTGCAGTTCCAGGAAATCCTAAATCATTCCAGGTGCACCTGAGCTGCTGGAGAGAGCCTGCTCAGGGCCCAGAGGTGCCCCTGGCCAGCACACAGCCCAGAGGGGCCTGTTCTGACATGCATCATGAGCCTGCTCTAAGGGGTACAGCTCCCACACTATTAAACAAGTTCAACACCATGGAAATCAAATGTACCTAATAAACATACAGTGCAAAGCACAAGTATTTCTCCTAATAAAGAGAAATAAAGCTTCCTACACGACTTCAGTTTCTCTCACAGCGTGTGCCTTTCTTTGCCTATAGAAAGCCAATCGTACTTTACTACAAATAATTTTTTATGGAGGTGTGGTGGCAGAAAAATGGTTTTGTTCAAGACAGATTTTCTAACACAAAGGAAACCTCAGAAAGAATTCACATTTTGAACCAAAGCTGGTACTGATTTCAAAGCTCTGTACCTCAGACTGGGGTCTGAGCTCCCCAGGTTGAGCAGTGCTATGTTCAGCAGCGTTCCAGGGACATCCTTGGGACGGATTTTGGTGTGCTGAGGGATGGAGTCTGGTTGGGACAGCTCCCACCGTGTCCGGATGTGGATGATGGACCTCACGATGGCTTCACACTCCTGGTGCATGAAGGTGAGCGGTGTGCCTTGGTTGGCAATGGTCAGGGTAAACTGGTTCTCATCAACAAGACATATTTCCTCAATTTCAGAGGCGTAGTATATGTCATTTAAAAACACTGTCTGGCCCAGGACTCGTGTTCGTTCCGCCGAAGTCACCTGCACAGCTGTTGACCCAACCTTAGAGAGAGAAAGGAAAGTTGGTTCAGCACCTATTGTTAATCATACAAAGAGAAAAGTCTGACACTTCTAATTTTATAAAAGGCAAATGTATGAAATTTTATACTTCCTAAAGGAGCATACTAGAAAGTTGTGATTTCTCCTCAGAACAGCAAAGAGGAACTAAGAGACAGAAAAATCATATTCCAATCCTTGTAAAAATATAGCAAATCACCAGGAATAAAGGCACTTACTTTAATGGAAACTTTGGTGTCTTTATGAGCCAGTTTGAGAGCATTATGAAACACTTTCAAGTCCTCCTCCAAAGCCAAGGTAGCTGCTGGGAGCTTCTGTTGGTCGTGCTCGATGTGCTCTGCCAGCTTCCCAGGAGAGTCTATGAAAACAAGCCTTTTGCTTCCTTTCAAACCTGTCAAGAGTCTTTCATGGTATTTGGTGTATTCTCTGACCCAAGAGTTACAGTTATAAATAAAAACTGCTGCGACATTTTCATAAGCAAAGCCCGGAAAAACTACAAACCATTTAGAAAGAAAGTCTGTTTTAAAGCGATTACTGGGGCCAGCGTGTGTGAGGTCCACCACGATTTCATATGGCTTTGCATAGTATGGCTTCAGGGTCAGCAGCACGTGGTAGATCAGCAGATCACCATTGATCTGACCAGTCTTGAACCTGTAAGACAAGACAGACATTGCTGGGGTTACATTTGAGAGCCACAAACACCTGGGTTTCCAGGCACACAAACCATGGACACGAGCCAGGCTGATCCTTCCCACGGCTCTGTGTGAGACACCCTGGAGCCATTTAGTGCCCAGTGTGCTGGAGCTTGACTTGGGATTTATCAGCTTCATCCTGAAGTGCCCCACAACCTCCCACAGACAAGTGACCTCTGGGAGGTTTGTTCAACAAAAAGAAAAATCAAATTCAGGCTGAAGAAGCAGTGCATGAATTGGATCAAAACTGGATTGCATGGGAAGAACTCAAGAATTTCTTTAAAAATAAAAGTATAAGTGCCTCTAAGTTTGTTACCATGTCGGAGATTGAAATTTTATCTATTTTTCTGTGTGGAAAAATGTACTTATCTCAGGAGTTTTAATTAAAAATAAATAAACATTTACACCCCAACTTTTTCAAATGAGACCCATTCTATTTGCTATATCCTGCAGCACTCTAGTGCCTGGGGGAGTGTTTCTAAGAATTATCACTTCTCTGAGGACTATAAAGGACTTGTCTGCAAAAATAACTCTTTCCAGAAAAACATTCACATAATTAAGGATAATTTTTCTCATGTAAAGATTGTCTGAATTTTGAGACTGGGCAACACATCTGCCTAAACCACATCTCCAGAGTTCACACAGCAGACAGAATTCTACTGGGAAGAATTAATTAAAAATAAATTCATCAGTGAAAATTTAAGGTACTTTTAAATACCTGCCACTGTTCCAAGCTGTCATTAACTTAACTCTTTCAAGGCAAACAACAGGCCACAGGAAGAGCTAATAATAAATGCTGTGGGCACAGATGTAGCTTTAAGGGTATCAGGGCACCTCTCGTGGTAACACCTGAGTGCGGGACACTGGAGGAGAAAGACTTCATGAACACAGAACATTTGCCTGCCCAAGAGGCTTTTTTTTCCCCTGTTGCTGCTTCCTGTTGCTCTGAGAGCTCAGTTGGGCAAGTTGGTGTTTTTCCCCCCTCCAAGGTGTCATGGTATAGCTGTTACCAGAAGGAAGTGTGTCATCGCTGTCGTTTGAGTTGCCCACTGAGAGCAAACGACACGTAATTTCAGTTACAGATTTGCCTAAAAAATACCAGCGTTGCCCAAATCTCCTTGCTGTACATTGATGGTCCTTTGCATCCTAAGAGCAAACACATGCACGAAGAAATTCTATTGTTAAAGGACTAAGTATCTGAAACACTCATTTTCTGTTGATTACATCTTGGCAAGGTAAGTACCCATTTTCCTTCTCCTATTTTAAGCTGCACTTCAAAGTTTCTTACATTTGGTAGAAAATTATATGCAAAAGGATTTTTAAAGAAGTTCAAGTAACTCAGAGTAACAAACTGTAGAAATATTATCTCCAACTGAATCAAGGAAGCTGAGAAACTGTATTTTTAGTCATGTTAAAGATTATTCATAATCAGACTCCAAGGAATTAGCAGTAACAGTCACTACTTAGCTCTGTTGTTCCTGCACTGCAGATCTCTCTGGGTACTGAGAGTCTGTCAATACCCAGCCACAAAGGGTTGAACTAAAAACCAAAACAGTTCTTTAAAGATCAGTTCCTTTGCTCTCGTGATTTTGAGCCCTTCATGCCATCAGTCTGTTGATTTTTAAGAAAAGCCCATCTGGTGTGGCACACTACAATGAACAGTGGCCTCAGTGTGCTGGGGCAGCAGGAGGGAGCTGCTCCCTGGGCACTGACGGGAATGCTCAGTGTGTCTGTGCCCTGCCCTGCCCTGTCCTGCACAAAGCTGGAGCCTGAGCTCCAAGGAGGAGTTCAAAGAAAAAATGCTTTGCTGGTTTTGCTATTTTTTTTTCCTCTTTTTAAAGTGTGCTACAAAGCATCCTCCTCCAGGTGACTTCTACCAGATAGAGATAAAAATTCCTGCTGAGCTGGAGTTGATTACTAAGATGGTTCCTAGTTCAAACTTAACAATCAGGATTCAGCTCAGCACGGACAGTGATTTTATGTTATGGGAGAACTGCAAAGTTAAAGACACAGACCTTTTGCTGCTCCTTTGTCATGTAAGGAGTGACCCTCTCAAACACGTGTGTCACTGCTTTCCCTTCACCTGGTCACACACCAGGCACATCACTTCTCTCATCTTCCCAGAGTCCCTCAGCAATTCCAAGTGCTGCTGTTTGGATTTTGCAAGACAGGCAAGTTCATCCCTCTGACTTCTGGGAGTGAACAGATCCCATTCTTTGGCAGGCATGCAAGCTTTTGACTATGAGAAAAGCAAACACTGCCTGGAGTATTTCAGAATTACAGGATGGGACACCAGCCTTAACCTCTGAAGGGCTCACAGGTGCAGCCTGGCCCAAGCAGCTCCAGTGGGGGGGTCACAGCTTGGCTGATTCCTCACAGCTATTTTGAGGTTTTTATCTCGATATCGGACCTATCAGCATCAGAAATACCTGCTTCCTGCCTGCAGACAAAGTCAACAGGTACAAATTTGAATCCCACATAAATGTGAAACAGAACATACTACTAGTTAATCTCATTTGCATAATTATCTGAGACGTTTTAAAGAAAGCGTCACAGCCTGTAGCAAGCGTGGAAGAAAAATACAAGAAGTGCATTTGTGGTAGACAGCTTTTTGTACAAAGAGGCAGAAGAACTTGAGAACAGAGATTTTTCTGGGCTTTTTAAAGTACTCCAGACAGCTGTGCTAGGAAACAAACAATTCATCAAAGTTCCTGCTGTCACAGGAACATTCTGAGTGAAAGTTTTCCCCTTGCCCATCTCTAGCAGCACTCAGGGGAATTCAGGGAGGTGGGAAGCAGTGACGTGTGACCTTGACGTGGGTTCTGCTGTGCAGAAGCAGAAGTGACAATCTCAGAGTGGAACGTGGCCAGCGTTGGAGGAGGAACTCCCAGAGTCTGCCCTGGCATCACTGGGCAGGCACTAAGAAACACTTTCCTGTCTCTCTCTGCCTCATGTTCTTTTTTAATAGTCATGTATTTCCTATAAACCTCTAATGGTAAAAAGTTCAAGATAACTTATTGTTTCAGAGTAGCAAGTGCTTGAACTCATCCTCCTCCATCCACTAAAAATGAGGCCAACTTACATGTATTTTCCATCAAAAAGGCCTGCTATTCCCTGAAAAGTCCAGTCCAAACCTCTAAGAACCAGCACTTGCTAAATGCCATCATTTGTACTTTTGCAGGGGACTAACTAGGAAGATGAAGACAAAGAGATGCAGTAACCCATGCTTGGCCCTCCCTGTCATGATCATCTCTTCCCTGTGTTTGCAAACGAGTGCAAACCACACCACTTACCCTCGGGTTAGAGATGAAACCAGGAATCCCATCAGCCAAAACCTCAGTGGGAGTCAGAGCAGAACAGAAGCCAACACAAATTCTCCTCTGAGCATCGATTTCAGCAGCAAAATGACTACTTTCGAAATGCAAACCACCAAGCGATCCTTCTCCTCCACAATGGGCCAAAATCCAACATCCTCCCCTGCCACAAGTGCAGTTTCTGCCACTGAAGGATCCAGGAATACCAGCAAACCCAAGAGTTCAACGACCAAAGAAACATGTGAAGACAATAAGCCTCTCATACTGATTTGCTTCATTACCATTGCAGTACTTGTGCTTATCTGCACCTTCCTATTTCTGTCGACAGTTGTGATGGCAAATAAATTGTCCTATCTCAAAAAAACTCAGGAGAGAAAACGCAGGCCCAGGAGCAACGGTGACATTGTGGCCACCAACAGCTTGTGGCCAATGGCAGCAGGAACGTGGCAGAGGATGCCCAAGGAGACAGCTGGAACTGAGCTGATAATGCAGGACTTGATATCAGGGAGGGATGCTACAAACCAAAGGAAAACTGAAGATGAAACTACTGAGAAACTCACTAAAGCAACAGATAATGAACAGGAAAACAAAGAACCATCCCAGTCACACAAACCCATTTTAGCCAATTTTGTAGTTGAGATTTAATTCACACCCAGGTGAAAATTCACCTTTTGTCTTTTTTATGTCATTAGTGTACAGCAAAAACTCAGCTTTTATGTAAAACATGAAATTTCCCCCAGGAAAGTTAAATTCATATTTTAGAGTCTTTCCATTTGTACCACTGGAAATGCTATAGCCATTGTGTGGATCTAGAAGGGAGTAAGATTGTGCTAAATAGCTTTCTGTAAGGAGTGTCAAGACTGGTTTTACTCCCTTGACCAGAAATCACTGTGACAGGAGCTGAACAGGACAGAACAAAGGGAAAGAACCTGCCTATGCTCAAAGACCATGAGGGGGAACAAGGGAACAGAGTGTTAGTCTGATAAATGCACCAAAGCATGGGGTGTGGCACAGGTACAACCAAGTTGCTTTTTTAAGAAAACCATACATCAATCACAACTTCAATTCAACCACTGAATCAAGATGTAGTCCCCCTCAAAATGCCCTTTCAGAACTTCTTAAACCAGCCTAATTTCTTTGGAATCACACTGAGATTTGAACCATGTTTATTGTCTTTTGATGTTGTGTATGAATAGATGAGGTTTGTGTTACTTGTTAGAATACAAGAACTGTTTCAATTTGTTTTCACCAATAAACTTGCAACATCCATTTCTAAGTAACTTGACTTAGGTGATACTATTTCTCTAAGTCAAAGTATTACGGAAAATAGGACACCAGGCATTTTGGAATGTTATATTCCTGTAACATTAGCTGAGCTAAAGGTCTCTGATGACTCGCTGTGATTTCTTGCATCACAGAAACACACTCCACTTTCTCCTAACGCCAATTAGAGCATGCCAAAAATTTCTTAAAAACACAACTTTCAGTTTCTTTAGTCTCAGTGAGATTTGATTTCCCCATAATTTCCGGGAAATGCCTGTGTCTGGTCTCCCTTCAGCACAGCTTTGCTGTTTTCAGGCAACATGAGAAGCTTTTCACAAGCTACTTCTTGGGTCGAAGAAGATCTGTTGCACCACGGTTACAAGTGCTGAGACTGCACAGTGTCAAAGCTCCAAACATCCTGGGCAGCTGTAAGAAAGGGTTTTGATGCACAAGATGGTTGTATGAATTTGAAAGAATCAGGACATGACTGAATCCCCAAGTCCACTCCATTAGATCACCCAGTAACCAGGCTGAGAGGGCAGGTACAGGGGCAGCAGAGACAGGACCACAGCACCGTGGCATCCAGGAAAGACAGAGCTTAAAGGATGCAACTGATTGGCTCAAAGATGGGTTGTGCAGTAAGGAAAATAAAGCTGGAAGAAGTTCACATGCTTAGCCTAGAACTGGGAGTCATTAGAAAATGAGTTCATTGGACAGGGGAAAAAAAAAAAAAAACACTCACAGGGCAAATTCCCATGAATCTCCCATAAACCACAAACTCGGACCCAAGAGCTCCAAGAGAGGAGTCCAGCACACAAGTGGAATGGGAGGGCACAGGATTATGTCAGACATCTCTAAAATGTGAGGAGAAAGGCCAGGAGAAGAATAAGGAGACACTGCAACAGGTCAGTGATGACAACCCAGAACCCAGAGGAGACAAACAGAACATCTCACAGGGGTGACAAAGAGCTAAAGGGCAGGGCTGAGGATGCTGCACTGCAGTCACCTTCTCCTTCCCCAAAACAACAGGTAGCTACAGCAGAGGCTGTGCAAGGACAAAAAAAGACTCTGAGATAGAAAATAAGAGAATCTACCCTGGAGTAAAACTGCTCTCAGACAGGAAGGCAACAGAAGCGACCCAGGAGAACAGATTTGTATGAGGCAGCCAGACTGCACACAGTGTCACTGGGCAGCTGAGTGAAGGAATAAACCAGCAGTGTCATGAAAAAAGCAGGAAATAAAAGAAAGAATTATGATCATATTGATGGAAGGAAGGAAAAGAACTGCAAGTGAAGTGGGAACTGTGGCAAAAGACAGAGGAGACTCTGGGGATTGAAGAGAATGGGGATGAGACAAAGGAATCAGACAAGAAATACTGAGTCACAGTGTGAGTATGGGACCAGGTTGTGTTTGCTGCAGAAGCAGGGAGAGTGTCAAAATGAGAAGCAGTGCAATCAGAAGAAAGGCACAACAGGAAAGGCAGGAGGAGATGAAGAAGCTGTGGAGCAATCCTTCAGCAGCCACTGGAAGAACACACTTACAAAATGCCGTGAGGACATATTTGGTGTGGGTTTCTTCTTGCCAGGCAGCCCTTCCAGGCAAAAATGGTCAAGGAAATGAAAGTTTGAGTTACACTCCACGGTATAGACCACAGACAGTGGGAAGCAGCTGCTCAGAGCACAGCCCCCCATCAACAATGGCAGCAGGTACCAACACGGTCCAGAGAGAAACAGAGTGGGGGACAGGCTGGGGGGTGAAACCCAGAGTTTATCTGCCTCTTAATGCAACTACACAACTGAAGATGCATGAGAGCCAGGACCCCGTGATCAGACAGCTTTCCATGACTCACTGCCAAGACTGGCTTGCCACTAATAATCCCAAGAGCACCAAACCCACCACTGAAATTACATCAGCAAGTCCAATCCAGCCCAAATTTGCATCGTTTTTGACTCACACAGGGGAAACTAGAACTATTTTCTACAAAGACAGGCAAACAAGTTCTGAATTTCCCCGCACGTGTCTCTCGTGTAGCAAAAGGCACTAACAGGTTTTACAAAAGTCCAATGCTGAGAGCAGAGCAGAGCAGTTTGTTGCTCATGCGATCTCTGTGATAAGGCTGTGAGCTGCCCGCTCTCAGCACTTCCTGCAGCAAGTGTTGGCCAACTTCCTCTTTAGCTGCACAGTTTTTAGCATGAAAAGAGCTATTTAAGGCTGCTCAGCTCTGAGAACACAGTCTGTCTTGCTGAGGCTTCAAACAACAAAGTAAGATGACGCTTGCTTGAGAGGAGATAAATGTACAGGTAAGGATCAACTTCAACATGGAAAAGCTCAGTATTTGTATTATTTGGGATGAAATGGAACTGCACTGTGTTCAGCACATCCCAGCTTCAGGGTGTGTTCAAAGCTCTTGTTGAATGTTTGTATCTTAAAAGTATGAGGGTTTCAAATAGGTTGTTTGGGGGTATTATTACAAATTATCATGAACTCTACGTCTAAGTCTTATTTGACTCTATTTTGGAAAGAGGTTAGCAGAATAAAAATTCAATTGAATCATTTTAGCCTGTTACAAAACTGCCAGAGTTCAGATCCTGATGTTCTCAAGATATTAATTCACTACTCATGTGTGTTTACAGTGTTGCATCTAAAATTTAATTTTGCTTATTTGTAAACCCATCAAGACTTATGAATATTAATTTCCCAGGAACAGCTTCACAGGACTAGCACTGTACTAACTAATGAATTAGCTCAAATTGCATGAAAGTAACTTCAGAAGGAAAAGTTCTGTGGAGGGGGTGGATTTTAGAGCATTTGCTTCATAAGGAGATGTTTAGGGATCTGAACTTTAATCAGTACAGAGAAAAAAGAAATCTGTTTCACGTCAACAACTCAATATTTGCACAATCTCCTCCATTGCTCTGTGCAGGAATTTATTTATAAAACAGTTTACCATTAGAATGCCATTCCATTACAGCATCAATACTTGGAAAACTTTTAAATATTTTGCTATGCTGAAGAGAGGTGAGAACAGGAAATAAAAGTTTAAGAGAACTCTGAAGAGCTTTTTGCTTTGGTCTCAGCTTATATCCATCACAACAAGCCCTTTCTTCACTCCTGACAGCCCTGTGTGTCACTCCTGCTGCCAGTGCTGCACAGTGTGTTTCAGCTCTATGACCAGCTACATGACTGATAAAGGTTATTTTGAAACCCTCTTAGGACTGCTCTGCTGATGCCTTTTATTGATACTATGAAAAAAAGATAAAAATAATCAAGACTTTCTCTTTTAAAAAAGTCACTAAATTAGAATGATCACTAATGTTGAAAATCTGCTGTTAATTGTAAAGTCAGTGACAAACCTGCTGATCATGCAGGTGGGAACAGGTTTGAAATCTGAAACATTGGGTCGAGTGTTATTTCACTACAATGGCATTAATGTAAAACTGTCTGGAGGCAGCAAAGTGTAACCATACAACAAATGCAGTTTTCAAGTTACCATGTTCTGTCTTCCCTGCAATAGGAGAGGACACATTTAAAGAGGCTGGAGGGAAACAGCCAGCAACCAGGTCCTACTGGTTCTCCTCTACAGAGAAATCTGGCCATCCCCTTCTACAGCAGCACCTCAACACGTTTCCGTGACTGAAAGCAATTCATACACCAGTGTCAGGAGCCCAATGGCAGACAAAACTCTCTACCAGCTGCAAACAACTGGACCCAGTTTACACCAGACTGGCCCAGCACTGGCTGTTCTAACACCTCAGGTCCCCACAGGAGAGGAAGAAGCTGGCGATGGCAGCTGGATAACAGCACTGATAATTGGCACCATTTTGGTTGGTATGATACTGGCAATTGTTGTAATTCTCCTGTGGAAATGCTGCATGAGGCCTGGGCCTGTTCTGGCCAATTCCAACTGGGCAGGCCGGTCTCCCTTTGCAGATGGAGACACACCAGATCTCTTTGTGGACTCTGAGCAGGACAACAAACGCTCATCGGTTCTCTTCATGTTGCCTTGGAAATTGAAACAAGGCGCAAACGTACAGCAGGATCCCCCTGGATCAGAGAACCCATGCCACCACAGTACCAGCAATGAGAATGGGCAGCTGTCTCCCCTGGCCACAGCAGCAGCTCCCAGCACAGACCCCCCTCCAGCTCCCTCCTCACAAACACTGAATGCTGCAGGTGACTCCTGTCCTCACCCAGACACTCCCCCTGAGTCCCAGGACCTGCCACCTCCACCTGACTGGCTCAGGGAACCCCCTGAGGATCCCAGCTCAGATCCCAGCATTCCAGCATTTCACTTGGAAGCAGAGGAACCCCCCCCACCACCACCCGAGCTCCTTATTCAGGAGCTTCATGAACCACTGCCCCAGCCAGAACACCCTCTGGAGGCTGCCAAAGTTAACTTATAGAATACTCCACATTTTTCTTAAACCAAGTATTTTTCAAATAAGCGAAAAACGGAGAAGCTGACGCAGGCAAGAAGAGTGAGGCCACAGCACAGGCATTTCCCTGGTGTTTCCCAACTTCAGCTTTCACAAGAGGGAACTACCTGCTTCTGCCTGAAGCAAATCATTTCCAAATACAATACAAACTGTGCCCACTCATTCTGTGTAACTAGAGATGCCAGAGCTGGGGGATCCAGAAGCTGGAGTGCTGTGTGCCAGTACAGACAGACACAGGTAACACACATGGAGATGCAGCTCCCAGAGACAGCCCAGATTCAGGGTTTCTCACCAGTGTCTGCTCCACTGGGCTGTGTAAGTGAATGCAATGAATTCCAGTCAATTTTAATAAAGCTTTCTAATTCAAAGATGTTTTGGTCACTTAAAGCTCAACTGAGTACTTGTTTAGATACAGAGCTTTGAATTCAAAACAAAGTCTGAACCATCTGTCATCCCTGGAAGTGTCCAAGGCCAGGCTGGACAGGGCTTGGAGCAACATGAACTAGTGGAAGGTGTCCCTGCCCATGGCAGGGGGTGGAACAAGATGAGCTCTAAGGTCCCTTCCAACCTGAACCATTCTAGGATTCATACAAAAGCCAATTTTCTGCCTGCGGCAGGGTAACAACCTGGTACCAGTGGATTACAGGTATCACCCAAATCCTCACAACAGCCGGAGGGGTTATCCTTTACTACTAGTAATAAGATTTCCTTTAGGTCAAATATGACCAAAGAGTTGAGTGGCATAAAATCTCCAGTCCCTTTACACTACAGTCTGGTAAAACATAGAATAGCATGAGTGAACAGTTAACATCATGGTCACTAAAAAGCTCAAATGGCTCCAAATACCTGAAGAACAATTACAAAAAGGCTTTCTTGTACCTAGAGACTTTGGATTGCTGTGCACAGACTGTAAAGTTTGCAGCACACTCAGGTAGATGATTAGCAGAACTAGCTGTGCACATTCACTGACTCCTTCCTCTGAAGAAGTATTTTCTCAACACTCTTAACTACTAAGTTTTGGGTGGGAGGCAGCAGGGTGGTCTGAGAAGTAAATTAATTTTTACTTTTTATTTAGCACTGTCAAATATTTATATTTATAGAAAGAAGCTGCCAGATGCTGAATGTAACTTTTCATGACAGCTCTGCAAAATGGCACAGAGTTTGGAGCTTTGACTTTGCTTGAGTAGGAATAGATTTGTGGACATAGCACAGGTTTACACACAATGAACTTCAAAATCTTTAAACTACCACTAATAAAAAGAGCAGTAAGTTATTATGCAAGTGCAATTTGAGCCTGCTGTGCATAAAATGGCCATAGGAAAATATCTTTCTAATTTTTTCTTACAGTTTACATAAGTTGTATGACTGGCTATGCCTAAAGAATAGCATTACAATTCTACAAAGATTCTTTTAAGGCTCATTGCATTATAACCTGTTAAAATTTACATTATAAACTACAAACACTTTTACCATGCTACTTTGAGAAATTCAGATAGAGATTCCCTGTAGAAATCTGTAAAATCCTACGAGCTGAGCTATATTGCACCTGACAAGACAGTGACAGCCTGATCTGAGGAGTGGGAAATTATTTTAAAATTATGAAAACATTCTGGCATTGTAGCTTTAAAAAAGCTGAAGATAGGAAGCCTAAATTAACACTAGCCTCTATTAAAGGAGGAGAGGTTAATCAAAGGTAAAAAAGAACACAACTTAAACCTGACTTTTCAAAGAGAAACACTAAAAGGAATCACAGCTCGAGCTCCAACAGCCTCCAGACATCTCCCTTGGTGCCGTTTCTGCAGGCACTGTGACTCGCTGTGCCTGGAGCACTAGCACAGCATGCAGTGTGGCTGTGCAGCGGGTCCCTGAGCGCTCCCACAGCCCAGGGAGGCTCCTGGATGTGCTCTGCTGTGCACCAGCCCTGCCAGCCCCACGGCTCTGCAGTGCCGCCGATCAGGTGGTTGCGGAGCCGCGCGCAGGAACATGATGCAGCTGAGGAGACAAGCACAGCCCCCGGCAGCCTCTGGAGCTGCTCTCCAGAACAAGGCGACCTCTAAGCTCCAATCCATCACAGAAACGATGTGCTGATACTGCAGGAGACCACGGTAAGTTTGCGGGTTTGTTGTTTTTAATCACAAAAACCTGCTACGGAATCGGAGGCGGAAATAGGAGCGGAATTAGGAGTTGCTGACAGATGCTTGCACCAGAAATTTGCTGCAGTGTCGGAGATTTCTTACTAACAGTAATTTGGGCTCCAAACATGTGTTACCAGCTTTGAGAATGCAATTAACGCTGTAAGGAAGGGAAAATACTAATGTGCATGCTAGCATAAACATGGAATTTGCGGTTCCAACTAAATTCCTAAGATGTATTTTAACCAATTTACTTAAGCAAACAGCATCCCTGGATGGGGGGGACTGCTCCATTACTGCAGAGATTTGTGAAGCAGATCCAGTTGACAGCCATTTTTTCATCCTCTATAAAAGAACACATTATTCCAAACATAATATAGGCTTGAAATCACTAAACACAAGAAGCAGACATTGTACAACGTTTGGAAGAGACTTGCATTTTCGGAAGAAAGCCCTCATTTGAGCTGGAGGGGGAAAGGGAGATGAAAAAACAAGTCTCATTCTGCCAGACAACATGACAGGCTGAAGGGATGCTTTGTGAAGTCTCTCTTGAACAATTCTAAAAAGGACCGTGCCACAAAGGGGGTTATTGATATTTTTACTTAATTTCTCCTGCAAGTGGCCATTGCCCAGACAACCCTTATACAGAGATAAAATGTATTACATGGATTTAAAGGGTGTCATTTTGGTATATTTATTTCCAGGCAACAATGGAATACCAGATATTGAATACATCTACCTGTCTGCTGGTCCTTCTGGTTGTCATACCCACTAGTTTGGGTATCTGTCCTTCTAGCTGTACATGCTCAGGAAACGACAGGAATGTGGACTGTTCAGGCAGAAACTTAACTGTACTGCCCCAGGGACTTCAAGACAACCTTACATATTTAAATCTGTCCTTTAACCAGTTTGTAGATCTCGATCATCAGTTAACGAGGTTCACCAATCTGAGGACCCTTGATATTTCAAACAATTGGCTCAAGAATGTTCCTGCCCATCTGCCCAAGTCCTTATGGGAATTATATGCCACAAACAACAACATTAAAGTTCTTCAGAAACTTGATACAGCTTACCAGTGGAATCTTCGAGTGCTCGATGTTTCCAGGAACATGGTGGAAAGAGCTGTCCTGATCAACAACACACTGAGCAGTCTCAAGTTTCTCAATCTCAGCAGCAACAAACTTTGGACAGTTCCAACCAATATGCCCTACAACATAGAGACGGTGGATCTATCCAATAACTTCTTGTCCCAGATACTCCCAGGAACCCTGGTGAGACTTCAACACCTCACAAGCCTCTACCTGCACAACAACAAGTTCTCGTACATTCCCGACAAAGCTTTTGACCAGCTCCTTCAGCTGCAGGTAGTAACTCTGTACAACAACCCCTGGTCCTGCAGCGATACACAAAACATCCCTTATTTGCTGCAGTGGGTGCAGGGCACAGCTGCCCGTGTGCTCGGGGCTCCCTGTGCCCACCAGGCTGGGCTCTGGGCGAGCACCATGCCAGCCTCGGCCGTGCCCACGGCCGGGGACTCCAGCCCCATGATCAAAGGCATGAAGGCAGCAGACAGAGCCACTTCTGCCGAGGCAGCTGAACCCACCAAGATGACCAAAACGCATAAACAATTTAAAGCCAAGGAAGTCACTCCCCTGGCGACCCAAAGCCACACGGTTCTGTTCCCCAGCACGGACCGGCCCCTGCTCCGCCACCCCGACGGCCTGACCTCGAGGACCGGCGGCTACCAAGAAGCTGCAGCCACGCACACGATCCACATCAGGGATCCAACCGAGGGCAACTCCAGCCTGACCCGCTCCACGGGATCCTCCACCACTCCCATGACTCTAAGCATCACCAGTGGAATGCCAACAAACTACTCCAAGATGCCTCAAAGCACAACCACTACCTTAAGGAAAGAGGAACCCACGACCAGCGTTCCCAACACTCGCGTGCCCTCCCGAGCAAGCACCTGGGAGGTCTCTCTGGTTTATGTTGTAGTGCTCCACGCAGTGGCCGTGTTTGTTGACTAAGGGCTTGTACCCTGGGGAAATTACTGAGTGTATTCCTGTGATACATAGCTGGAGGTAAGACATCCAGCTGAAAAAATGAATCAAAATACAAGAAATTCAGAGTTCTGACTCTGGCCTAAAGAAAATAACAGTCCTTAAAGACGTGCACACTAATGTCTTGATACTAAGCTGCTACTTATTTTCATATGTCTTAATTGAGTACAACTAATCTCTTATTTTGTTTTTAAAAATGTGCTTATTTTGTATTTAAATTTTTCATTTTACTTGCACAGAATAAACACATCAGAATTTTAAGTACTGATTTTATGTATGATTTTGTCATTGAACAACTGGAAAAAAACAGAAGGCCTGTATCATATCTGCATTGTCTTGCTTGACTTGCCAGTGAGCAATTCCTGTAATATAGCAGCACAGATGCTCTGTAAGTTATGACAACATGCAAAAGGAAGGGAAAAAATAAAGGAACTAAACTGAGCTGTTTCACTAATAAGAAGTTATTCCTGAGCAAAATTGCTAGCATGTGTATCTATGTTTGCTTCATATGTATTAGGATATTTTAAATATGAAGAACAACAGCCTTGAATTTAGGAATTAAATATGACAATGCCATGATCTCTGCTAAGAGGGTGTAAACTGAGAAGGCAACGTGGTCCAGCTTCAGCATGAGAAAGTGGTAGGGGCCAGTATCCTTCTGCTCTGTCTCACTTAGAGACTGCAGGCAAGTTATTGCTCTCTCCATAGTTTAAAAAAAAATAAAAAGGAAAAAAAAAAGCAAAGATAAAGTAGAGGAAAACGCCAGATGTTCAATGCCATGACAGTCTCCAGCACCAGGGAGTTATCTACCCAAATTAATTACATGGAACTCCTTAACTTTATGTCAAGTGACATCCTGAAATGTTAATATATTCTGCTTAAAAGAATATCTCAAATCAGCCAGAATGTAGCAAACTACTAACAGTAAAATGAAATATCAGCCAATTTCTAACATAAGTCATGTAACAAATCAATTAACCAATTAGTTGGTGAGCTGTCATTGAAACAATCCTGAATCTTGTGGCTTCAAAGAGAATTAATTCAGTCCATGGCATTGAACATGCCCAAATCCCAGCTTTCTAAGGGCGAGCATGGATGCTCTTCTCCTTGACATCTGCACCATCAGCGAGTAGAAATAGTTGCACGCATGGTTTTGTCCACTCTAGGAAAATTATTTAAATTATGGCAAAGGTACTTGATATACTACAGACGAAGTTTTGCAAACAGCATGAAATGAAAACTGAAGAACAAGTTAATTGAAAAAGTATTACTCAATATTACAGATCTTATACAATGTTTTCCATTCATTCCAGGCCATTTAATTTCCAGTTATTGTAGCATGAAGGTGCTGCAAAACCCAGAAAACCTCACAACTGAGACTGGAGTCCTCTACCTGTTTCTCCTAAGGTGTCAATGGGGGCTGTAAACCATTTACAACCACTGGTATCAGAAATCACAACTTTCCAATTGTGAACAGTATTTCTATAACTGGAATTGTGTTTTAATTTCTAACAGTAAATGTTACACAATGGATTTGTACAGTTATTTCATTGGCATTTAAGTAAAAATAAAGTTATGTTTGTATTGAATTGAATTATTGTCAGTGCTTCTTTTCAAATCAGCAAAGTAATACCACTGAATAGTTAATATTTTATTATACAAACCTGTTTCAAACAGACATTTAGCTCCATCCTCATGTCTTATGGGGGAAATTATAGTCATATTAAATTATATTATTTTGATACTGATGTATTCCTAATATTGTTTAGTAATAAGCTGATGAGATGATCATAATATGGGGGACTGTCCTCCTCCTTCCTGCCTTTTAGAGCTTGCAAACACCGAAAGGGTCCCTGCCTGCCACTCTCTTTGGGCAGTCCATGTGTCTAACTGGTGACTGCCTGTACCACAGCACCAACCTACTTAGAACTCAGAACTCAGTATTCCCACAACTCTCTCATTCATGTGGCTTCATCCCACACAGTGGGAGCAGCTTGGCTTGCCAGGCAGGGCTGAGCACAAAATGAGGGGCTGTGACTGAATTGCCTTGATTTCAGGAAATTACATGAAATACTACACGTGTCCTTGCTGCAGAATCAATACAGGATGCCAAACTCTACTGCATTAAAAAAACCTACACGGAATTGACTTTAAACACTCCGAGAATGGTTCACCCACAATGAGACCATTCAGTGAGGAGCAGCAGGAAAACATCGTTTTCCAGAAGTTATTTGGGGCAAATTGCAAGCCCTCACCCTGAAGGGCTTGCTACCCAAACTTCAGAGTCTCCAGCATGCTAATAAAAGCCTAGAAGTGGAAGTGGGTTTGGGTTTTTTTCCAAATCTGTACATGGGACTGGAGCTGGGTACGGAGCGAGCCAGCCCTGCCACGTTCCAGGGCTGTGCTCCCTGCCCAAACCCCTCTTGTGGCAGGCACCAGGCTTCTTACTCAGCCTGCTTTCAATAAAGCAGACTGGAATTTAGGCTTGCCTGTATTTTTGTGGAATACGAATGAGTCGATAAGGAAGCAGGAGGAGGCAGGAGTGTGGCAGCAGAGCACTTGTTGCTGGGCAACTGCGCAGTCACACTGAGCTAAACCCAAGGACCGGCGATTGTAAACACGCTGCTGCTCAGAGCACCAGAAATATCAAATTAGCTCTTCTCAAGCGAAATTGTCTTCCAAATCAACTATTTAGCATTTCAGGGCAATACTTAAAGTACCCAAAAAAGCTCTGGCACACCTTTAGTAGCTCTGTGCTCGCTCTCGAAAGGGTGAATGTGCTGTGGGATTGCTGCCGTCTGCAGCAATAACTCAGAGGTTTGTATTGCTATTAATTAGGTTGGGAGCAGCTTTAAAACCTAATGGCAGCAGCTCAGGATCAATATTTATTGATTTATGGATCACTTTAGTAAAAGGCTAGGGCTTAAAAACAGAAGAGCACTGGCTCCAGAAGCAGGGTTGTTGCCCAGGAAACAAAATGTGAAGATGGATGACAGAAGGAATTAAATTTCACAGCACAAGAACGATATAAACTGAGCCAGATATATCAGTGAAATGACTCAACAATGCCCTAGCAACAAGATCACAAATTTGAAACAAAAAAAAGGGGGGGGGAACCACCCCAAAAAACCCCAGCCTGCTGCAAGCCCTCAAACATACTGGCAGCTCCAATCTAAACAGTTTTTCCACATTTCACACCTTAAACCCACAACATTTGGCTCAGAACCAGAAGACAAACACCCCAAATAAGCCCCACTTAGTGACAACCCTGTGAGAGGAGAAGATGCCAGAGCATCCTCCCAGCCAGAGCAAAGCCTGTCCTGCTGGGTTGGAAAGCAGCCTTGCCAGGACAACAAGGTGCAGCTGCTCAAGAGAAAGACAGAATTCCACCCAGGAGCAAGGCTTGTGTTGGAGTGCAACCACATTTTCACTAAGTATTCTCCGCCTGAGTAAAATGTCCTGAAACATGCTCCTTCCCCACCTTTGAAGGCAGGAGCACATGGCTCACTGCACCAGGAGCGTGGGGGTTTTGCCCAAGGAGCCAAATGTGGATAATTTCATTTTTCTGCTTTTAGGGAAGAGGGAGGTAAGTGAGCTGGGCCTGGCAAACACGTGCTGCAACCTTTTGTATTTACTTCCAGAAATTCTTTCTTTGCAGATGAAATAACCATTTCTTGCTCTGCAAACAAGGACAGAACTCTGCATATGTCAGGTCTGCACAGAATACATAAGGATGGCTTGGATCACTGCCAGGAACAGTCACTTTTTAAGATGGGTTATCACTATTCTCCACATTTATATGCCTAATTTCTTGTCTGAACAGGACAGGATAACAATGTAGGCATTCTGTTTTACTCAACATGAAATAAGACAATGTCTAATGGAACAAAATGCAGAAGAAAAACATGGCAAGCAATCAAAGAATTTTTTTAAGAGAATTCAAAAGACTGCCTTCGCTTCTGTGTGTGAAAAGAGCTTAAACATTATAGGGATCATGCCAAAAAAAAAAAATTAAAAGGGGGGAAAAGGCATCCAGGCTTCTCTTAGGGAAGCCCCTTCTGTCAGCCCACATGCAGGTTCATGGACTGTTGTACAGCTTTTGAAGACAGAAAATCAGGACAGAAGATAAGTGATGCTACTCATCCTGTGTTCTTCCACTCCATCCAAAGAGTAAAGGGTGTTGAAAACGCAGAACAGTTAAATGAAAGCAATTTCCCCAGTCAAAGGAGATTTGTAACTCAACCTACAGTCTAAAAAGCACTACTGAAAACCATGAAAAATTTAATAAAACTAAGGATCTACAATTTTAATTAATTTAAAAAATCTTACATGCCTGCTGAACATTATTTTCATTAGAACCATGCAATTTGAAGATTGACTTGCTCACAAGCGTGTATGTTGGCTATTTATTTAAACTGCTGGAAACAAACAGAAGATGCTGCTAAGGAAGTGGCTTCCTCTACTTCTTTCCACGTTTTCAGAGGAACTCCAAGGCCCTGCAAAAGGTTCACCACTGATGACATCCCCTCATGGCAGTACTGCCAGTGGAACTATCAATGCCACTGGCACCACAAACAGCGGTGCCACAGCCAGCAAGGAGCACCCCATGGAGCAACACTGGCACCACCATCCAAAGCTCTTCCCAGTATCCCCACAACAGGCAGCTCAGACAAGAGACCCCATGGACCAGAACCACTCCTGCTATGACACAGCCAAGCACATCCACAACGAGGTACCACAGCCAGCACCCTGCTGGCACCACAACCAGCAACAGGAGCACCAGGAAGAGCCAAAGCAACCACAGGAACTCTCCCAGCTCTGGTGCCACGGGCAGCTCCATCAGCATGAACTCAGCTGCCACCAGCAGCAACCACAGTGACAAGAGCAGAAGCAAATTATGAGCCCCACTGGCTCAAAATGCATCGGCAAAACCAGATCAGGAACAGCCCCATGGGCTCTGCCAGCACCCCGAAGTGCCACAGTGACAGCAGGACTGGTGAGAACACCCTCAAATGCACGGCACCAAAACCAGCCACCCAGTGCTGCCAGCACACACCCCACCAGCCACAGCAAAGGCAGCACAGAGAACAGGGAGAGCAGCTTGTCCATCTCCAGAGCTGCCTCTGACCACACCTGGGTGTGAGCACAAGGATCTCCCTTGTCTCAAAAACACGAAGAAAGACTCTAAGTCATGGTGTAATTACCATGGAAGCTGCTCTCCGGGGATTTGATAGCTCAGGTAACTCAGTAACAACACTGAAACATCAAGTTTCAGTTAAGTCTTACTCTAGCTGCAGCTTTACAACTGCAAATATTTATTCAAATAAAACTAGTTTATTTAAGCTTTTTTTAAAGAGAGAATTGTGACTCAGTTGACTACAGTCTGCCTAATATTGACCTTGGGATATTCTTCCCAAATTCTCCAGTACTGCAGGACATGCTTCTTGTTGTGAATCACTGTCTTCCAAAGCAGGGAAGACTTAAAACTTTCAAAATTATGGGAAAAACACTCTTTTGCAACGTTCACACATCAACACCTGCTTCTTTTACTACTTTTGAGCTGTTTCCACAGATTCCAACCATTTCCAAAAACCTGGTATTTATCGTCACTTAGACCATGATGGTGGAACTGAAGCAATATCACAGCCATGCCTGTGTGTGAAACTTCTAAATACTTCTATTACTCCTTAAAATAAGATAGAGGGACCACTATGAGAAATTTTATCCCATGTTTTAGCTTGTTACTCATTTAATACTTCAGCAAATGAAAATTATAAAATCAGGGATGAAGGGTTAACAGCAATGTGGTGTAAATGTGGTTTACTTCAGACAGTAAAGATTAATAAAATCTATCTAAAATATTATGTGTTTTTCCACAGGCAATCACATATTCCTGGGCTGAAAAACTATGACAGTCTTGGTTTAGGAAACAACTCAAAAATACTGTCAGCAGATTTTAACAAATAAGCTATTTTCAGCTTCTTGTTTGTTCCAAAGTGGGTATCTCTCATATACACTTGGCACTTTTCATTTACAGGTTTATTTCAGATTGGGAAGGTGAAAGGTTTCTTACCGCCGAGCAATGTAGTAGAAAACAGGATTGCCAACTTTGGATGTCCCAGCCTGGTAGAAAATATTTAATGTTTTCAGTGCTTTGAACTCCTCTTTTTCATGCACCTGATGCCTAAAAAGCAATATATTGACATCAACTTTCATAGCTCCCTTTCAAAAAACTAAAATAAAATTTAAAAAAATCCCAAACCCTCTTTATTTGCATCTTTAAACAAACATATTAAGTCCACACAATCTTAAGCCTTCTTTAAATCACGAATATTACCATCACCTCTGGTTCTAATTTAGTTTTTTAATTAAAATCTACTCAGAAATCTAAAAGCTTCCTGTAGACTCAGCTTTTTAAACTCCCCTTCAAAACAACAGCAGGAGCCTCAGTAACTGCTGAGAGCTCCACACAAGCTCAAGTCCACAAACCCACACTGTGTGTCCCCACCACAACAATCTCATTACCTCGTCATAAACTCTTCAAATTTGGAACTAGTGAGATTTAAACTGGACCAATGTGTATCTGCCACAGGTTTGTGCTCGGGAGGCCCCAGGTAGGCAAGAAGAGTTGCCATCTTGTCAAAAGGTCGTCGTCCAACAGCCTTGTGGTCCCTAGAAACAACACATTTCATGTTAGAAAAGTCCTTCACTTAGGAATTCCTACTTCCCCCCCCCCCCATCAACCACCAACAGGCTGGAGCAGGCTGGATTTTTGTTTTTAAAAAAAATAAACTTCAATGAAGACTGATATTCTTCTCAGTAATCATAACAGAAGCATAGGAGAGTATTTTCAAATATTAACAGCTTTAATCTGAAGGAGGGTAAATTGAGATTGTATATTAGGAATAACTTCTTCCCAGTGAGGGAGGGCAGACCTGGCACAGGTTGGGCAGAGAAGCTGTGGCTGCCCCATCCCTGGAAGTGTCCAAGGCCAGGTTGGACGGGGCTTGG